>OX451736.1:972230055-972750397 GCA_948472305.1 Vicia faba | reverse complement strand
ATGTCTCATTAGATTGAGTTTTCGTAAGGATCTCTTTGTTGATTAAATTGAATTTTTTTATTATTTCAAGATGGACTACTCCATAAATATATCGAATTGCTTATTTTATTTATTAAAGGCTAATTAACACATTGCTTCTCATTATTTCCATATCATTGGTACGTGTGTGTATCGTTATGATCAAACCTTCGAATTGTATAAAAATATTTTTAAATCTATTTTCACCATAAAAGATTTCGCATGTTACTTTGATTCTAAAAACATTAGAAGTTATATTTTTGTCTATTCAACCCCCTTCTAGATAGTTAACACCATATTTAACCAACAATTGACATTAAGATTTGGTTATTTTGATAAAGGTTTAACAACCCCAAAATTTGTTGAATATGGTTTAAATTGATCTGAAGAAAGCATATAATAGAGTCTCCACTTTCACCGATGATAATTATGCATATTGGAAGAATTGTATGTACACATACATTATGTCAGTAGATTTATAATTATGGGTTGCCATAGAAAAAAAGTAGTTTGTTCCTCAAAAGGTCGTTGATCTTTTAAGAAACCACCAAAGTCGTGGAATGAAAATTAGATTAGTAAGGCATCTTATGATTTGAAAGCGTGAAGTATAATTGTTTCTTCATTGAGTGCGAATGTGTATTTCTCAATCACATTGTAGAACAAACAAGGAAATATGGGACGTTCTTTGATTTCTTAAAGATGGAACTGAAGATGTCAAACAATCTAAAGTTAACAACTGTGAAATAAGAATACAACATTTTATGTATGGAGCCCGGTGAATCTGCGGCCTCCATGCAGATGAGGTTTTTGTATATAATCAACAAACTAGAGAATTTAGGAAAAAGCATTCTAACCAAGATTGTGATAAATTTTTTTGAGATATATGTGTAGGTAATGGAAACCTAAAGTAACTCCTATTAAAGAATCACATTATCTAATGATTGTAAATACGCCAACTCTCTTTGGAAAGCTCAACGAACATGAGTGTGAGTTAAAAAGACTTGAAGTGAGTGAAAGCATTGAAAAGGGGAAAGAAAATAATAAATATGAGAAGAAAAACATCTCCTTGAATGCCTCAACTTCCAAGGCCAAGGTATAGGATGATGAAGATGACTTGAGTGACGACTCTTCGAAAGATGAAGAAATACAGTCTCAAACATTCAGACAGAAACTTGATAAAGTTCAAAATGGCCAATCTACCAAAGAAGTAGGATAATAAAAATAAGGACAAAAATCAAGTAACATGCTTTGAGTGTGTAAAACCGGACACTACAAAAACAATTGTACAATCTTGACGAAGAGAAAAGGCAAGCAATAATTCTACAAATCCAAAAGCCAAGTCAAAGGATGTGGGGCATATATTGATCAGGATGAAAATGAATATTTTTTTATATTTCAATACAAATTCAGATGAAGAAGTAGCTAATATTTGTTTGATGGATCAACACAATAAAATAGACTCGAAAGTAAGTGATTCTAACACACACTTTTTACCTTCTTATAATAAGTTATCTGAAGCTTTTCATGAAATGCATGTTGAAGCCTTAAATGATTGTAAAAAAATATATTCTCAAAATAAAAAAAATTTTAAACTTAAGATTATAAGTCTTAAAATTTAAAATTTCTCTTTAGTCCTTAAAAGAGGACCATACATTTCTAGTAAATGATTAGCTGTGTATTCCTCATACTTTAGAAGAAAAGATAGAATTATTTGAGTGTGATACTTGTCCTAGTTTAAAAATTGAAATTGATAACTTTAAAGGATAGATAACACAACTAGCCAAAACATCTACTATTGTTTCTATTTTTTCATGTGAAAATGGGCAAAGTTTTAGAAAACTAAATAAGAAAAATGCCCATGTCACTAGGAAAAATAGAAAGAATATTTCTCCTAAAGGTGTTTTCATTACTATAGTGAAAAGGACATATTAGGCCTCAATATCATATTAGAAATGTAAAAAATTTAAATGGTATCATCACATGTATACCTAAGAGTCTTAGTACTAACTCCCAAGGATCCAACACAAATTGAGTACCTAAATTACCTTATTGATCTTCTTGTAGGAATGTCTTGCGACTCTAACTAAGATGTGGTTCCTGGATAGTGGTTGTTCAATGCATATGACGGAAGACGTGTCATTGTTCATTGACTTCATTAAGAAGAGTGTGGCTATGTCAAGCATGGAAACAACAATAAAGGTAATATCTTATGTGAAGGTGTTGTGGAAAATCCTTCCACAATCACCTCAAGTGGTGTTTTATTTGTCAAATAGATTAGACATAACCTCCTAATATTATTCAATTGTGTGATAAAAGGTATCATATAATCTTTGACACCTTAAATCACATAATTGAACATAAAAATGACAAGGAAAAGGTGTTTAAGGATTTTAGGGTTAATAACGTCTATATACTGAACCTAAATAATGTATCAAATAGTAGTAATAAATGTTTAGACACCTGAAGTGAAGACTCTTGGTTGAGGCATAGAAATTTAGGCCATGTTCATTTTTACTTAACTAATAAGATAGCATCCACAAATCTAGTAATTGATCTACTTAAAATATTTTTTTTCAAAAGATAAGTTATGTGATGCATGCCAAATGGAAAAGCAAACAAAAGTGTCTTTCAAAGTGAAAAATTGTGTTAGCACATCAAAACCTCTTGAGCTTGTCCACATAGATCTCTTTGGCACCTCAAGGATTAAAATTATATTAGGAAATTAATATGGCTTTGTGTTAGTATATGATTTCATTAGAATCACAAAAACTCTATTCTTAAGTCACAAGGAAGAAAATTTTAAGGCTTTTGTTAAATTTTTTAAGCATGTCCAAAACCAATTTAATTTGAAAATAATCACTTTATGAAGTGATCATGGTGGTGAATTTGTTAGCCACAACTTTAAAAAAAAAATTGTGACAAAACTTTTATGACCCATAATTTCTCATGTCGGCATAATTCACAACAAAATGGTGTTGTATAGCATAAAAACCATGTTTTGGAAGATCTAGCACAAACTATGATAAGTGAGATGAGTCTACCTAAGTACTTTTAGATGGATGTGATTAAAACTGCATGTCACATATTAAATAGGGTAGTCATTATATTTAGCCTAGATAAGACCCCATATGAGTTGCTAAAGGTAGAAAATCAAATATTTCTTACTTTCTTGTTTTCCAGTTGAAAATTCTTTATTTTAAATAATGACAAAGATAATCTTGGTAAGTTTGATAAAAAATCCGATGAGGAAATCATCCTTGGATACTCCTCATCTAGTAAAGCCTATATGATTTTCATTAATATAACATTTGTTGTTGGAGAATTTGTGCATATATATTTTGATGAAACCAAACTCCAAGAAACGATGAGAGTTATTTCTTTTGTTATTGATATTTGTGAACACAAAAGACTTAGTCATGGATCACGTTCCAAAAGTGGGTTCTCCAAAGAATGAGGATATTAAAGATGGTGAATAGGAAAGTGAACAAGAGAATTATAAACAAGATACCTCAAAAAATATTTCTCAAGATTGGATTCTCAAAAGGACCATATGTTGGACAATAAAATGAGAGATATCAAAAAAGGAGTAAGCATGCATTTGCAATTAAATAATTTTTCAGAACAAACTAGATGAGAATAGAATAATTGAGAGAAATAAAGTGAGGCTAGTATCAAAAGGATATAATCAAGATGAATGGATAGTTTATGAGGAAACTTATGCTTTTGTAGCTTGTCTCAAATCTATTAGATTCCTTTTAGCCTTCTTTTGTTGCCTTAGTTTAAGCTATATAATATGGATGTTAAGTCTTCTTTTTCTAAATGGTTTTATAAACAAAGAGGTATATATTTCTCAACCTCACAGTTTTGAGGACCAATAAAATTATGACCATGTTTTCAAACATAAAAGAAACATCTATTGTCTTAAGCAAGCTCCTAGAGTTTGATATGAGTGCCATAGTGGTTTATTACAAGGGAGAGGATTTAATCATGGAACTGTAGACATTAATTTGTTTATAAAGTGTAAGGTAAAACATGTTATGTTATTTCAATTTTATGTAGATGATATTATTTTTCTATTCTACTAATTAGTCTTTGTGTAGAGAGTTTTTTAGTAATATGCAAGGGGAGTTTGAAATGTCATTAGTGGGCGAACTTACATACTTCTTGGGCCTCTAAATAAAGAAAACCAACAAGGGAACTTTCATAAGACAAACCAAATATTGCTTAGAAGTCCTTAAGAAGTATAATATGAAGGATGCAAAATTGATATCAAAACCAATGGCTTCAAACCTCCCCATTAACAAAGATGAATTGGGGAAAAATATCAACATACCAAGTATCAAGGTATGGTCAAATATTTGCTCTATATAACTGCAAGTAGACCTGAAATTATGTTTAGTGTCAGTGTGTGTGCTAGGTTTCAATATTCCTATAGAGAATCACATTTTAAAAACATAAAACATATTTTAAGATACCTAAGTGGGACTTCAAACCAAGATAGTTCCCTTAGAGAAGTGGACGTAGTTTGATAGGTTTCTGTGATTCCTATATAATGGGGTGAAAATCACATAGGAAAATCACTAGTGACACATGTCACATTTTTAAAAATTGTCTGATCTCGTGGCATAGCAAGAATTCACATAACGTTGCACATTCTACTGCCAAATCATAATACGTAGCCGCTGGTAATTGTTGTGCATAAATCCTTTGACTAAAGCAAAAATTATTGGACTATGATTTAAAAATAGGTTATTTTCTGATCAAATGTGATAACACTAGTGCTATTGGGCATCATTTTCTTCGAGATCATGTGGAAAAATCTGATATGGCTTTTGAATATATGGACACAAAAGATTAGCTTGCTGATATTTTTAGAAAATCATTGTCCTCAGAATCTTTCCATAAGATTCAAAGAGACTAAGGGATCTTAGATCCTTCTTTCTTTAAATAAAAAAAACATCTCTGATTTTAAGTTTTCTGCAATTTTTTCTATTAAGCTAATTGTTTTTCATGTAGCAAGTTTCAATTTTATATCAATCATTTATGGTATGATTTCTTAAATAAACTTTATCTCATTTGTTTTTCTTTCTAAGCTAATTGAAAATGTATAGTTTGTTATATGTATAGTTTGTATTTAATATCTCTTTTAATTCCATATTATTTATTTCTATGCATGATATTTTTGGTCGTTATGTTTGAATTTTGGTTATCCATGCTTTTGGATACTCACACCATTTAAATTACTCATGCCAAACTTGTTTAACACCTTTTCAACATAAATTTTTTGAGAGAGCCTGAATTTTCTAGCATTCATATCCCTATGAATTTCCATACCAAGAATGTTCTTATCAACACCTAAGTTTTTCATGGCAAACTCCCAACATGATTTTCAGTTCATTTATATGTTGTAAATAATTAGCAGCAATCAACATATCATGAACATACATTAACAAAAAATTCATACTCACGCCTTATGCAGCAAACTTGAAGAATGTATAAATCAAATCTCTTATAGCATTGTCTTAAAGATTATTTTAAACCATACAAAGACCTCTTCAATTTATAAATAATCATCCCATATCTAGTGTCATTGGACCCCTATGGATTCTCCATGTAAATTTACTCATCAAGATTACCGCGAAGAAATGATGTTTTCACATCCATTTAATCTAAATTCACGTCCTAGATGGCTACCAAGGATAACATTGCCATGATAGAAGTATGTTTGACGACCCGAGAGAAAATCTCATTATAGTCAATCCCCTTATGTTGTGAGTAACCTTTTTCTATATGACGAGACTTAAACTTTTTCCCCTTATTTTTTATTTTACTGTTGATTTTCTCTTGAACACCCACTTACAATCAATGCTCCTTATCCCTTTAGGAAGTTGAACAAGCTCCCATGTCTGATTTTTCTTCAAGGACTCCATCTTTTCCACCATTGAACCCATTCATTTATCTCTATCACAGTTTGATATATCTTCTATAAAGGTGGAAGGGTCTCTATAATTATTAATAAATGTGTAGGCTTACAAATATTCATACTAATATCTTTTTGGTAGTTTGGTTGAACGATGCTCTCTGTCAAGTACAAGAATGTAATCATGTGCTCCACCTAAAACTTTAGGTCCATGGTAAATTTCAGTACTAGAGTTTGGTTCCTCTTGTTCACTGGTGGTGGATCAACATCTACCTAAATCACCTATTTGCTTAAAATTTCTCCTTCAGATGATGACACATATGTTACAACTGACTTCTTCAACATTAAATACTCATAAAAAACAAAATCTTTTTTAATTACCATCTTCTTTTTAATCGGATCCCGTAACTTGAACCCCTTTACACCTTTTGTGTAACCAACAAAGATACACTTATTAAACTTTGGATCAAGTTTAGACCAATATTTATTTCATATATGCGCATAAGTTGGACCTCAAAAAATCATTAAATTGTCAAGATCAATATGATTACTTGTCCATACATCATATGCAACCTTCCCATCCAAAGAAGCTCGTAGTAACCTCTTGATAAGATAACACGCCATGTTAAGCTCCTCTGCCCAAAAACCTTTTGATAGTCTAGCATTTAATGAGAGAAATCTTTCCCTTTTAGTTAGAGACCCATTCATTCCCTCTGCCACACCAGTTTGCTTTAGTGTCTTACAAATTAAGAATCTCTTTGAATAACGTCTTCTTCATATAACCTCTAGAAATTTGAATCACTGTAGCCTGTCCCATTATCTGATGGTAAATACTTGATTTTTCTGCCATTTTGATTTTTTACCTCTGCCTTTCACAACTTAAATTTAGTAAAGAATTCATATTTTTACTTCAAGAAATACTCCCAAACCTTGCGAAAAATCATTTGTGAAAGTCAGAAAATACTTGGAACCACCCATCAAAACCTCTTTGGTAGGCCCCACATATCAAAATGCACATAATCTGAAATTTCCTTTGTTTTGTGTTTTCTGATCTTGAACCGAACACGACATTGTTTCCCAAGTACACAATACTTGTACAAATCCATATTGCACCTACAAACACCCTTTAGTAGATCTTTTTTATGAAGTTTCACCATCTCACACTCACTAAGATGATCTGGACACATATGCCAGAGTTGGTTTGCATCATTATTATTAGTTCCATGTTTTTATGGTTGAATAAATTTTAGCTAAGCATGGCGCTAAACATGGTTCTATGTTGATGATGGTCAGATGGTGCAACATCTTTATCAGTTGTCATTACAGTTTGTTGTTATGTGTTTTTATGACAGATGTCACAGAAGATGTTGTGATATCCAGAGGCTGATGCAGAAGGCGCTGCTTTTGGATATCCTTGAAGATTTAATTTGAAGATATGAGTATCTGAAATATTCTGTACTTATTATAGGCGCATGCCAATCAATGATTTTGTTATAAACAAGTGCAAATTTGATTGGTTACTAAAAAGAATCGATTGAGACTTTTTAGGAAACTTTCTATGAAGATTGTTTCTATTTTTGCAGAGAATATTATGCAGATATTTTTCAGCTGAAGATTGGAGTTGATTGAAGAATCCAAGTAAGTCCAATCCCTACTGTAGAAGCCTATATAAGGAGTCATCCAAGACCTAGTTTTTAAGCATAGTTTTTATTGTAAAACCTTGTAAAAAATAAGGGTTTAGGGTTGGTAGTTCCTTAGTTTCTCTGTGTGTTTTGTTTGTATGTCCTCGTGTATCTTTGATACATTTGAGTTGATTAATTATTACTTTCTTGTCAAGTCATTATTCTCACTCAAAGCACGTAGGCACGAGTAGAGTATTATTCTTGGTCGAAGCTTTTAAGTAAGACTAAGCATTTGTTTGTGGAAGTGTTATCTTATTTTGGTTGTAATTGGGGAGTGTGTACTTCTTAACAATTTCTGGGACTAGAATTGTTTTTCCCTGTGATTGGGAGTTTTTATTACTGCGGTGATTGGAAGTGGGATGATAATTGCTCATATCTAGGGAGGACCTAGGTAGAAGTTGCATTGGGTAGGGATTAGGCGATAAGTTGTAAACATGTGATTTTAGCTTTTAACTAGTATTACTGATAGTGGATTTCCTTCCTGGCTTGGTAGCCCCCAGAGTAGGTGAATTTCACCTAACTGGGTTAACATATCATTGTGTTCTTTATTTTTCTGCAAGTTATAATTCTGTTGTGTTGTTATTTTGTTTGTTGTTCAGTCAACATATGTCATAATATCTATTGTGACATTGTGTATTGTTAAGACATCAGTCTTAACTTCTGATATTATGTGTGTGCCAAAATTTCAATTGGTATCAGAGCAGGAACCCTATTCTGGTTACTGGATGAGATTCAGGGATATATTTTCTGGCACTATGGAGAAACAAGGAGGTTATAACAACAGACCACCCATATTATACGGTCCTAACTATGACTGGTGGAAAGTTCGAATGATAGCTTTTCTAAAAGCTATGGACATCAAAGCTTGGAAGGCTGTCTTGAAATAATAGAAGCATCCTGTTATGAAGATCATTGACAAATATGGAAAAGAGGTTGAAACTGACACAATCAAACCTGAAGAAGAGTTAAATGAAGGTGATGATAAAGAAGTTATTGGAAATTCCAAGGCTTTAAATGCTCTATTTGAAGGAGTAGGCAAAAATGTTTTAGGCTGATTAATATGTGTACAGTGGCCAAGAAAGCTTGTGAAATTCTCAAGACAACTTATGAAGGTACCTCTAAGGTGAAGATCTCAAGACTTCAGCTTCTCACTTCCAAATTTGAGAACTTAAAGATAAATGATGATGAGACAATTCAAGAATATCAAATGAAGATTCTTGAAACTGCTACTTCATCAAGTGCATTGGAAGAGAAGATGTCAGAAGCCAAGCTAGTCAGAAATATTCTTAGGTCCTTGCCTAGGAGATTTGACATGAAAGTCACAATAATTAAAGAAGCTCAAGAAATCAACAACATAAGAGTTGATGAACTTATTGGGTCACTTCAAACATTTGAATTGGCTCTTGGTGACAAGGTTGAGAAAAATAACAAAAGCATAGCTTTTGTATCCAATGTTGAAGATGATAAAGGTCAAGTTGAGCTGGACACTGATGAGGATCTGTCTAATACCATTGTTCTTCTTGGAAAGCAATTTAATAGGGTATTAAAAAAAATTGGACAGAAGAGGAAGACCAGATGTCAAAAACATCTCATATGACATCAATAATAGTCTTGATTCTCAAAAGAAAACAAGATCAGAAGAGAAGCCAGGTCAAAACATAGACATTCAATGTTTTGAATGTGAAGGATATGGTCATATTAGACCTGAATGTCCCAACTTCCTCAAGAAACAATAGAAGGGTTTCATTGCATCTTTGTCTGATGATGATAAGTCAGAAGATGAAGATGATTCTGAGACTGCCAAACTTGTGTTGGCTCTATCTAGTAGATGGGAAGATGAAGTTTAAGCTTGTGGTGAGTATGATGAGAATGATCTTTATGAAGACCTAGATGTGTCCTACAAGGATACTTGTGACAGATGTGAAGAAAACTTCAAGAAAGAGGAAGAGCATAAGAAGACCATTGTTGATTTGGAGAATGAGAGGAAGCAACTCCTTAATTCTATTTCTCATCTACAAACTGAGGTAACACGCCTAAATTCCAAGCTTGATAACTTGACTGATTCTATAAAAATGGTGAAAGTGAATGAATATACCAAAGTTCATTATCAATCTGATAATAAACTGAGCAGAATGTCAGAGGAGAAGTTTTTTCCTGCTGAAAAGAAGAAAAAGATCATCATGTCGAAACTCATGTTACATCATCCTAGAAAATGTGACAAATCTTCAAACCAACCTCATTCAACTTGGAAGTGTCACTACTGTGGTGAGTCTGGTTATATAAAGCCTTTCTGTCTCAAATTGTATGGAGATCAAAGAACTCCAGTTCGTTCCAAGTCTAACATAGTGAGCAAAAAGAGAAGTGTTAAAAATAGGGATGTTAACCTTATAACACATACTTCATTGAGAGACTCAATAAGTGAAGACTGGTACTTTGACAGTGGATGCTCTAGACATGTGACAAGGGTCCATAAGATGTTGGTGGATGTCAAGCCACATCCCACAAGTTTGGTTAGATTTGGGGATGGTTTTAATGGAGAGATCAAGGCAGTTGGAAAGATGATGTGTGATGGTTGTCCCAAGTTAGACAATGTGTTGTATGTCAAAGGATTGACTGCTAATCTCATTATCATTAGTCAACTATGTGACCATGGTTTGTTAGTCAACTTCTCAAAATTAGAATTTCTGGTCAGAAATGAGAAAGAAGTTGTTCTAATGAAAGGTATCGGGTCCAAAGACAATTGGTACTTATGGGAATCTCAAATAGGTGCTTACTCTTCCACATATTCAACAACCAAGGAGGATGAAGTAAAGCTATGGCACCAAAAATTTATACATCTTCATTTCAAAAGAATGAAGGAAGTCATGTCTGTATGAGCCATTAGAGATTTGTTAGAGCTCAAAATTGAAGAAGGAGAAGTATGTGCTCAGTGTGAAAGAAAAAAGCAGATTATGATGTCATACCCAATGTTGCAACATCAGACTACTTCCAAAGTTTTGGAACTTCTTCACATGGATGTAATGGTATCATTATAAATAGACAGTCTTGGAGGAACATGTATGTATTTATGGTTGTGGATGATTATTCTGGCTATATTTGGATGAATTTTATTAGAGAAAAATTATATACCTTTGAAGTTTTAGAGATTCGTGTCGAAGCATTCAAGAGGAGAAGATGAGTATGATTGTCAAAATCATAAATGACAATGATAAGGAGTTTATGGATGCAAAATTTTCTGAATTTTTGTGATTATGAAAGAATAAGTCACGAGTTCTCTTATTCCTTGAAAACTTAAGGAGATGGAATTGTTGAGCAAAAGACTATAGAAATACAAGAATCAGCTATAGTGATGCTTAGTGCTAAGCAATTGCCATTTGCGTTTTTGGCTGAAGCTATGAATACTGCATGCTATATTCATAGCAGGGTCACTTTGAGGGAAGATACTGTCTCCACTCCTTATGAACTATAGACAGGAATGAAGCCTAGAGTCAATTATTTTCATGTCTTTGGAAGTAAATGCTACTACTTGACTGACAAAGGTAAGAAGGGCAAGAAAAATAAAATTAATGATGAAGGTACTTTTTGGGTTACTCATTGAAGAGTAGAACTTATAGAGTTTTCAACTCCAGAATAGGAATGTCATTAGAATCTATCAATATGATAGTTGATTATTTCGTTGTTGAAGAAAAAGAGGATGACATGGAAAATGGTGAAACATCTTGTGTGCAAACTGGTGAAGCACATAGGAAGGAAATATGTGAATTCACACACTCTGAATTAGTGAATTGTAAATGCTGCATAAAATTTTCTATTGGAGGACAGTTAGAACAATCCAAGGAAATGACTACAACTCACTCTTACAAAGGCAACATCACTAAAGAAAATTAGAAAATATAAAATGGTTGTGTTGCCTTGAAGGAAACACGAGGAAGTGTCTCGGAACTTGAGTTGAAGAGGTATGGTGTCAAGATAGATGCCATGACATTTTATACTGAAGATCCGAGTTCTTTAAAATATATGATTCAACATGACTGGTATAAGGATCTTGTTAGTTGCAAGAAATTGACCAGGAATCTTGTTAAGGGAAAGGATGACACTTTGGAGCTTATGGTCAACAAAGAACAACTTATTGTTATTAAAGACAGTGGGACTGGAACTTGTACTATTGAAGAGTTATACCAATTATAGAAAAGAGGGAATGCAACTTCTACTGCATCTTTCCTCTATGTTATAGGGCTTGATATGCCTATTGCTAGGGTTATTAGCTTGAAGAATGGTGTTCTGCAAGATAGTGGGGTTGGCTACATCACCAAGGAATGCAAAAGGTTCTTTGACATGGGTAAGAGGTGGAAAACCATCTAAACCTAGCTAAGAAATAATTGTGTTTCCATCTGTGAGTTTCCATCTGTTATATTTCCTAAGTGCAACGTATTCTGAAGTGCTCTGTGTGTTTCTATTGTGTACATTTACTCTAGTTCTTTTTGTCAGTATTTTGGCTAAAAAGGGGGAGTAAAGTGTTGTGTCCTGATGTTACTTCACATGTCTTGACATGTTAATTTAGCATTGTGATAGGATTGTATGCTACTGCTTATATGAGAGTATCTGTGTGTATGGTTGCTCATGCAATCATTGAGGGGGAGCATGTGTGGTCATGCTTGTATGTGCGGAAGTTGCTACTATTGCTTCTGATGTTTTCCGTTGCAGGTGCTCTGGTGTGGGTTTTGCCTTTGAGGGGGAAAACCTATCATGTTTGACAGGGGGATTTCTACACATGTCTGTATGTACAAGCTTTTGAGCTGTATTTTTATAGATTTTACATGATAAGCATGTAGCTTGTGTTGTGGTTTTATTCCTCTCTCCAATTGAATTAGGTTTTTGGTTGTTTTAGCCAAAATTTTCCAAAGGGGGGATTGTTAGTTTCATGTTTTTATGGTTGGCTAAATTTTGGCTAAGCATGGTTATAAACATGGTTCTATGTTGATGTTGGTAAGATGGTGTAACATCTTTATCAGTTGTCATAACAATTTTTCTGTTGTCCGTTTTTATGCCAAATGTCACAGAAGATGTTGTGACATCCTTAGGCTAATGCAGCAGGCGTTGTTTTTAGATATCCTTGAAGATTTAATTTGAAGATATGAGTATCTGGAATATTTTGTACTCATTATAGGCGCAGGCCAATCAAGAATTTTGTTAGAAACAAGTGCAATTTTGATTGGTTACTAAAAAGGATCGATTAATACTTTTTAGGAAACTTTTTATGAAGATTGTTTCTATTTTTGTGGAGAATATTCTGCAGAGATTTTTCAGCTAAAGATTGGAGTTGATTGAAGAATCCAAGCTAGTCCAAGCCTAACTGCAGAAGCCTATATAAGGATTCGTCCAAGACCTAGTTTTTAAGGATAGTTTTTATTGTAAAACCTTGTAAAAAATAAGGGTTTACGGTTGGTAGTTCCTTAGGTTCTCCGTGTGTTTTGTTTGTATGTCCTCATGTATCTCTGATACATTTGAGTTGAGTGATTGTTACTTACTTATCAAGTTATTGTTCTCACTCAAAGCCCGTAGGCACGGGTTGAGTATTGTTCTTGGTCGAAGTTTTTAAGCAAGACTAAGTATTTGTTTGTGGAATTGTTAGCTTCTTTTAGTTGTAATTGAGGAGTGTATACTTCCTAACAGTTCTTGGGAATGGAATTGTTTTTCCCTGTGATTGGGATTTTTTATCATTGCAGTGATTGGAAGTGGGATAGCAATTTCTTATATTTAGGGAGGACCCGGATAGAAGTTGCATTGGGTAGGGATTAGGTGATAAGTTGTAAACGGATGAGTTTACTTCGAACTAGTACTATTGATAATGAATTTCCTTCCTGGCTTGGTTGCCCCCAGAGTAGGTGAGTTGCATCAAACTGGGTTAACATATCGTTGTGTTCTTTCTTTTTCTGTAATTTATAGTTTTGTTGTGTTGTTATTTTGGTTGTGTTCTGTCAACAGATGTCATAATATCTCTTGTGACATTATGCGTTGTTAAGACATCAGTTTAACTTCTGATGTTGTGTGTGTGCTAGAATTTCAATTATCAGACTCAACTGATGCATCATCACCTACAATAATGTTCCCCAACAGTTTACAGATGTTACATGCATACCTCCTTGTTATCGTTATAGTAAAGATACTCCTACTAACCTTCATAATGTCCCTATCTCCATCAGACCTATAAGAGAAACCATTTTCCTATAGGTTTGCACGCCACTATTCTCTATGGAAATTTTAATTTATTCCACTCCAGTAATAGTACACGCTTTATCATGGCCCACATAACCAAATCCAAGAGTGATAATGTATTTCAAGTAGGTAAAAATAGTCACCATAAGAACCTGGTAACAAGCACAACAAGATAGTTTTCTTATCTTCATCATCAATCTTCATCCAAAGTCTCACCAGACTGATGATTATGTTGTTGAAGACATTGACATGTTATTGCAAATCAAATCCTTCTTGCATCTTTAGATTGTATAGTCGTTGATTCGCGAACAATTTTTTTATCAATGTCTTTTACATATACTGACTCTCCAATTTGTCTCAAACCTCCTTCGGCGTCGCAAGGTCTGAGATATGATACATTTCCTTGTTTGAAACACATAGACGAATCAATCATGCAATATTCTCCTTCATCTTTATGCAATCGATATCTTCCATCTCTATTCATTACTGTCTTTTACATATACCGACACTCCAATTAGTCTCAAACCTCCTTATGTGTCGTTAGGTATAGAGTATGGTATATCACCTCGTGTGAAACACATAAACGAATCAATCTTGTGCCTTTAATCCTTAACCCTTCTTTATCATAATTTAAAATTATCCGTCCTATCGAACCTTGTCACCTCGAATTTTGCATAAAAGTTAATCGTTATTTGATACTAATTGTTAAGACAACAATCAATATAAAAGATTAAAGAAAAACAAAAGTAAAAAATAACAAACTGAATCAATCTTTATTAACATAGTTCGGACAATGATGCATACCTCTACAACTATAATTTCTTTTTATTTATAATTATTAGAGTCACGGGATTATAAAATATATATATATATATATATATATATATATATATATATATATATATATATATATATATATATATATATATATATATATATATATATATATATATATATATATATATATATATATATATATATATATATATATATATATATATATATATATATATAATACTACAATTGAATTTACAATAATGTTTTGAAATTATACTGTGGGACTACTGCCCCTACTCTCCAAGTTAGTTATCTATCCATTATGTTGTTTTGTTGTTGAGATGTTTCTAATTTATAGGGGTGTTTACGGGCCGGTTTGATTCGGTTTTGAGAGAATCTGATATCTAAACTGATAAAAAATATATAGATTGATTTGGATTGAATTTTTTATTTTTTTTATAAAATCTAAACCGAACTAAATCAAGAAATAACAAGTTTGTTTGGGTTGAATTGATCAGATTCATTAGAAACAAATGTGCAAAAATATTTTAAAAAATATATCCAATTTTTCATAATAATATAATGTTGTTAATTTTTTTTGTTTTTCCATATAGGTTGTGAATGTCTCAAATGGTGTTTCATTATTTTTCTTCTTGAAATTGAATATTTTATAGTAGTTTCTATAATAATGATGATATAAATTAATATGATTAGTTTGGGTAGACGGATGCAAGTAATATTTTTGAAATCTATTGCTCAAATTAATTAATATCGAATTTCATTAATTTAGTTTGATTTTTGTCTAAATTAATAAAATATCTAACTCAAACACTTTAATTTGATATAGATTCTAATTTAGTTTGAATTTACTCGAACTAATGAACATGCCCAATGATTTATATGATACTATCTCGTTAGTATTTATAGTTTGACTTCGATCTTTCTTTTAATATACAGGATTATAACATATATCTCGCGTCTTAAGAAAACAGCATGTCGTGAGTTGACAAATAGTCTTTGAACCGCTGTCACCAATTAATATGATCTCACTATAAATTTACTTTTCACTTCAAAAAAGTGGTCGTATCAACGGAATTCATATTTAAGCTATAAATCTTATATTGAAAAGGAAAAAGGAAAAAGCGACATATGTCATCATGCCAAGTGTTTCATAATCACATGCCCATTTCTTTACAGAGACTTGGGAAAGTGATATAGGGAAATATTTTTCTTAATTGAGTACCGACTTTCACATTATTATTTTTTCATAATCTAATTCAACTATACGTTTTGGCATATTGCCATCCACGTGTCTCCTTATTTTCTTTTATTTGATGGGCTTTGTTGTTCAATTAGGCACATTAATAGTGACATAATGCTTGCCCACACAGCTACAGGTGGAGCAACATAACCGATGCTAGTGTGTTTCTTATTATAATGAGAGTGTAAATCTAATGGCAGGACAACTATGAAACCCAATACAAATGCAGGCACTACATGTTGTTCTTTTGAAATTAATATACAGGTGTGATTTTAATACTAGTGAGAACATCAATGACCTTAAGTTTTGGTAGGAAAGAATAAGATAACTTGTGTACTTTGAGACAGGTTGAAGTTCCTCTAATGAGGCAGATGTTATGCACATCACACTTTTTTTCCTCTCACGTCAGAATTTGTCATCATTCATTCTCTTCTGTTGTAAGTAAATGGGGATTTTTTACTGCCTTGCCCTTATTGTGATATAAAAATGGTTGCATTTTTTATACATTTTTTTATATTTGGTTTCGGATTCTGTATTGGACTTGTCGGATTGTATTTGATGTGTATTCAGTTGGTTCACATTCAATGAATAATGGTCCAGTTGTATTTTATTTATTATTGTAGGTTAATTTGATTGTATTTTCTTTCGAGATTGCACTTTTGTATGGTTGCTCAGTCAGGTTTTTGTCCCCTAACTTGTTTGTACCATCTTTTTTATTTATTATATTGTTGCTTCTTTAAAAAAAAATTTCAATCGAAATTAAAATTTCAAGATATTTCATTTGAAGAAGGAGTTCGGCCACTCATTGGGCGAGGATGACCTGAATTTGTATAACGTTTATCTTTGACTATTCATTGGTTTATGATCTAATTATTTTATTATTATTTTAATATTTTTAATTAATATAATTTTAATTTTAATTTTAATGTTTTATTAAATTTTTTTTATTTAAAATTCAATCTTTTTTTCCATATTTTTTAAAAGAAAAATTATAATAATTTTTTAATATAATTGTAATAAATTTTTGTCTTATTTTCTTAAGAATGACAATGAAATAGTTAAACAATTAAAGACGATAGAAAAATACTTTTATTAATATTATTGAAAAGAAGAGATACAAATTAGAGTCTATTAAAATGATCGCTCGTTCTACGTCTGATACTCTCTTTTTTTTGCCTCCCCTTGCTCAACTCTTCAATTTGTTGTCTTATAGGAGATGAAATAGAGTCGGAAAACAAATTTTCATTTTGATATGATGTATTGCCAATCATATCCACGTCAATATTATCAATAGAAAACCTGGCATATCCATAAGCTGCTCATATGTGAGTTCAAAATTGGTGATTGGATGTGTAAGTTGTATGAAAATATCTAAAATACTCTGTTGAATTGGAGGATAATAAACATTTTCAGAGTCAAATGTATAAGTGAGTTGAGAGAATGAAGGGTTAAAGGTTTGTTGTTGAGATCGAGGGTTTGTGTAGTTGAAGTTCGGTGGTTGAAATTGTAAAGTGTTCATTTGGGAAATTTCATGATGTATGGAGAGGTTGTTTATTGTGTTGAAAAAGAGGCGTGTTGATAGGGTTCGTTTAGAAATTGTGTTAAATGAAATGGATCTAAACCAATCCATATATACTTTGCTAGTCCTACACTCATCATCTACGATTATCCCCTCAAATATCAATTGTCTTCTCTTTTTTTCCCACTATGTGTTCTCAACTTTATTCAATTTACGCCAATTAAATTACAGAGTACAGTTACATCAATTAAATTTCAAAAAGTACAGTTACATCAACTAAATTTCAAAATACTTCTTAAGAAACTAATAAAAAATAACCAAAATGAGTGGATTTTCAACTCCTCGGTTAACTTCTCCTTGGTGGATATCAAACATGTAATACACATCTAAATCATTTTTAACATCACTCATATAATACATGTACGTACCATCAGGGTTGTCAAAGTTATATATGGACAATGATATTCTACTTTTCTCACCTCCATAAGTGGACCACTCAACTGTCGAAAATTCGTGTTGATGACTGCAATCAGTGCTTTGAAATTCTATCACAGATCTAGATAAATACTCATTCTCTTCTCATTCTCGTAAAACACAGTAGTTCATACAAACATGTTTAAAAAGCATCTTAAGTGAGATGAATAATGTTTCCTCACTTCAAACTATTTATAGAAAATCAATACATAAATTATTGTACAAGAGTCTACTAACAAAGGCAACCCTCGACCAATAAATGTCACTGGTGATAAAATATTTATTAAATTAAATAAATAGTATAATTTTATTAAACAATTATTTTAATTAATTATTAAATCATTATTGTAAATAATTATTAAATAATATAAAACTAATTACAAAAATTTAGTATAAGTACTATTTAAAAATATTTAGCCCAAAAAATAATAAAATAAAAAACAATATTTTATTAATAAGATATTAAAATTAGAATTATATTAATTAAAAAACTAATTAAAAATATTAAAATAATAAAAAAAATGAAAAAGAATAAAATAATCAGACCATGGTCTAATGAATGGATGAGGGTACACATTAAAAAAAATTCAGGTCACCCTCGGCCAATGACTGGCCGAGCCCCTTTCTCAAATGGGGTATTATGAGATTTTATTTTCAAAGTGGGACAAATTGGAAATTTTGTTTCAATATGGGGGCAAGGCAGTCAAAAAATCATAAATAGGAGTAGTTGTCTAACCCGACCAATTTGATCATTACGCTTCCTCTTTCTAACATATAAACCCTCATCCTGGGGTTATGTGACTTAAAGTGGTGTGAACATTTATTTCTTTGCAGAAACCAATGTGTAATCATGGGCCTTTTAGGAGAGTAAGATTTCTTTGAGTGACATGGCACGACTACATTGGTTCGTTTGTAGTCCTCTAAATCCTTGGCTTCGAAACCATTAGATCCTACACCTTTTGATATCCTCGAGTGAACTAAGGTTGCTTATAAACAGATATCAATGCATTCGCTACTCCTTTTTACCATCAGAGAAATACGACGTTCAGAGAGGAATGGGTCCAATAAACCGCCCAAGTGACAAAGACAGGGGAGAGAATTTTGTAAGAGGTTTATCGATATGGAGCTAAATGGTTTGAGAAACTAGGACAAAATCCCACCAGGCTAACTACAAAAAATCTTAAACTTATACCCATGGCATGGGCATATTTCTTTATGTCTACTTTAAATAATGTCTCCAAAACTTCTAAATTTATCTTTCAATGGGTTTTTAGGTTGCTCATACTTATTTGAAGAGATTTGATTAATGTCAGATGATTGATCACAGAAAAATCAAGTTAATGGCAAATTCTAAGAAAATTTGGGTACTAATGTATTACTAATTACCTAGGCATGTTTTAGGAGCCCAAAGCGATTGGTTTACCTCCAAAAAAGTCAATAAACAAAGTCAATGTGAATGGAATGTCTAGAGATTTGATACATCAAGCAGGAGTAGAAACTGAAGAGAGCTATGAACAACAACCACCACATGGTTAAGAAGTTCCTCCAACACAAGATGCATAATAGTTGTCGTATCTTCTCCTCCAAAAATTTCCTATGGTAATGGGAAACTGGGTCAATGACAAATCTAGATCCTTTTATGTTGAACCACCTCACTTTGATCCCTAGTTCAGAGCGACAAAGTGAAATATCAGCATCATATGCTTGTCTTCAACTTGTTCGAATGATTTGGAAAATGTGTAGTTACAGAGAGATATTTTGAGGACTAGAGGGGATAGTAGCTATAGACAAATAAAGAATGACGAGAAATAAATTTTTGAGACGAGTGTGATCACTATAAGTAGCTATTATCATATTCATAGTTCCCCTTTGATGTACTTTTAGATTTAAGCTCTAAGTTTATATTTTTGACAACTTATTTTCACTTTTATAATTTGTATTGTCTACTTGAAATTAATGAACTGCTTTGCTTTCTAATATTTTTTTTTAATTTAAAGGCATTTTTTATTTACCAATTATACTACGAGATCAAAAGAAAGAAACATGCTTGATCTAAGATAAAAATAAAAAAATTATTTGTTATGAAAGTTATGAATGCAGATTGACAGACAAATAAGAGGAATGATATCTGACTAATGTATACTCAACTTTCAGATACCTAAAACAAGTAAGGTTTGAGCCATAATAGTCCACTTATTACTTTCTCCTTGTTATTTAGAGTATCCATGCAATTGCTTATTTTTTTAGAACTTGTGATATTTCTAAGTAGTTTATTGGTCTGATTTGTTATACACACAAAATGATGACTAACCAATATGAAATTCCGCTATTTTTTCTCATACTTTGTTAACCTTATGAAACTTTTGATTTATGGTGGTAAGATAGGTTAGGAATTACGAAATTACAAGTAATTTTTGAAAGTGGCCAAAATTGAAACAAACTAAAATTAAGAAATAAAATGATGGAAAGGGATGGAAATGAGGTGTCACACTCTTTTTATGAATAAGAAAGTATAATAAGCCTTAATGAAGATCACCATAAGAAAGTTGATTTCTTGATAAGATCAAATACTTGGTCCAATCCAGAACCAAATGAGCACAACTCTCAAATTCACACAATGTGTTTGTTTAACAAAATTCAACTTAATTTTCTATTCATGATTAGTTCCCTATTTATATATAATGAGAGGATTCATGAACTTACAATAATAATTAAATAAATTCTACAACTTCGGCCTACTATTCTATCAATAATGCCTTAGGGGTGAAAGGTTACTCACTAAAGATGGTGGAGAAAGTAGACATTCATTGCCTTGATGAATAATAACAATGTATAGCCACCTTGATCAATGCAGCCTCACATTTCTCTCTCTCTCTCTCTCTCTCTCTCTCTCTCTCTCTCTCTCTCTCTCTCTCTCTCTCTCTCTCTCTCTCTCTCTCTCTCTCTCTCTCTCCTCTTCAAAGTTTTTCTTTTCTTTTCTTCAGCCTACTATATACATGGAAAGATAAGACACTGAATTTTAAAGCTCTAAAAGCTTTAAAATGGTCAAAAAAATACACAAAAAAGAAAATGTTTTTCGGTCAAAGTTGGAAAAGTTGGGCCCTAATATATTTTATTACAACAATATTAATAAAAAAACATTAAAATCGGACAGCAAGCCCACATGTCATGCCATATTCATGGGTTTGGATCAAAATGACAAGTCTTGATCCATTTACTCTCAATTAGTCCCTTGCTTCCAATGGTTTGGTCATGAATTATATTTTGGCACCATTGACTCTCCTAGCATGTGTCATTGTTATAAGACCTCCTAATCTTTGGATTACTTCATATAAGTCTTGGTGCTAATTTATTATTCATGGACTAAGCAAAATAAAACCATGAATTAAAATGAATGAAATAGTATGGTTTATTGCACATTTTTTATAAGCTTCCTCTTGATCTCATCATTTCCCATTCATCAAGAAGATTTGTCCTCAAATTTTAAACTTGCATAATTAATTAATGGATTAAAATAAAATTCTCTCCTTTCGTTTTTCTCATTCTTTTGAAAGAGATAACTTTTTTCTTTTTATTTACTCTCCTCTCTTCCTTTTTCTTACAACTTTCCTTCCTTTTTTACTTTCTCCTGACTGTCTTTTTTTTTTTTCCTTTTATTTTAACTTCCTTATAATTTTTATTCATTTGTTCTGTCACTCCCACTCCCTCATTTTTTCTCTCATTGACATAATATTTCATTATAATTTTTGTTCACTTTCTATTTTTTAAATTTGATCTTTTCTTATGGAATAAGAGCAATTTTTTCAATTTTCAAATAATAATAATAAGTATTTGTTGGTGAGACGATCATGCATAGATCGACGTTGTTCCTGCCATAGAAACCCCTACAACAAATCCCTCATTTTGGAAGGTATCACATCACATAGTACTTCATCATTATATTCTCCAATTGTGAATGAGACTCGCACTTGTGTGGTCACCAAAACATCATCCAAGTATTCAAACTCTGAATTCTCAAGATTATAAAGAATATATGGTTCTAAATGCTTAATAATCACATGTCTCAATTTCTCTACCATAGTTGTATTTTCCATGTTGAACTAATATTTTTTATCAATGACCAAACCGCAAATCTTATCATTCACAAGACATCTTGTAAAGAAGAGATTTTTCTTTTGTTTCACTTCCATGATAAATCACTAAAAAATGTTTAAACTTGAAAACAAAACAAAAAATAGGAATAAAAATTGAAACTTTTGAGTATTTTTCTTCCTTTTTTTTTTAACTTTCAAATTTTTCTCTCTCTTTTTTTCTCAAACTTTAAAATATAACACATATAAAAATTTACAAGATTTAAATGAATAGGTAACACTTGATTTGAACCTAAGCTCTGATACCACTTGATGGCTAACCAATTTGAAATTCAGTCATTTTTCTCATACTTTGTTACATTTATGAAACTTGTGATTTGTGGTGATAAGATAGAGTAGGAATCACGAAATTACAAGTAAATTTTGAAATTAGGCATAATTGAAACAAACAAACAAAGACTAAGAAATAAAATGATAGAAAGGGATAGAAATGGGGTGCTACACTCTTTCTATGAATAAGAAAGGATGACAACCCTTAATGAATATCACCATAAAAAAATTGGTTTCTTGATAAGATAAAAAACTTGGTCTATTATAGAACATAAGGAGAAAGACTCTCAAATTTACATAGTTTGTTTAAAAAAATTCAACTTGATTTTCTATTCATAATTTGCTCAATATTTATAGGTACGTAAAGAGTAGCTTACTAAATTTACAATAATAACTCAATAAATTATACAACTTCATCCCATTATTCTATCAATATTGGTTTGAGGATGAAAGGTCACATACTAAAGATAATGAAGAAGTGGATACTTATTGCCTTGACGATTAATAGCAATTTATAGCCACTTTGATCAATGGAGCCCCACACTTCTCTCTCTCTCCCTCCTACAAAGCTTTGTCTTTTCTTTTCTTCATCCTATTATATACTTTGAAAGATAAGCCACAAAATTTTAAAGCTATAAAAACTTTAAAATGGGTAAAGTCAAACATAAAATAAAAAGCATGTGTTTTGGGCCAAAATTGGACAAGTTGGGTAACACATTTTATTACAACGTGATTAATTATAACATTAAAATGGGGCAGTAATCCACATGTCAAACCTTATTCATGAATTTGGATTAAAATGACAAGTCTTGCCCTATTTCTTCTGAATTGTTCCCTTGCTTCTATTGGGTTGGTCATGAATTGTATTATGGTGTCATTGACTCTCATAGAACGTGCCATTGTCATAAGACCTCATAATATTTGGATTACATCATATAAGTCTTGGTGCTAATTTATTACTTATGGGCTAAGAAAAATAAAATCATGAATTAAAATGAATGAAATAATATGTTTTTTGTGTATTTTTTATAAGTTTCCTTCCACGTGCTTAATGAGTTCTTGATCTCATCACATAGGCACTTGTTTGTTGAACTATAATCCTTTTCAAGGAACCCTGAATTTTTTTTTACACCAATTTGAGACTTATCTCTTTTATTATGTAACATAGCCATATTTCAAGTCAATTGTGTTGGAAATCCACCAAAACCTATGGAGAATTTATATCAATCTTGATGAACAAGACTACTATCGATACACAATAACAATGAAAAGAAATAAAAATTGAGAATGAAAGAAAATTAGGGTTTGACAAAATATGGGAGAAGATGGTGATTTTTTGCAGAGTTTCTCTCTGCCCACAAACAGTGAAAAAATCTTATTCACTTGCAACTGTAAATTATGTGAATACTCTATGTTATAAAATAGGGGTTACTCCCTCTATTTATAATGAGCTTGCTTACTCCCTAAGCCATAGCCCACAAATAAAAAAAATCCTAAAATACCCAATTATGTTAACACTACTAAAATAGGTCTAAGTCGAAATACCTTTTGAGGCTACTCCTTTGATATTTCGACACATAATAGGCTAGATTATTTCAACACAACCTTCCTTCTGACGAGAAACATGCTTCTTCGACACAAGGAATTATAATCTCAACACACCACCTAATTCATTATGTCTAAGCTATCTACATTCATCATAGCTCTTAGTCTTCTGAACAATTCAAGTTGCACACCTTTCTTTCTCCCCCATGCTTCACAAGCCCAACTGGTTGTGCAACATAAACTTCTTCGTCTAAGGGGCCATTTAGGAATGCATATTTCACGTCAATATGACATATGTGTCAACTGTTCATTTCTTCTAGACCAACAACCAACCTGTTGTTTCGATCCTAGTAATAAGTTCAAAGACTTCATCAAATTCGATTCCTTTTTCCGAATAAATCCCTTCGCCAAAAGTCTTTCCTTGTATCAACTTACTTCCCCTCTAGGATTCAACTTCACCTTGTATACCCACTTGAAATCAATTTCCTTCTTTCTTTGAGGCAATTAGAAAAATGACCAAGTGTTTTTAACTTCGATGGACTTTATTTCCTCATTCATTTCTTTCATCCATTTCGAATCCTCCAATGCCTCATTTGCATTAACTGGTTTAACATTGAAACAACCGGCTGAAAATCATCAAACAATGAAGTCGCCATCGAACGTATTTTATCCCACGTGTAGGGAAAGGTAAACATCGTGAAAACCTGAGAAGGGAGAAGTCACGGTCTTGCGACCGAGAGATTGGGTAAGGGAGCCTGTTACGCGAGGGGAAGGTATTAGCACCCCACACGCCCGTAGTACTCTATGGTATCCACTCTTGTTGTCTAACTTATGGGTGTGTTCAATATATGCTTACTGTTTACTACTGCTAAAGGGAGAATGCATGCAAAAGAAATGAGAAAAGAATGTAGGGAAAATAAAAGTTATGCTCGCTCGGGCCCTACCCCAATGCCTACGTATCCCTTTTAAGGAATCAGAGCAGCCGTAGTTCGGCTCACATGTTTTTGTTGGTTTATATTTTTTAATGAACAACATTAATTTCACCTTCTGCCGCAACTCGAACTTTGGAGACTTACGCGTCAGCATAGAAGTGAATTAACATATTCTTTCTGAAAAAAGTTTTGGAGAAAAGGTGTTTGGGGCGCACAAAAAGGTTTAAATTGGTTTGTGTTTTTTTACTGGACAATATTAATTTCGCCTTCTTCCGCAACTCGACCTTTGTAGACTTAGCGTCAGCACAGAAATGAATTAACATGTTCTTTTGAAAATGGTTTGAAAGAAAAGCCCATAGGAAAAAGGAGTTTTTATTTGTTGGTGTTTTTTCTTGTGGATAACAGCTAGTTGATCTCAAGAGAGAGATATTAGCCATTTTTCTACTTATTCATAAAATAAGTCTTCAAAACTTGAACCATGCCAAGGCTTAGAATGGAAAAACAATAAGATCGAGAAAAGACCCGCTTGTCATTTCCCATGTTCAACAAAGGCACGATTCTCATCAGTAATTTTTAAGTGTTTTGAATTTTGAAAAGGAAAAAAGAATTTTTTGTTTTAGGTGTATATGCAAAAAGGGGAAAGAAAAGTCAAAGGGATACTAGCCTATTTCTAAACCTAATGTTATTATGCATAATTGGACCTAAAATTGCAATTTTATGGGAAATCTACCTAATGTTAGCATGCATAGGGTTTGCGGTAAAGCCCTACTTCTCATGATTTCTAGAAAAGAGGTAAAAAAATACGATAAAGTGCAGAAATGAGGAATAAATTAGGGTTGCAACGATACCGAACAGAGAAAGTTCGTTGCTTCTTCAAAACCATGCAAGTGGTGAGAAAAATTCTACCAAAGCTTCCTCGAACGAGTGATCGAAGAATTAACCCCCGAGTATTCCATATTGTGAAAATTGCATCCATCATTCTATCACAAAATCTTAGCAAGCGGATATCCATTCGTAGCAAAGCGTATCAATACAAATAAATTCAGAAAACTTTGAGTAAGCTTCACCAAGTAACGGAAAAGAGTAATAGATCAAATTCTCGGAATAAGTATCGAAGCATCATGTGAAAATAAATCACAATCGAAATCTCAAGCATATCCGCATATCGCACAATAAATCTGCATAAGACTCAAATCTCAACAAGCAAAGGTAAATTACCAATCTCAAGTAATCGAATAATCGAGATTTAATTCCTAAAATAAAAATAAATAAAAAAGTCTAACAAATTTTTATATTTGATTTTATTATTTTTTATCATGTAAAAAAACTCAAATAAAATAATTATTAAAAAATATCTAAACAAAAATGCAAATAATATAAAATGGGTGTAATATGTACACAATGTTGCTAGATAACAATCCAAATTCTGGTGCTAAGCCCAGTCCATAAAGCTTTGTTGTTACAAGCAATCAGTCTGCCAAAAAACAGTTGTTGTAGGCTTTAGGGGGTGTAGTCCGGAATCTTGGGGCATGCTGAAGAAGTCTAATGCTGAAGGTCCATTAACAATGAAGTCCAACCATATTTTTTGTGTAAGGTGATATACTTCCAAAAAGGTATGTGTAACGGGAATTATCGAATGTCTCAAACTCAATAAGCCCATCCGCTAAACAGCCATGCATCCATTATCAGTTACTAATTCCAATTAGAAAAGAAAATAATAACCATGAAAGAAATAGAATAAAATATATAGGGGAGAAGATGGTGTCATTTCGCTAGGGTTTCACTTTGTCACTCTTCAACTTCAAGACACGCTCAATCTCCCTCACCTCGCGCACCAACAACACCGATCATATCTACCCCACCGATCTCCTTCTTCTTCGATCAATGAACACGATGGTTCAGCCGCCGCAAGAGAGCGTCACATTTCACCTCTCTCTAACTCATCCCCGTCTCAATCTCTACAACCTCATTTTTGCGCGGCGTCAAACTCCAAAACACAAATTCGCGATTCACCTCCCTCATCCCCCTCATTCATCATCTCGAAATTGAAGTAAATAAAATGCGAGGCGGCTACAGTAACGGCGAATGAAATGAAACGGAACAACAAAAAAAGGATTAAGGCTCACCTGCCGGAGTCGCTTCGGGGGCTCTTTTGTTGTGATAACAACGAGAAGACCAAAGAGATACATTCAGGTATACGCTTGAATTCTTCTTCTCTTTCTGTGATTCGTTTCTGTTATGATTCTCTAAGTGTGTCTTAAAGTTGTTGTAATTCATAGGAATTGTTGATAATGATGCGGACTTGCAAAGAGTTTCTTCTGATTTTTCTGTAAAATTAGAGAGTGGCTGAAGAATGAAGGTGAAGATTGCGAATGATAGCGTTTGTTGCAGAAGCTCGAGAGAGGTTGAAGAACAATGAAGTTGATGAAGAGTGAAGGTTCAGAGATATTTATGAGATTTCAGAGAGAGGTTTTTTCTGGTGAGTTTCTTCTGTGATTTTCTTTGGTGATTCTGCAGAATATTGATGAATGAAGATGTGATGATGAATCCGTGCGAGGAGAGTGAAGGAAAAATGATGAATGGTTTTTGATAATGGTTCAGAGAAGAAGGGAGGATTGAAGGTTTAATATTTGAAGGTGGAGTAGTGATGATGAAAGAAAATGAAGATTAGTGGAGAAAATCTAGAGATTAGAAGCAGAGAGAAGAGAGAGATTTTTCGGATTTTTCTGCAGAATTGGAGAGTGGGTGAAGAATATCGTGATGGTGATTCTTTTGAGGTGGTTGAAGAAAGCATGTGAAAGGTGAGTTTTCTCTGATTTTTTCATCGTGAATTTTTCTCTGCTGAATTCTGTTGGTTATTTATAGTTTAGCCACAATTGGTTGGTTACCAAAATAAGTTGGGATTCTGTTAGAAGTTTAGTTGAAAATTGGTTGGTTGTTTTGGAAGTTAGTTGGAAATTTCTGTTACAATTCTGTTTTTTACGGTTAGAGGGTTTTTGTAGATTATGGTTAAGCTGGTTAGTTTCTGTTAGCAGTTAGAAATTAGTTTTGTTTTCTGTTATGAGATAACAGTTAGGTAATTTTGAAATTCTGATGTTTGATTGAAGTAAGCAGGTTAGGATTTTGGTTTTGATGAAAATATTAGTTGCAGTAAAAAAAAAGAATGAGATATGTTAGTAAAAACTGAAAAATTAGTTAGTGAAATGTCAGTTAGAAAAGTTATTTAGGGTTTAAAATAGAACCTGTTAGTTTTAAAACTACTAGTAACTTGGATAGGTGGTAAAATTGTTAATACAAAGTCATGGTATGCTACTGTTAGTTCTGTTAGTAGTTTTTTTATAGTTAGTTAAGACTTGGTTTGGAGTTAGTTATGTATAGAGTTCAGAAGTTAGTAAATGTTGTTAGTTAATTGGTTCTGTTGTGAGGATGTTAGAAATCTGTTAGTTATAGAATTCTGTTAGGATATGAGTTGTTAGTTAGCTGTTAGCTTTTAATTCTATCAGAGCAGTTAGTTTCTAACTCTTGATTCTATTTTCCATTGTTTTTTCCGATCTTTCTGTTAGTGAATGCAGTAGTATGATAATGTAATGACCTTGAATGCAGATTTAATTAATTCCTCCTTTCTTTCTTTTTTTATACAGGGTCAGCCATGTGGGTGCATGAAGTGCAAGGCAGGACTAAAGTGATGGCAAAGCTTGTATAGACTTTTTTGTCATATTTTAGGACTGTCTGGACGAGTCGTGAACTAATTTGGAGATGTTTTGGTAAAAGCTAGCATGGTGGAGGCTTGAAATGGACACATGATACATGAAGTATGTTGATTGGATTGAAGGTTACCAAAGGGATTGGCAAAGAAGCATGAAGATAGTATCTAAGGTTCAGAATTTAGGAACTTTGGTTCAAATGTATTTTGTATGAGTTGGTTAAAGTAATAACGATGTATCTAGACCAATCTCATAATGGAAATATGGTTTCTAAATGGTATATTTGAAATGTATTTGAACCCGAGTGAATGAAATGCACTTGAATAGATTCATATGTCTTTTAAATGGGATTTGAAGATCTTTAATTAGAACCTTAAATGATGCTTGATTATTTGAATGGACTCGAATCAATATTCGAATGATGAATTCCATGATGTTTGAATCAAGATGATTTTCAAATAATGAACATGGGATGATGAATGAACCTTATCTATCACTCGAACTCCAAACAATCCACACACTCACTCTTCAAGGAAAGTTGATCCAATTTAACAAACTATAACCAAAGTAACCATTTAAATAGATTTTGAATGGGCTTTTTCTTCCCCCCTTAGCATTTAAATTCCAAGTTTTCCTTATTTTATATAAAATGAACCATGATTCAATATAAATGAATTAAACTTCTGTTGCATATTTGAATGAAACTCCTGAATCAAATTATGAATGAACCCTGAATCTCCTTGCATGGATCCTTCAATAAGAGGTCTACTTCTATCCAAATCCACTTGTATTGCAGACAACAAATGATAATGATAAGAAAAATAATTGCCTTGATTAATAAGGAGTCCCCAAATTCATATCCTAGGCCATGAATTATAGTTCACAATTTGATCCTCCGCCCTTAGAGACCGGTTATCTCAACTTGAAATTAATGTCATGAGGAACATTTTTACAGATAGATGATAAGGTTTAGATCAATGAAGAATTCCTTTGACACGAAATCCTAGTCGCAAAAAATGAAAATCCCCGCACTTGCCGAGACTGGATAAAAACAATTATATCGTGAAGAGAAAGAAATTGTGTTAACCACACCTCACAATCTTGATTCCTTAATTCAGATGCACAGAGAAATATCTGGATGAAACATCTCTGAACCATGACTCAAAAAAACCTAAATTGATTAACTGAAGAGTGGATGAATGCCATGTCATAGTCATTAATCCTGATCAAATGATAAGCATACTTATATGAAGAGACGCCATGATTCGAAGCCCACATATGCTAGGTCATGCCCTGGAGTTCTTGACCAGAACGACCTACAACCAGTTGTTCATCAGAAGATATTAGCCCTGTAACTTGGTGGAGAAGAAGTCCAAAAATGAGCATGCTCAAAAACCTTAATTCCATAACCTTGTATACCAAGAAGACCCTGGATAATCAAACTTATTCAACACATGCACCTTAAATCAGCTGTAAACCCTAGCTCCCTGATTGCTGATCTTTTGAACCTCAAGCGGTCTATTTTATGAAAATGCGTGCTATGCACATGACCCATTGGAATGATGCAGATGAATGCAAAGTTCAAGCCAACATAAAAGTGCAATTAGGAGGGAAATTTTTGAGGTGCAACAGCTGCCCCTATTTAATCGCCTTCAACCTGAAGGTGAGATTGGCGTCAGCCTTTCGAACTTTCAGGGTGGAAGAAGATTAAATACTAAAAGAACCCGAAAATTTGCACTCCGAAGCCAGTCAGGAATACATTATATTTTTGGTTTTCTGTATTTTCTATTTATATTTTTTTTCTAGGTAAAAGGGGTTATTAGGGTTAGATGTATGTTTAAACAGAGTTTGACACACAGAAGAATAACTTGGTTGTCGAGGAACACTTGTTGGGATCAAGAGATATATTCCTGAAGTCTGTAGCAGACATACGAAAAAAAAAGGTATCAAAGATACATATCCAGGGTCGGTAGCGGATACGCATGAAAGAGACATCAAAGATACATATCCGGGGTTGGTAGCGGATACGCACGAAAGAGACAGAAAAGATACATATTCGGGGTTGGTAGCGGATACGCACGAAAGAGACAAAAGAGATACATATCTGGGGTTGGTAGCGGATACGCACGAAAGAGACAGAAAAGATACATATCCGAGGTTGGTAGCGGATACGTACGAAAGAGACATCAAAGATACAAGAACACAGGTCTGGGGTTGGTAGCAGACATATGAAACAGGTATCAACAATACATATCCGTGGTCGGTATCAGATACACACGAAAGAGACAGAAAAGATACATATCCGAGGTTGGTAGCAGATACGTACGAAAGAGACATCAAATATACAAGAACACAGGTCTGGGTTGGTAGAAGACATATGAAACAGGCATCAAAAGTACATATCTGTGGTCGGTATCAGATACGTAAGAAAGAGACATCAAAGATACAAGAACACATGTTTGGGGTTGGTAGCAGACATATGAAACATGCATCAAAAATACATATCCATGGTCGGTATCGGATACGTAAGAAAGAGACATCAAAGATACAAGAACACATATCTGGTGTTGGTAGCAGACATATGAAACAGGTATCAAAAACAGATATCCATGGTCGGTATCGGATACGTAAGAAAGAGACAGGCCGAAGAAAGCTCTTACAAGGATATCAAGAACATATGTTTGGGGTTGGTAGCAGACATATGAAACAAGTATCAAAAATACATATCCATGGTTGGTATCGGATACGCACGAAAGAGACAGACCAAAGAAAGCTCTTACAAAGATATCAAGAACACATGTCTGGGGTTGGTAGCAGACATATGAAACAGGTATCAAAAAATACATATCTGTGGTCGGTATCGGATACGTAAGAAAGAGACAAACCGAAGAAAGCTCTTACAAAGATACCAAGAACACATGTCTGGGATTGGTAGCAGACATATGAAACATGTATCAAAAATACATATACGTGGTCGGTATCAGATACGTAAGAAAGAGACAGGCCGAAGAAAGCTCTTACAAAGATATCAAGAACACTTGTCTGGGGTTGGTAGCAGACATATGAAACAAGTATCAAAAATACATATCCGTGGTCGGTATCGGATATGTAAGAAAGAGACAGACCGAAGAAAGCTCTTACAAAGATATCAAGAACACATGTCTGGGGTTGGTAGTAGACATATGAAACAAGTATCAAAAATACATATCCGTGGTCGGTATCAGATACGTAAGAAAGAGACAGACTGAAGAAAGCTCTTACAAAGATATCAAGAACACATGTCTGGGATTGGTAGAAGACATATGAAATAGGTATCAAAAATACATATCCGTGGTTGGTATCAGATACGGAAGAAAGAGACAAACCGAAGAAATATCTTACAAAGATATCAAGAAAACATGTCTGGGATTGGTGGTAGACATATGAAAGAAGTATCAAAAATACATATATGTGGTCGGTATCGAATACGTAAGAAAGAGACAGACCAAAGAAAGCTCTTACAAAGATATCAAGAACACATGTATGGGATTGGTAGCAGACATATAAATAAGTATCAAAAATACATATTCGTGGTCGGTATCGGATACGCACGAAAGAGACAGACCGAAGAAAGCTCTTACAAAGATATCAAGAACACATGTTTGGGATTGGTAGCAGACATATGAAACAAGTATCAAAAATACATATCCGTGGTCGATATCGAATACGTAAGAAAGAGACAAACCGAAGAAAGCTCTTGCAAAGATATCAAGAACACATGTCTGGAATTGGTAGCAGACATATGAAAAAGGTATCAAAAATACATATTCGTGGTTGGTAGCGGATATGAAATAAGGAAAGAGACCGGAGAAAAGGACTCTAACCAAGGATATCAGGAATATACGTCCAGAGGAAAGGGCGTATAACCAGGGATATCAAGAAACATATGTCCGGAGGAAAGGACATATAACCAAAAATGTTGGGAAAATATGTCCAGAGGAAAGGACATATATAACCAAAGGCTTGCAAGGGTAAAAGAGAATCACGACTTACTAAGATAATGGGAGACACCAAAGACTCGACTGGTGGTAGGTCAAACAACTTTCGTTGAGGAAAAATAGAATCACCCTAGGCTTTTTGTGGAGATAGTTTAAATCTGAATGCATATCAATCTGGTTACAACAAGTAAACATAACTGGCTTATATTCATGCATGTTTGACTTTTTTATAACGTAATGCTCCATACAATGGAAATGCTACGCGTTTTAGTAGATGCAATGTAATGATGCATGTTTAGTAATGTACTAGGAAAACACATCAATAATTGGATGCTGAGAAGACAAAGAACTCCCGAACGATTATTCTGGCACATCTGATCTTCTGTAGAGAAAAGGCAATTTGTAATTCAATGGGGAACCGCGATTTAGAACCTCTAGCCTCTAAAGATCGATATCACAGGGGAAGTAACTTCCTGGGAAGAATACTGCCAACGTAAATTACAGTTCAGAGAAAATATTGAATTTTGATCAAACTCCCCACTTCACGGGGAAGAAATTCTTTATCCTTTGTTGGTAAAGAGAAAGGCTTTACTGGGAATAGAAACTTCTGGCATAGAAATTCTTGACGAAGATAACTTCTATTGGGGAGTGTTGTACCCCAAAATTTGCCCTCCTCTTTTTCCACAAGAAATCACAGCTTCGGGCTTTTCCTGATTTTTTCAGACTGGCTCAAGAATCGGTCAAACAGACTTTTCTTATCAGTCTATCAAAATTAGGGTTTTCATTGATTTTAAGGCAGTTCAGGCAGATTGCTAAGGTTTGGTTGAGTTGGCCCAGGTTTTGATCAGGCGGACGCTTCTCTAACAATTAAAACAAAACTAGGGTTTTTGTGCGCACATTCTCAGAAAGAATTAATTTTATAGTTCTTCTCAGTTTACTCTGAAATTTGGACTGAGTCATTTGGATTGAGTTTGCAGTGTTTGATTAAATCAGTGAAAAGAGGACATGTGGACGTTTTGTTGTTTGACTGTGTATTGTTATGTTTAATTCGGAATGCCGGACGTTTATTAATTATTTCTTTTTTCTAAAGTCAGAATAATTGGATTTATTTCCAACTGTTTTAATTTAAGAAATTCAAATAATTAAGTTAAACAATTGAAAGGAAATAAAAGGAATTAATTGATCAAAAGAGGATTTTTTATTCACCTTTAATGGTTTGTTACAATCTATTATTTGAAAAACTGTAAATTTATTTACATCCTTGTTTATAATAATAATGTTACAAATAATTAAATTGAAACTATCCTAAATTCCTAAAGTCTTCATCTTCTGCTCCTTTGGCCCCATAGAGTTTTATCTGCAAAAACAAAAAAACAAAAGAAAGGTCAAAGCAGATAAAATAATTAAAGGTAGACAGTTAAAATGAATTCATCATTAAAGGCGACTGACCATAATCAGTTTGCCCTCTCTGCAAATCACGAGATTTCTCCCGGTTCACAAAGAGGGATGGAATGTTTTACAATTTAAGAATGAAATGCACAAAAGTATGATTGCACAAATTCAAAATTGTCACACATGCTGCCTAGTTTCAAGTTTTCAACCAAAGGAACCAAATCAATTCAAAAGGGCACAAAGCTGCATAGTTCATAAAGTGCCAAACAAAATCCAAAGGCAAACTGAACTAAACTAGAACTACAAAGTTCCAATTTCAAACTTTCCACAAGCTGCCAAAAAGCTACCCAAAAGCTATCAAGAAGTACAAAGAGGCATAAAATCAGGAAAAAAGAGATAATAAATATGCAGAGTAAACCAACTAGTGCAAGCAACATCAAGGTTACATCATTTTCAGACCAGTCACCTTTTCAGAATAAGGACATCATAAGCAATAAAAAAATGCTTAAAAACTGTCAAGAGAGAAGAGGAAAAGAAGATAGGCTTACAGGCTTTAGGCTTGAAGAAAGAAAGATATAAAACAAACTATAATAACACAGTATAAAAGGAGGCAGAAATATCAAAAGGCCAAGAACACAAACTATATCAAATATATACAGAGCTGCCTCCAAAACCTCAAAATAAAAAAGTTCAAAAACCTCAAAAGGCCTTTCAAACACAAGCCCTGAACCTGCTTCAACAGCAAGCCAAAGCCCAGATCTGTCCAGCCTAAAACCTGTGTTTAAACTCAGTAAACACAATCCTTGAACCTGCTTGTAAACCTGTGTCACAACCTCCATACAAACCTGCATACACCAAACTAACAGCTCCAACACAAAATCAAAAGTCACAAGCTGTGTCAAAGCTTCAGCATCAAAAGGCCAAAACCTGTGTTAACCTCACAACAAACATAAAACCTGCCTCGAAACTGTCATCAAGACCAAAAGCCTCTAAAAGCCTGCTGAAGCCTCTCCAGAACATCAAGCCCATAGCATTCAAATACACAAAAACCTTCGAACCAACCAGGCCCTCAGAGGTAGCCTCATCACAGGGCACAACATACCAAAAAGCATATAGTCACAAGCATACTCAGAAACATATCAGATATCAAACATTTCAAGCATATCATCATCAAATAATCTCTAGGCAAACAATAAGCAAGGCAACTCAGTATAGCAAGCATTCAAGGGTCAAGCATACGAGGCGACAGAAGCAAGTTGGTTCAGAAGCAAGTGTTTCAGGGGCGAGCAAACAAGCGTTCAAAAGAGAAAGACAGAAGCAAAAGAAGCTAAGGTTTTCAAGCATCATCACGAAACCCTAAAAGGCAAAAAATACAGAATACCAGGGTTTCTAAGCAAAGCGCGCATCATCACCAAGCCTCCTCCTTGGCCGCTTGAGCGCCTCCACGTCCACCATCCTCCTCCAACGAAGGTAGTATCTTTTCTTCTCTTTCCTTTAACGCTCCTCAAAAAGAATAAACAAACAATAAACATCAAAACCAGAACATATAAGAATCAAAGCATGCGTAAACGTGAAACCCTCAAAAGATGTGTTGGGATAAAAGTCTTACCTTTTTTCCGTTGCTTGAGCAAACGCGAGGAGGAGGATGAATGATGGCACTCGGTGGCTCTGGACGGAGGTTCTGCTCAGACAAGCTTCGGTTTGAGAAGAAGAGAAGGACGAAGACGAAGACGAACGACGACGGCGCCTCTGTGTTCAAACAAACCCTAACATCCAAATGACATAAAACATTGCAACCCTAAACGAAAAGATCAAACTTGCACAATGGGCCTTGCCCTTTTCCAGTAGCCTAAGCCCATTAAACGTGCACCTCCCTTTTGTTGTTTCTCAGTGAGTTTTGGTTGGGCCCATAATCCACCCTTAAGCCCATTCCTTTTTTATACATAACTTAACTTCTTTTTTTTCTTAATAATAATATTACTAACACTTTTCATTAATACATAAAACTTAAAACTTTTTTTCTTTTCTTTTATTAAAACTCTTTTTTTTTTTTTTTAAATCTTGCTTAAAACATTTATAAAAGATACATAAAGAAATAGATTTTTTAGGTTGAATATTTTTTTTATCTAAAACATTTTGTACATAAAAATACTAAATACAAATACACTAACAATAATACATAAATAAAATACTCAATTTTCTCATTAAGTTAGCAATACTTAATAAATACACTTTCTCACTTGTAAATAAAACATACACCTACACTTACACAAATATATTGATACATTGGTATGTTTACATTTGCTATTCTTATACATTGCTATACATTATATTTTACATTTGCGCAATTCGATTTGGTTGTAAATTATTTGGACACTACTCTCCTTAAAGTCTCATCCCCATTTATAAATTTGTACCCCCACTCCCGGATACTTATTTGTAATAGCATAGACTTTAAATTCCCGCAATTTACCCCTTTCAAATATACCATGGTTAGACCTAAGGTTTGTATGTACATAAAATCAAACGCTAGATGTGATCGGTGGATTTAGAACTGACTGTTTTTTAAGCTGGTTTCGTGAAATGTCGCAGAAGCAAGAGTCGCCACCGTCTTTTATTTTCTCCAACAAGGAAAGGATAAAAGCACAACAAAATTCCTTATGAGATATGTTTCTCGGTTCGGGAGGTAGATTTATAGAAAGGGAAGGTGTTAGCACCCTTTCTATCTGTGGTTATCCACGGGCTCTTAGGTACTTGCTCTTATGTTTTCAAAATGTTTGCTTTTCAAATGTGAGTGGGTTTGAGAAAAAGTTTCTTTGAAAGATTTCTGAATGACTCTTGTATCTGTCCTCAAGAGTGTTTGAAAAATTTGTTTTGAAAGATTTTGAAAGTGTAAGGTGTGAAAAGTATTTTGTTTGTTTTTGAGAGAGCAAGTACCCATGAGTCATCTACCTACCCTAAGGAATTAAGCTGTGTAATTGTCCTTTAGGTAGTGCCATCCCACCATTGAGAGGTAGGTAGCACCACCGTTGGAGGTATTCGGGTCAATTCGATTTTAGGGACAGTGTGGTCACCGAAGCAATAGTTAGGACACCTTAGAAATAACCCTAATGTCCTAGATCCTTTTTTAATCTGAGGCAACCGTTCCGAGGCAACTGGATCTTTGGGCTAAGGGTGACCTCTAAGACGTCCTATACTTGATGACCACGTTTCGAAGGCAACGAGTGAGGCGTACCCTAGAAGTGGTGTGTGTATTGTGTGTTGTTTTCAGTTAATGTTTGTCTTTGTTATTAGTGGGCTACGAGTTGTTTTTATTTACCATACATTCTTTCATGTAAGTTTAGCAGTTAAGGGGTGCAGAAAGTAAAGTGCGGAAACATAAATCCTACGCTATTACAAGGCGCGGGTCTATACATCGCCAAAAATTACAAAGACCCGAGTTTTTAGTAAATGAGTACGGAAAGTAAAGAAAAACAGTAAAAGTCCTAATTACTATTACATGTCCGGAGCAATTACATAATAATCCGTGCGCGAATAAAAATTTAATCGGAATGTTCTAAGGGTGTTGACCCTTTTAAGAAAAGAAATTAATTTTTTTAGTCTTTTATGAAATTAAAGTGAAATTAAAGCTAATTAATGGCTAATTAATTATTTTAATTAAAAGAAAATATTTTTTATGTTTTTTATGTTTTTATGAAATAAAATAAAAAAAGAAATAAAATTCTAGGTTAACCTAATTCTAGATCTATTTTAATTATTTAAGAAAAAGGAATTAAAATGGCCTAATTAAAAAACTAATTCAATTATTGTTTATTTACAAAATAAAATAATAATAATAATGTTAATTCTATTTTTTTTGATTTTTTATGAAAATGTGTTAATTGATTAATTTGTTAATAATAATAAAATAGAAAAAAAAGTTAGAAATTAAATTGGAAAGTAAAAAATGAAAAGAAAGGAATAAACCAAATCGAGGGGGTATTGGGCCAGGAATGGGGGTGAGTTGTTGAAACTGTGGCCCATTGAAGCAAGCTCGTTTGACTTTCTTGGATTGCCTATAACGCGCTTTGACTGAGCACATGGTACTCTTGCTTTTTGGGCCTTTAGATCTGCCTTGATGACACCTGGCTGCTTGGATCTATGAGGCTCATGGTGTCCATCGCTTGGAGTGCTGCACAGGAAAGCAATGAAAAAAACAATATGGAAATTATAAGGGGACCTGGGAATCGAACCCAGGTCCCAAAGATTACATGACACGCTGCCAGCCACTACACCAAACGCAATTAGTTGTAAACATAATAGGAACAAAACAATGTATGGAATAAGTGCCCTATAGGCTGAAACAACGCGCGCGAATTTGATTACACCTATGCCTGGCTGCCACACAGTCATCTTCAAGCTTTTTTCTGCAAAATACAAAACATATAGCGGGGGTTTTAAACCCCCACAAAATACAGGTATTTCAATAATAGCGATTAGCTCCTCGTGAAGCATAAATTAGGCGCGATGGGTCTATTTTATTTGTCTTGTCCATCTGAGTTCGCCCATGCCTGTTTGGAACCCTGATTTTACAGTATGGTGAAACCCCCAATTTTCAACCTTGAAAACCCTAAAATGCTTTAATGGTAAATCATGATTTAACGCGTTAGAATGCAATTGGATTATTCCATTAGCTTCAGAAGGCCCCTAACAATACAAATCAATCAAAAAAATGGATCAAATGCTCATGAAATATGATATACAGTTTTGAGAAATGAAGCAAACCGAATGAGTTGTATGGGATGATTCCTTGAGTGATTGCCCTTGGTTCTGATTGCCAAACATTCCTAGGGATACAAGGAATGTATTTGGATTGAAATGGAGGCTTGGAACATGCTGCAAATAGGTTTTCAGTTTTGCTTTTCTGTCTTGAAAGTTTGAAATGTGTTTGGCCGTTTTGAGGGTTTCTAGCTCGTGAATCTCTATTGGGAAGCTTGCATACATGTTATGTAATGAGTATCCATCCAAATAATGGTCATTGAACCTTTGCATTCAAGTTCTTGATTCCATCCATAACCAACATTGAACCATTTTCCATATTTGTGTCAAATTTGAATTCTTGCTTGGAATAGGCCCTTGTACGAATTTGGAATGTGTTTTAAGGTGTATCAAAGCAATTCAACACAAAATATACTCCTCCATTAATTTCTTTGATTTTTATTTGAATTTTAAAGATTTAAAATGAATTAAATCAAATAAAATTAAATAAAAATGGAAAAATTAATTTTAAATCTTGAAATAAATTGTGGGACACGTGGGAGGCAAGGCCAAGCTGAAACAAGTGGAAAAAGTGGGCCCCTTTTGTCAAAAATGAAGTTTCAAGGATAATTGACTTTGGCCATTTCAGAAAAATTTCCCAACTTCTCCAATGCATATCTTGCTCAATTTTGAAGATATGAACATGTTCTTGGACATTTTGGAAAGGTCTTGAAGTCCTCTAACCAATGTATTTGGTCCCATGTCATTTTGATTTACCAATCTCAAGTTATGGTCTTTGACTTAAAGTGCAATTTTGTTGACTTTTGAAAATGACTTATAATGTTGAAATTGATAACTTTTTTGTGAGAGCATTTCTTGGACTTGGAATGTGAAGATGAGTTGTAGGAAATGTCCTCCCCTTCAAGATGAGCATTGGATGGGATTTTTCTGATGAACCATGAAAAAGTTATGCCTTGGTCAAGTTACAGTTGACTTTTCAACTGTCCAAAAATAGAAACTTTTGCATCTTGAGACTTTTTGAGCCATGCTTGTGGAATCATGATCAAGAATTGATCAAATGATGATTGTGGCCTCAAAATAAGATGTTGACCAAATTTTTTGACTTTTGACTGCCAAATGACCATTTTTCCCCTGCAATTGACTGTGGAACAATTAGGGTTTTTGACTGTGCAACTTGACCTTGTGAGCCTTGAAACTTGACATGTAGGTGCTTGACAATGTGTATGAGCATATGGGACTTGATTAAGCCCTTGAAACCCTCAACTTTCTTGCAAGAACCAAAACCCTAATTTGACTGGCTTAGGAGAGTGGTTGACTGTGTAGCCCTTGAGTAGACTTTGAACCATTTGATGTGATGCTTGTCAAAACTTTGAAGAATATGGGAGGGCAAATTTTGGGGTACAACAGTTGCCCCTGTTCAATCTTCTTAGATCTGAGGATGTAGATTGGCTTATGTGCCTTTCGTGATCCGAAGGTGGAAGATGATTGAACACTAGAGTGCCTAGAAATTTGCACTCACATAGTTGAGTATCAGCAGCGTGATAGCGGGAATGGGCTTACAGATGCCATTTGGAGAGATGGTTGATAGGAGGATGGGCTTATAGATGCCATCTGGAGGTGTGACAAAACCTTGTCGGGAATGGACTTATAGATGCTATTTGGAACTGTTGGTAAGTGGATGGGCTTATAGATGCCATCTAGGTGTCGATCGCGTAAGAGATTCCTTAGCGAGAACTTGCGTACCTGAGAAAGAAAGATAATTACCTGGCCTGTTACAGGTGTTGATCTTCACTCAGTCGTTCACAGACATGCCCTGGCTAGATACAGGTGTCGAATCTGGAACTTCAAAAGGTTGCTTACAGACGTGCCCTGGCAGGATACAGGAATCGAGTCCGGAAAATAGTCGTCAACAGATACACCCTGGCAGGATACAGGAATCGGATCTTCAAACTCTTCAGACGTGCCCTGGCAGGATACAGGAATCGAGTCCGGAAAATAGTCATCAATAGATACACCCTGGCAGGATACAGGAATCGGATCTTCAAACTCTTCAGACGTGCCCTGGCAAGATATAGGAATCGAGTCCGGAAAATAGTCATCAACAGATACACCCTGGCAGGATACAGGAATCAGATCTTCAAACTCTTCAGACGTGCCCTGGCAAGATACAGGAATCGAGTCCGGAAAATAGTCATCAACAGATACACCCTGGCAGGATACAGGAATCGGATCTTCAAACTCTTCAGACGTGCCCTGGCAAGATACAGGAATCGAGTCCGGAAAATAGTCATCAACAGATACACCCTGGCAGGATACAGGAATCGGATCTTCAAACTCTTCAGACGTGCCCTGGCAGGATACAGGAATCAAGTCTGGAATTAGTCGTCAACAGATACACCCTGGCAAGATACAGGAATCGGATCTTCGAACTCTTCAGACGTGCCCTGGAAAGATACAGGAATCGAGTCTGGAATTAGTCGTCAACAGATACACCCTGGCAAGATACAGGAATCGGATCTGGAATCACGACAGTTGATAGTAATCATCTTTGTATTGACCTTTGTCCTGAAAATACAAAATGTTAGTTGTATGCGGTGTCATGATGTGTGACATGCGTGATGTTCTCAAAATAAATGAGATTTTATGTTCATGATGCGTATGTGCATGCTATAATGTATGAAGATGCGATGTTTATGAATGTATGTTTTTGTCTTAGGGAAATAAACCCTTGACGAATGCCGGGAAGTCAAATCCTGGGCTGATGTGTGAGGAATAGAATTCTTTGTTTCCGCTGAGGATGATAGTTGCAAGAATAGACCGTTAGGAGAAGATGACTCCGTTGGGGAATAAAATTAGCGAATAGATTACTCTGCGGGGAATTACTCTGTGGGGAAAGAGAGGTACTTTGCTGAGGTTGATGATAACTCCGCTGGGGATACCATTGATGTGTTGTTAGAAGATTTGATGAAATTCGCTGGGGATAAGAAGACTTCACCGAGGACGATCTTTCCGTGGAAATTGACTGAGGATAACCCAATTATATCCCGGTGGGGAAATAACCTTCTGAATAAAGCCGGGAGGGGCGTTCGTACTCTGTAGGGGATAAGCTTCCAGAATCTACTGGGGATAAGCTTCCTACTGGGGAGATGGATTCAACTCTCCTGGGGAGACTGTGAGACTGCACTGGGGGAGTGGCTCTGCTAGGGATATCTGTATTCCGCCGGGGAACAATCTTAGAATAAGACTGCTGGGGATGCTTGTTAGGAATATCTGCATACTCCGCTAGGGAATATTGAGATTTTCGGGGGATAATCCAACTTCCTTAAGGCTGACAGTATGCTAACTCTGCTTGGGGAGAGTATCGCTGACTTGCTGGAGATACTATGCCTTGTAGGGCTGATTGGGAGACCAACTCTGCTTAGGGAGTATTGTTGAGTCATGACTTACTCTGCGGGGAGTGAAGGTATCCTGATCATTCTTCAGTTGAACCTACCTTGGTACCTTGGTGGACAGAGCAACTAGATCGCTTGGACAGCTTATTATTGCCCCTGTTTCTAATGTCACCTGTAATTAATCCTTTGTTTCGTATTCAAATATTTATGAGTTAGCAATTAGTGTCAAATGCATATATCACAATTGAACATTGGACGTTCTTCGCAAAACAAAACAGAAAAGGAAAAAACAATTGGCAATTGGTCTGAAAAGTGAATTTGTATTGATTTTTGAATTTGCCTGTAAATAGGCGTTTATGTACACGAGGCTAACGTCCTAGTAAGAGAACGCCGCCGAACAATAGAGTTTATACAATTTTGTGAAAAAGGAAAACAAGACAGCTATGTGAAGAGAATAATCCCACTGGGTTCCAACTCTGCTATCGCCTTTATATCTTCGAGCATCTCATCACTTTGCTGCTCAGTTGAAGATGAAGCTGATTGATTGTTGCCGTTTGAACTTGGTAGTTGATACCGGATTCTAGATGCGAGGTGATCCAATGAGACATAGTATTACGCTTTAATCCCTAACTTTTTCCTGGACCGCCCTTTCGAGTTTTCGGTCCACCGGGATACCCATTTTTGCCCAAGCCGCCTTTTCAGGTTTTCGACTTGCCGGGTGTACAGATTTTTTCATTTCATCCCTTATTTTTGCCCGAACCCTTTTGGTTCGCCGGGAAGCCCTAATTTTTGCCTAGGTATGTCAACCTAGCGGGTCTTTTATCATGCGTAGTATCTTTTTACTATGTCTGCATTGGCGGGGTGAGGAAGGTCGTCACCATCCATGTTGGTTAGAATCATGGCTCCTCCTGAGAACACATGTTTAACCACAAATGGCCCTTCGTATATGGGGGTCCATTTGCCCATGGGATCACTTTGAGGAAGAATGATGCGCTTGATTACCAGGTCCCCAACTTGATACTCTTGTGGTCTGACTTTCTTGTTAAATGCCCTGATCATCCGTTTTTGGTACGTTTGACCATGACAAATAGCGATGAGTCTCTTTTTGTCAATTAGATTTAATTGATCAAGTCGGGTCTAGATCCAGTCATCTTCGCTCAGATCTTCATCCTTCATTATCCGGAGAGAGGGTATTTGGACTTCAATCGGCAAGACTGCCTCCATGCCGTAGACCAAGGAAAAGGGAGTTGCCCCGGTTGACGTCCTTGCTGAGGTACGGTACCCATGCAGAGCAAACGGTAACATCTCGTGCCAATCTTTATAAGTCACTGTCATTTTCTGCACAATCTTCTTGATATTCTTATTGGCTGCTTCTACAGCCCCATTCATCTTCGGCCGGTAAGGAGAAGAGTTGTGGTGTTGTATCTTGAACTGCTCGCAGAGCTCAGTGATCATCTTGTTGTTAAGATTGGTACCATTGTCCGTAATGATCCTTTCCGGGACACCGTATCGACATATCAGATTATGCCGAATGAACCGTGCCACGACGTTCTTGGTTACAGTGGCATAGGAAGCTGCTTCAACCCACTTTGTGAAGTAATCAATCGCTACTAGGATGAAGCGATGCCCGTTGGATTCCGTAGGTCTGATCTCACCGATCATATCAATGCCCCACATTGCAAAAGGCCAAGGCGCTGTCAAGACATTCAGAGGTACTGGAGGAACGTGCACCTTATCAGCATAAATCTGGCACTTATGACATGTCCGAGAATGTTGGTAACAGTCGGCTTCCATTGTGGACCAGAAATATCCTGCCCGAAGGATTTTCTTTGCCATGGTATGTCCACTGGAATGTATTCCGAAGGTACCTTCATGCAGCTCTGCCATGATCTTTTCTACTTCAGTCTTATCCACACAACGCAATAAGGTTGAATCATGGTTCCGCTTGTACAGAATGCCGTTGCTGAGGACGAACTTTGCTGCGAACCTTCTCAGAAACTTCTTGTCATTGATGGATGCACCTTCAGGGTATTCTTGAGCTTCCAAGTACCTCTTTACTTCATGATACCAGGGTTTTTTAGTTACCTCTTCAGCCTCAAGGTCACAGCAATATGCAGGTTCATCCAGTTTCCAGATAATGATCCGGGGAGCCTCGTTATCCCATTTGACTTTGAACATAGAAGACATCGTAGCCAGCGCGTCCGCCAACTGATTCTCCTCTCTTGGGAAGTGTTCAAAAGTTATCTCTGTAAAATGGGGAATCAATGTCAACACACATTCTTTGTAAGGAATAAGATTTGGGTGTTTCGTATCCCACTCGCCTTTGATCTGATTGATCACGAGAGCAGAATCTCCAAAGACACTCAGAAACTTGATCCTTAAGTCAATTGCAGCTTGAAGACCCATGATGCATGCCTCATACTCCGCCATGTTGTTGGTGCAGTTGAAACATAGCCGGGCAGTGAGTGGAGTATGAGTGCCTTGAGGGGATATGATCACAGCGCCAATTCCGTTACCCAAAGCGTTGGAGGCTCCGTCAAAGTGCATAGACCATCGGGATCCTTCCTCAGGTCCTTCATCCAGTCCAGGTACTTCACAATCTGTTACTACCATGATATCCTCGTCTGGAAATTCAAATTTCATAGATTGGTAGTCATCCACTGCCTGGTGCGCCAGATGGTCTGCCACTACACTTCCCTTGATTGCTTTCTGAGTCGTGTACTGGATGTCATATTCCATCAAGATCATCTGCCATCTTGCTATTCTTCCAGACAGAGCAGGCTTTTCGAATATGTACTTTATTGGATCCATTTTTGAAATCAACAGAGTAGTGTGAGTCAGCATATACTGTCTCAGCCGGCGAGCAGCCCATACCAAAGCGCAGCAAGTTTTCTCGAGCAGTGAGTATCGGGTCTCACAGTCGGTAAACTTTTTGCTAAGGTAATAAATGGCGTGCTCTTTTCGGCCAGACTCGTCATGCTGCCCCAGCACACACCCCATTGAGCTGTCAAGTACTGCCAAGTATAGTATTATAGGTCTCCCTTCAACCGGTGGCATAAGAATGGGTGGTTCTTGGAGATACTCTTTGATTCTGTCGAAAGCAGCCTGACATTCATCATTCCAATGTACTACCTGATCTTTCTTCAGCAGCTTGAAAATTGGTTCACAGGTAGCAGTTAGATGCGAGATGAATCAGGCAATGTAATTCAGCCGTCCTAGGAAGCCTCTGACTTCTTTCTCTGTCTTGGGAACTGGCATCTCTTGTATGGCTTTAACCTTGGCAGGGTCCACTTGAATACCTTTGTCGCTTACGACGAAGCCTAGCAATTTTCCGGATCTTACCCCAAATGTGCACTTGTTCGGATTCAACCTCAGCTTGTACAACTTCAGACGGTCAAACAGCTTCTGTAGATGGTCAAGGTGTTCCTCCTCAGTTTGGGACCTTGCAATCATATCATTGACGTACACTTCAATCTCATGATGGATCATGTCATGAAATAAAGCAACCATGGCACGCTGGTAGGTTGCCCCAGCATTTTTCAGCCCAAAAGGCATGACCTTGTAACAGAAGGTACCCCACTGAGTAACAAAGGTAGTCTTTTCCATATCTTCAGGAGCCATTTTGATCTGATTATAACCTGAAAAACCATCCATGAAGGAGAACACCTTATGCTGAGCAGTGTTGTCAACCAGAACGTCGATGTGAGGCAGAGGGAAGTCATCCTTGGGGCTCGCCCTGTTCAAATCCTTGTAATCAACACACATTCCGACCTTACCATCTTTCTTCGGTACTGGAACCACGTTGGCAACCCACTGAGGGTAAGAAGTTACTGCTAGAAACCCGGCATCAAATTGTTTCATAACCTCAGCTTTGATCTTCTCGGACATCTCTGGGCGCATACGGCGGACCTTCTGTTTTACTGGCGGACAGTCTTCCTTGGTAGGCAAATGATGGACCACAATGTCGGTATCCAACCCAGGCATGTCTTCGTAAGACCAGGCGAAGATTTCCACATAATCATGCATCATCTGAATCAACCGTTGTTTCACACTAGCCCCCAGATTAGCACCAATCTTGACTTCCTTTCTGTCTATCTCAGTACCCAGATTTACCATTTCCACTGGCTCTTCATGTCGCTGAATGGCCCTCTCTTCCTGGAGTAACAGTCTTGCAAGTTCGCCAGGCACTTCTCAATCATCTTCACCTTCGTCTTCGGCTAAGTTGATCAGATTTTCGAAGTCACAACTGGCAGTAGCAGAGTCGTTACCAGTGAGATCCAGAGTGGATTGGAACCTGTATGAGTGAGTGTGTGTAAATACAGCTGTTTTGCAATATATAAAGAAAGAAAGGGAGCGCAAGATTTGAAATGTGAAAAACGTCCAATGCTTTTATTCATGATATATGGAAGTGACAAACAAAAGCCCTTACAAATAAAACCACGGTGCCCCGGGTAAGACACCGGGCCATAAAGTTTAGAATTAATGTTTATTACAAATCCAAAACAAAGAAGTTCATTACTGGGTGACAAAAGTAATAGGTGTAAAGTCTTTTGCCGTCCAGTTGCTAGGTACACCATTGGTCGTTGGGTAGATCCAGCTGTCGAATTCATATTCATCTGCTTCATCTTCATCCCCAATAGCATTCACTCCTGGATTGGTGATGAGCACAGGAGGTCTTCCAATCCTTGCCTTGCACACAGCCTTCTGAGCCTCTGCAGTGAAACCCAGCCCAAACTTGTTAGTCTTAGGAGTAAAATCAGGGAGCCTGCCCCAGTTTGCATATTCACCTTTTTCAATCACAGCCCGGGCGTCCTTTAAGGAGGCCATCTTCAAAGGAGAACCCTCTTCAGTCACTGTTTCTGCTGCTGCCAATGTTTGTGGCACCTCTTCAAAATGTTGAAAGGGGGTCTCAATGAACTCCCCATCCATTTCTACGTACCTGAAGGAGTTGAGGTGGCTGACCATGTATTCCTCTTCCCCTTGCACTGTTACGATCTTCCCCCTGACCGGGTACTTGAGCTTCTGATGCAACGTGGAGGTCACAGCTCCAGCCTTGTGGATCCAAGGACGACCCAACAAACAAGAATAGGATGGACGGATATCCATCACATAGAATTTTGAATCAAATACCTGCGAACCAACCCTGATCGGGATGTCAACCTCACCATGTACCATCCTTTTGGACCCGTAAAAGGCCCGAACAACAATGTTACTTGGTTTGAGCTCTAAACCTTCACAGTCCAGCCTGTCTAGAGCCTTCTTGGGTAGTACGTTCAGTGAAGAACCCGTGTCAACCAGGACGTGAGCAAGAGTAGTGCCCCTGCATTCAATGGAGACATGCAGGGCATCATTATGGTTCTTCCTCTTGGCCGTTAGATCAGCATCAGAGAAACCCAGACCATTATCAGCGGTTAAGTTGGCCACACAGTCGATGAATTGATCAGCAGACGTTTCTTGGGGCACGTGGGCCGTCTTCAGGAAAGCAATCAGGGCCTTGGCATGGGCCTCTGAACACAACAACAGTGATAGCATGGAGATTTTGGAGGGGGTGTGCCCCAGCTGTTCAACGACGTTGAAATCACTTTTATTTATAATTTTGAGGATCCCTTCCATCTCTTGCTTGGAAGCCTCAACAATGGTCTTCGGTGCCTCCGTCCGGGCAGGCACATCAGCAGCAATCCCCTTGCCCCGAGCGTCAGATGACTCGGCAGTAGGGGTAGAAACTTGATCAGGGGGGAAACAGGCACACTGGCAGGTGTGATGACAAGAGGCCTTTGAATTGCTGGAGGAGTAATGTCTGGAGAGAACAGTCTTCCACTACGAGTGACTTTAGCAGGCCCAGTGATATTGGTGACACCGGTATCGGTATTGAACTCTTGCTTCACTCCCAGAACATAAACATCTGCCCCATAGTGCCACGGGACAGCTTTATCAGACTTGTAGGGGATAGGCCCCGAAACAGTAATGGTGATGGGTGCAACCTTGTGAACAAGCATAATTTGGACAGGCTTCTTTGAAGGAGCCTTGGAGGGGTTGTTGAAAATGGTAACAATTGAAACTTCTTCAACAGGGGCAGCAGGAACGGCAGTCTTCTTGAACAAGATCTCTTTACTATCCATCAGGTTTTGGACGCCTGATTTCAGCAAAGAACAACCAGCAGGGGAATCAACACATAAAGGGAAACCTTTGCCACATCCCAGAAATAAACTGGCTAGCAACAAGTTCCTCTTGACGGTCAGCAGCGGAGTAGCAACATCATCCACAGAAGCTACATACAAATCCTCCTCAACAACGTTCACTCCATGTTGGGGCATGGGAGCGGTCACAACATTTGGCCTCTCGGGCGCCTCGAACTGTATCTCCTTAGCATCAATAAGGTCCTGAACCTTATTCCTTAGGGCCCAACAGTCATCCGTAGAATGTCCCGGGCTATCAGAGTGATACGCGCAACGGGCGTTGGGGTTGTACTTCGGAGATGCTGTGTTTACCATCTTCAGAGCTTCCTTGACTGTTACCAGACTAGTTGACAGCAGTTGCGGCAGGATCTGAGAGAGAGTCATGCTGAGCCGAGTATACTGCCGTTTGGGCCTCTCAGCTCTGGGTTGGTTGTACTATTGAGGAGCAGCAGCAGGCTTAGAAATAACCACCGCGTTGATAGCTTGGCAGCGTTCCGGTTTGTTTTGCCTCCTGGGACCATACACAGCACTGGCCTCCTTCTTGAAGGGCTTCTTTTCAGTATTTGAGGATGCACCCTTCTGTATCTTTCCCGACTTTATACCAGCTTCGATCCTTTCACCAGTCAGGATCAGGTCAGTAAACCCAGTAGAGGAATTACCAATGAGATGGTTGAAGAATGGACCAGACAGGGTCCCCAAGAACATGTCCACTAGCTCACGATCTGTCAACGGTGGCTGCACCCTGCCAGCCAGATCTCTCCATTTCTGTGCGTACTCCTTAAAACCTTCACCCATTCCCAGTGACATACCCTAGAGTTGGGTACGCATGGGAGCGAGGTCGGAATTATATTGATATTGCTTGTAAAAAGCAGTGGCCAAATCCTCCCAGTTACGAATGTTGGTTCCATCCAGCTGATAGAACCATTCGAGATGAGTCCCTGAAAGACTCTCCTGGAAGAAGTGGATCCATAAGTTCTTATCTGCTGTGTAAGGCTGGATCTTCCTTACATAAGAATGGAGGTGCATCTTAGGACAGGAAGCCCCGTCATACTTCACAAAGGCAGACGCCTTGAACTTGTGCGGGATCACCACCCCAGAAGATAACCCCAAGTCTCCGAAATCTAACCCAGGCACACGTTGAATCTCCATAGCATTTAACCTGTCCTCCAGTTGTTTGTACCGGTCCTCAGCAGGAGGGTACTGTTCGTCATTGAAGTCTGTCTCAGTGTCAGAGACCACAGGACTAGGGACCTCTCTCCCTTGGTGACTGCCTTCCCCCACAGACGGAGTAGTCCTCTCAGCTTCATTCTGTAATGTATTCCCGAGTCTGCGCCCAGTGTTGAACAGCACAATCCTCTTCTTCTTCTTATTCTTCTTCAGGAGCAAAGCCTTCAGCTCTTGTTGTCCCTGGGCCAAGTTCATGACCATCTCCTGAAATTGGGCGTTCTGGGCCTGGAGGGCCTTGATAGCTTGCTCGGTAGTGAGTTCAGGATTCATGATGCTTGAGTGCTGAAATAAACAGCGAAGAAGATTAAGCAACCTGTAGAAAAAGGGGTACCTGTTATGCACATGATGCATGATATGCTATTTATGCAATGCATTCAAGGGTTCGAAATTTCAAATTCGTTGTAGCCAAATAAGAACACACTTTTTATTAGGAAATAATTGTTCAGTACATCAAGGCCTCATGGGCAAAACATTACAAAATAATTAATCCCAAAAGACACTGCGCATCCTCTTTGGAGCAATGTAAGTGTTGAGAGTCTTTTCCTCGTGCAGTAGACGCGTGAGCTCCAAGACCTTCTTCTCACTGGCATGTAGACTTGCTTCAAGAGAATTCCGTTCTTCCTTGAGTTGGATCCAGCTTTTCTGCATTTCTTCCCAAGATGTAGGCATGTCAGGATGTTGAATGGTGTAGGGCACCTCTCCTTCCAAAACTGGCTCTTTGATCACGGGGAGAACATGAGGATATGGCATCACCAGCTTCTGGGAGCGGGCTCGTACCCACTTGAGATAAGGCTCTAACGGGATGGAGTTCTTGTGCCCCAGTGTCTTGCTGTCTACCTTGTTGGGCATCCTCCAAGATTTTATAAATCTCTGGAGAAGTCCTTGTGCATCGTTGTCGAAGTCAAAAACTATGTCAGGAATTAACATGTCGTGAGGGCCATCCCTCCGGGCATAACCAAACTGTCTCAAAGCCAAGCATGGGTTGTAAGTAATACCTCCTCTGATTCCAAGTAAAGGAACATTAGGAAACTCCCTGCAACGATCAATGATAGTGGCATCTTCTCTGGACCGAGAACACCAATGTATATCAGCATGCGTAAGAGTCATTATTCGTTGCGACCATCTCAAACCCCGCTCATTCTTCAAAACTGATTGTGGAAGGTGCGAAATAAACAACCTTCCCAGGAGAGGAGTGCAGCACATAAGAACCCCTCTTTTTCTCATGGTTCGAGTGTAACATGAGTGAAGGATGTCCCCAAGCAACGTAGGTATAGGATTCCTGGACATGAAGATCTTGACAACATTGATATCTATAAGCTGATCTGGCTTAGGGAACATCACCAACCCATAGACAAGGAGGGCTACAACTTCTTCAAAGGCTTGTAGGTCAAGGGAATTCCAACACTCTTGGGCTTTCTCAAACAGAAACTTTGCCAAGAACCCTTTGATACCACTTCTGGCTTCCCAATGTCCCTTGATGTCAGATGATTGTAGGCATAATGCTTTAGCAACCTCTTCAAGTTTTGGTTCCCTTTCCATACCGTTGTATGGTAGTTGACTGAGGATAGGGATCTTCAGAAGCTGGGAGAACTCTTCCAATGTAGGCACCAGTTGATAATCCAGGAAAGTAAAACAGTGGTGCAGAGGGTCAAAGAACTGGAACAACACTTTCACCATATCCTCTTCAATGTTGGTATTGACCAAGCTGATGAGTCTACCATGCCTTTCACTGAATGAAGAGTTCTCGGGAATCCTGGATGTAAGTTCCTTAAGCTGAGGAGGGACCCTTACAAGGCTGATCTGAATTGTCTTTCTGCGGATAGTTTCCATGTCCTACAAAACAAGAACAAAGATGAAGATTCGAACCCCTGAAATGGTTAGTGGATGCATGTGATGATGTATGATGTTATGATGTTATGATAAAAACACACCACAAGTATCCACAAAAACAAACATGGTAAGGCACATAAGTCACACAACAACCCTTAGAGTTTAGGCCAGCATGAAGTTTGGGGTACTACCCTCTTGAAGTTGGTGGGCTCAAACCTGTCCTATCAAAGTAACCGGGTTCTAAGGATCTCAATATCATTGGATTATTTTCTGTGTTCATCGTTTTGATTTAGCCACTGAACTGGCGATCAAAATATCCCAAGAAAACAATCCTCAACTGAGTGTAGTATCGAGTATCAACCAACTTCGGACTGCACCAAAGTAGTCATCTCACTACCCTAAAGAGGCCAAGATGGTTCAATTAAGGTTCCTAAGGTCAGTTGATGCTTCAAGACACCACGCGGCGGCCCCGTACTCTCCTTGACTGGACTCAAGGGTTACCGGTACTCACCAAAGTGCCACATCAATGTAGCAGACTGCTTCAACCATGTCGGTATACCCCGCACAGTTCCCTCACAGCCTTGTTGCTACTTTCTAAGAAGGGATCCCCCAGATCCGGGTTAGGATCTATAGAACTCCCGAAACAGGCCCACAATATTTAAATCAAGCAAAGAAAGCAATTGAAAACACAAGTGATCTTAGTCCTAAGGTACACCTCACTTTTAAGTATCCCCAGCAGAGTCGCCAGTTCTGTGATCGGTGGATTTAGAACTGACTGTTTTTTAAGCCGGTTTCACGAAATGTCGCGGAAGCAAGAGTCACCACCGTCTTTTATTTTCTCCAACAAGGAAAGGACAAAAGCACAACAAAATTCCTTATGAGATATGTTTCTCGGTTCGGGAGGTAGATTTATAGAAAGGGAAGATGTTAGCACCCTTTCTATCCGTGGTTATCCACGGGCTCTTAGGTACTTGCTCTTATGTTTTCAAAATGTTTGCTTTTCAAATGTGAGTGGGTTTGAGAAAAAGTTTCTTTGAAAGATTTCTGAATGACTCTTGTATCTGTCCTCAAGAGTGTTTGAAAAATTTGTTTTGAAAGCTTTTGAAAGTGTAAGGTGTGAAAAGTATTTTGTTTGTTTTTGAGAGAGCAAGTACCCATGAGTCATCTACCTACCCTAAGGAATTAAGCTGTGTAATTGTACGTTAGGTAGTGCCATCCCACCATTGAGAGGTAGGTAGCACCACCGTTGGAGGTATTCGGGTCAATTCGATTTTAGGGACAGTGTGGTCACCGAAGCAACAGTTAGGACACCTTAGAAATAACCCTAATGTCCTAGATCCTTTTTTAATCCGAGGCAACTGTTCCGAGGCAACTGGATCTTTGGGCTAAGGGTGACCTCTAAGACGTCCTATACTTGATGACCACATTTCGAAGGCAACGAGTGAGGCGTACCCTAGAAGTGGTGTGTGTATTGTGTGTTGTTTTCAGTTAATGTTTGTCTTTGTTATTAGTGAGCTACGAGTTGTTTTTATTTACCATACATTCTTTCATGCAAGTTTAGCAGTTAAGGGGTGCAGAAAGTAAAGTGCAGAAACATAAATCCTACGCTATTACAAGGCGCGGGTCTATACATCGCAAAAAATTACAAAGACCTGTTTTTTTAGTAAATGAGTACGGAAAGTAAAGAAAAACAGTAAAAGTCCTAATTACTATTACATGTCCGGAGCAATTACATAATAAACCGTGCGCCAATAAAAATTTAATCGGAATGTTCTAAGGGTGTTGACCCTTTTAAGAAAAGAAATTAATTTTTTTAGTCTTTTATGAAATTAAAGTGAAATTAAAGCTAATTAATTATTTTAATTAAAAGAAAATATTTTTTATGTTTTTTAAGTTTTTATGAAATAAAATAAAAAAAGAAATAAAATTCTAGGTTAACCTAATTCTAGATCTATTTTAATTATTTAAGAAAAAAGAATTAAAATGGCCTAATTAAAAAACTAATTCTATTATTGTTTATTTACAAAATAAAATAATAATAATAATGTTAATTCTATTTTTTTGATTTTTTATGAAAATGTGTTAATTGATTAATTTGTTAATAATAATAAAATAGAAAAAAGTTAGAAATTAAATTGGAAAATAAAAAATGAAAAGAAAGGAATAAACCAAATGGAGGGGGTATTGGGCCAGGAATGGGGGTGAGTTGTTGAAACTGTGGCCCATTGAAGCAAGCTCGTTTGACTTTCTTGGATTTCCTATAGCGCGCTTTGACTGAGCACATGGTACTCTTGCTTTTTGGGCCTTTAGATCTGCCTTGATGACACCTGGATGCTTGGATCTGTGAGGCTCATGGTGTCCATCGCTTGGAGTGCTGCACATGAAAGCAATGAAAAAAACAATATGGAAATTGTAAGGGGACCTGGGAATCGAACCCAGGTCCCAAAGATTACATGACACGCTGCCAGCCACTACACCAAACGCAATTAGTTGTAAACATAATAGGAACAAAACAATGTATGGAATAAGTGCCCTATAGGCTGAAACAACGCGCGCGAATTTGAGTACACCTATGCCTGGCTGCCACGCAGTCATCTTCAAGCTTTTTTCTGCAAAATACAAAACATATAGCGGGGGTTTTAACCCCCCACAAAATACAGGTATTTCAATAATAGGGATTAGCTCCTCGTGAAGCATAAATTAGGCGCGATGGGTCCATTTTATTTGTCTTGTCCATCTGAGTTCGTCCATGCCTGTTTGAAACCCTGATTTTACAGTATGGTGAAACCCCCAATTTTCAACCTTGAAAACCCTAAAATGCTTTAATGGTAAATCATGATTTAACGCGTTAGAATGCAATTGGATTATTCCATTAGCTTCAGAAGGCCCCTAACAATACAAATCAATCAAAAAAATGGATCAAATGCTCATGAAATATGATATACAAATTTGAGAAATGAAGCAAACCGAATGAGTTGTATGGGATGATTCCTTGAGTGATTGCGCTTGGTTCTGATTGCCAAAGGTTCCTAGGGATACAAGGAATGTATTTGGATTGAAATGGAGGCTTGGAACAGGCTGCAATTAGGTTTTCAGTTTTGCTTTTCTCTCTTAAAAGTTTGAAATGTGTTTGGCCGTTTTGAGGGTTTCTAGCTCGTGAATCTCTATTGGGAAGCTTGCATACATGTTATGTAATGAGTATCCATCCAAATAATGGTCATTGAACCTTTGCATTCAAGTTCTTGATTCCATCCATAACCAACATTGAACCATTTTCCATATTTGTGTCAAATTTGAATTCTTGCTTGGAATAGGCCCTTGCACGAATTTGGAATGTGTTTTAAGGTGTATCAAAGCAATTCAACACAAAATATACTCCTCCATTAATTTCTTTGATTTTTATTTGAATTTTAAAGATTTAAAATGAATTAACTCAAATAAAATTAAATAAAAATGGAAAAATTAATTTTAAATCTTGAAATAAATTGTGGGACACGTAGGAGGCATGGCCAAGCTGAAACAAGTGGAAAAAGTGGGCCCCTTTTGTCAAAAATAAAGTTTCAAGGATAATTGACTTTGGCCATTTCACAAAAATTTCCCAACTTCTCCAATGCATATCTTGCTCAATTTTGAAGCTATGAACATGTTCGTGGACATTTTGGAAAGGTATTGAAGTCCTCTAACCAATGTCTTTGGTCCCATGTCATTTTGATTTACCAATCTCAAGTTATGGTCTTTGACTTAAAGTGCAATTTTGTTGACTTTTGAAAATGACCTATAATGTTGAAATTGATAACTTTTTTGTGAGAGCATTTCATGGACTTGGAATGTGAAGATGAGTTGTAGGAAATGTCCTCCCCTTCAAGATGAGCATTGGATGGGATTTTTCTGATGAACCATGAAAAAGTTATGCCTTGGTCAAGTTACAGTTGACTTTTCAGCTGTCCAAAAATAGAAACTTTTGCATCTTGAGATTTTTTGAGCCATGCTTGTGGAATCATGATCAAGAATTGATCAAATGATGATTGTGGCCTCAAAATAAGATGTTGACCAAAATTTTTGACTTTTGACTGCCAAATGACCATTTTGCCCCTGCAGTTGACTGTGGAGCAATTAGGGTTTTTGACTGTGCAACTTGACCTTGTGAGGCTTGAAACTTGACATGTAGGTGCTTGACAATGTGTATGAGCACATGGGACTTGATTGAGCCCTTGAAACCCTCAACTTTCTTGCAAGAACCAAAACCCTAATTTGACTGGCTTAGGAGAGTGGTTGACTATGTAGCCCTTGAGTAGACTTTGAACCATTTGATGTGATGCTTGTCAAAACTTTGAAGAATATGGGAGGGCAAATTTTTGGGTACAACACTAGATAACCTAATACAAGAAAAATGCATGAAATCAATACACAATCACACTTGCACCCCTAGGGTAATCCCGCTTGTTGCCTTCCAAAATGGGCCATGTTGCATGTTGAGTATCTTTGGCAAAACAAAATAATTCAAATGATCATAAGTCCCTCGATGACGCTTTCAAAAGTTGCCTAATCAAAATGATCATAGTCCCTTCAAGCAAATTGCCAAAGACACTTGGCACCATTGCATTCATGGTCCATACGATGACCCGCGCCCGTCCCGTTAAACATCCTAACGCAAGATTGTCCACCAAATACAATGGTGGAACAAAATTGTTAAAAGGGTTAAAACATGAGAAAAACCTTTGAGTAAATTTAGGGGTAGACAACTCTTAGTTACTTGACAAACTTGCAAAAACACTTGCCTACTTTTCAAAACCACACTCCACAAACACTTTCAAAACAAACTTCCAAAAACATTTGAAACATCTTTTCGAAAAGATACACACCTCCGTATATACTCAAACACGAGTCATTATAATGGTTGCCGAAACAAAGGCGTCTATTTCAAAACATTTTTCAAAACACACACACACACCATTTTAAAGCAATTAAAAATCAAAGGCAAGTTGATCTAAAACCAAGTAACTAAGAGCCCATGGATAACCATGGATGAAAAGGGTGCTAATACCTTCCCTTTTCATAATATACCCCCCGAACCCACGAAACATCTCAAAAAGGTTTTTCCTGTGCTTTTTAACCTTTCCTTTAGGATAAAATAAAAAGTCGGTGGCGACTCTTGCTAAACCGAACAAGTGCGAACACAAACGCAAAACCTCAAGTCAGTTCTCCCACCGTATCACAGAACTGGCGATTCTGCTGGGGATAATAAAAAAGGTGGGGTTACCTTAGGGTTTAGATCACCTTTACATGCTTGCTTTGATTGCCTTGATTGCTTTACTCTTTGGGTCCTTGTTTGGGTTTGTTGTAAATCCTACACCCGGATTTGGGGCACCTTTTTAGGTAAATAGTAATAAAACTGTGAGGGAACTGTGCGGGGTATACCGACATGGTTGAAGCAGTAAGCTATGTTAGTGTGACATATTTGTGAGTACCGGTAACCCTTGAGTTCAATCAAGGAGAGTACGGGGCCGCTGAGTGATGTCGTGAAGCACTAACAAACTCTTAGAACCTTAATTGACCATCTTAGCCTTTTTAGGGGTAGTGAGATGACCGACTTTGGTGCAGTCCGAAGTTGGTAGATACTCGATACTACACTCATTGAGGGTTGTTTTCTTGGAATATTTTGGTCACCAGTTAAGTGGCTAAACCAAAACAATGAACACATAAAACACTCCAATGATATTGAGCTCCTTAGAACCCGGTTTCTATTTCTAGGACAGGATGAGCCAACTGACTTCAAGAGGGTACTTACCTACAACCCCATGCAAGCCTAAACTTAAGGACTTGTTTGCTTTGTGTGAATATGATTACCTGTATATACACTCACTTGCTTTTGCATGCATGTACATAACATCATGACCTCATACCATAGCATTTTTCACTAACCACTTCAAGGATCTCGAGGGTTCTTTTGATGCAGGGTTACATTGAACCAGACGTCTACCAAAAGGGAAAGAGGTTTCTCCTCTAAACAAATGCCATCAAAGATCAAGTGCGACAACTTGAATCAGGGGCTATGACCCACTTGACATGGTGAGCTTGATTCTCGTGGAAAGACATCCACCGGTGCAAAGTTCTCCAATCAAAGATCAAGTGCGACAACTTGAATCAGGGGCTATGACCCACTTGATATGGTGAGCTTGATTCTCGTGGAAAGACATCCACCGGTGCAAAGTTCTCCAATCAAAGATCAAGTGCAACAACTTGAATCAGGGGCTATGACCCACTTGACATGGTGAGCTTGATTCTCGTGAAAAGACATCCATCGATGCAAAGTTCTCCAATCAAAGATCAAAGTCCAACCTCTAACATTCTCTTGTGTTTACCCCAAGAGATCCTTGAAAGCATGCATCCACATATCATGCATTGCATCTTAACAGTTTTTCCTTTTTCAGGTTTCCTTACTCTCATAATGTTTATTTCAGTAAGAGATGGCTCTAGAAAGGACTGTCAAGGATATCCAGGACCAGACTGCTCAGCTGCAGGAAATGTTCTTGAACCTGTCCCTGGGGAAAGAAGAAATGAAAGCTCTCCTCACAACGGGAATGGTCCAGGGGAATTCAAACAATGCCAGGAGTGACCAGCTGGGGGAGTTGCAGTTTGATTTGGCAACATTGAGGATCCAAGTGATGGGGCAGCTAGTGGGCCAGATGGCTCTCATCCAGGATTTGTATCAAAGACAAGAGGAACTCAGACTTCTTGTCAACCAACTGCTTCGGAACAATCAACTGGGGCAAACATCTGAGGTTGAAGAGCAAGTCACCACTCAACCCCCCTCCAGACAAGAAGACAAGGGGAAGGCTCCTCTACTTGCTTCAGGGTCACAAGCCCACCAACAACCTCGCCAGCGTCAACGGGGTAATCGGCGTAAGCAAGAAACGTCGGGAAGAAAGTTCACGGAGACTGACATACCGTCATCTCTGATACTAGAGCGCTTGTTGGAGGTAAATCTGACTGCTCTGAGGGATCCTATCCGGAAGCCCAATACCTCCGCTCCTAACTATCATCCCGATGCATTTTGTGTTTACTACTCTTACAGCCCGGGGCACGACACCGACGACTGTTGGGCCTTGAAGAACAAAATTCAAGATCTGATTGACATTGGAGTGCTGAGGTTCATGCCAGACGGCGAGATGAAAATCTTCCGTTAAGGAGTTCTCCACCTGGAGTGACAAAGCTCAAACTGAAAGACTTTTGCTTCATTTGAATTTTCAAAGTTGTAATTTCTTTTGTTTTCAAACAATTAACTGTTAATGTCAAACTCTGCTTCATTAATGCATTGCATATGTTTGTCTTGAATTCATCCATTCGTTTTCACTACTCTTATGCTTTCTTCATGATATTTAACTCTTGATAAAAAGCTGCAAGCCTTTAGAGGGAGGATGACGAAACAATACCGTAATCTCATACAATATGCTTTTGAACAGACCTTGCTGATGATGTACAGGCACTTCTTTCAATTCCCAAACACTGGAGTTATAAGTAAGATAATCCCTAGGCAACCCCTTCGAGCCAAAGAAATAGGAGTTTTCTGTTCTAAACAATCAAAACCTTTGATATAAACCTGTGGCAGAGTAGTATCTTAGTTAATTCAAAAGAAGGCGCGCATTGAAGTCGCAAACTCTCAGTTCATAACACAACGAACGACATCAAAAAAATCAAAAGCATTCCTATGGAATCAAAAGACAGTGATGGTCCCTATCACATAGGCAGTCAATCTCTCAAAAGAAAAAAAAAGCCCACTAAGCCAAAACCTGTAAAGGAGGCTTAAGAAAGCTGGGGCATCCCTCTGACTGTAATCTCAAAAACAGGAACAGTCAGGCAAAAGTTAGGGATAACAAATCAAAATCAAAATAGAGAGGTCATTAAAAATCCTCAACAACATGAAAAATGTTGCAAAAGAAAAAGGAGATGATGACTGTCTTCCCAAATTCAGCTGGTGAACCATCACCCAAAAAGTCGTTCCAAACTCGAATAGAGTGCGACACACAATTAACTGAGCTTAGGTTTGAAGAACATCACGAAGAGCGGGTGGGTACAAATACACTTTGAGCCTTTATCCTTTGTTTCTTAAACCGTGAACCAGGCCACGTTACAACCCTTCAAAAGTCCTAATTGAAGCTTGGGTTAGTTCGAAAGCATACTGTTACAAAAGGTATCCTGACTCCTGTAAGGCTTTGCTCTAAATCTTGTGTTGACTTGTCTTATAAAAAGTTTTCTGTTAAAAAACGCATTTTTCAAAAAAAAAAACTAACTTCGAGACAAACATAAACTTTGCATTGCTTGAATATCACTGTTTGCATTTGACTATTTGTTTGACAGTGAAGAAATTCATACAGCGAATGTTCGGAGGAACGAAAACTCTCTCAGTGAACAAAAATCACTTCAAAAGGATGACACTTCCAACGACGAATCTCCTATCAACAAGGGGGCATTGACATGTCACCATCCAGCACGCCTGGGGCAGTCCAGTCAAGATTAACTTGGGGCAAGTCTCCCTCACCATCACTTGGGGCATTCGAATGTCAAGAGTGTTCAACGATTCCTTCATCACCTGCTGGAAATTGCAACCACCAACAGAATAACGGGCAATTAAAACTCCCAATTTCTGACCCTCAACAAAATCAAGATCTAGAGATAGTTTCAGATGTGACCCTGATTTGGCGACATTCTATAACTTATTCAGATTTCATTCTAGAGATAGTTTTAGATGTGACCATGATTTGGCGACATTCTATAACTTATTCAGATTTCATTCTAGAGATAGTTCAAGATGTGACCCAGAGATGGCGACATTCTACAACTTATTCAGATTTCCTTCTAGAGATAGTTCAAGATGTGACCCAGAGATGGCGACATTCTACAACTTATTCAGATTTCATTCTAGAGATAGTTTCAGATGTGACCCTGATTTGGCGACATTCTATAACTTATTCAGATTTCATTCTAGAGATAGTTCAAGATGACCCAGAGATGGTGACATTCTACAACTTATTCAGATTTCATTCTAGAGATAGTTTCAGATGTAACCCTGATTTGGCGACATTCTATAACTTATTCAGATTTCATTCTAGAGATAGTTCAAGATGTGACCCAGAGATGGCGACATTCTATAACTTATTCAGATTTCATTCTAGAGATAGTTTCAGATGTGACCCAGAGATGGCGACATTCAGTAACTTATTCCAGATCAACACCTGCAGCACCAGAAGATTCTTGCAATCCCCAGCCATAAAGCCTTACAGAATCTAATTCCCCTCAGAGTCAAGATTCAAAATCCCCAGCGAAGCTAAAACTTCCAACTATCAATCCCCAAGCAGAGTGAAGACTCTCATTTTCAGTTCCTCACAGAATATTCGAATATTCTCCAGTGAAGATCTCCTCAAGACAGGAATTCCCCAGTAGATTGGCATACAACCCAAGCTCCGGATTCCCCGACAGTGGTCCCATAACTTCTTATGATCAAAGATTCTTGCCCTCCCCAGCAGCAGTCAAGGAATTATTTTCCCTGACAGCAGTCAAGATTCTTCTGTTTCCAGCCATCCAGGATTCATCTATCCTCAGCAAGACAGCTCATCAGCTTACCTGCGCATCCATCACATTCATATCATAAACATTGATAACATACATTGCACCATGCATCATGACATTGCATACAACTAATTCTTCACCTTTTCAGGAAAGATCAGTCGACAGACAAAGATCATCATCTTCCGAGATTCTTTCTAGAAATAGTTCAGATGTGACCCAAACACGGCGACATTCTGATACTTATTCCAGATTCATCCAGATGCAGTTTTACACGGACTCATCATCAAGAAACCCTACACCGGTTCCTCTTCAAACCCAGATGCAGTTTTACACGGACTCATCATCAGGAAACCCTACACCGGTTCCTCCTCCACTCCAAGGCATCTGAAAACAGTTTACGGGTTCTCTAGTAACGGATGTTAACCTATCGCTTGTTCAGACTCTTTTCAACTTTTGAAAACAGTTTACGGACGCTTCCCAACATGGATGCTGCTCTATTGCTTATTCAACTTCAACTCCTGAAGACAGTTTACGGATTCTCCAAACATGGATGTCGATCTATTGCTTATTCAGACCCCCAGTTCAGAGATGTTCCAAAACATGGATACCTTTCTGATACTCGTCCATTCACCAATGACATATAGTTCAACAATCACCTTCAAATGGCATCTTTAAGCCCATCCTCCTACCAGCAACTTCCAAATGGCATCTTTAAGCCCATTTTCAGATGGCATCTCTAAGCCCATCTCCCGACAAGATTCTGTCACATCCCTGGATGGTATCTTTAAGCCCATCACCAAATGGCATCTGTAAGCCCATTCCCTCTACCATCACATCACCGAGTGCAAATTTTTAGGGCACTCTAGTGTCCAATCTCCTTTTACCCTCGAGTCGCGAAAGGCAAACTTGCCAATCTAACTCTTCAGGTTCAAGAAGATTGAACAGGGGCAACTGTTGTACCCCAAAATTTGCCCTCCTCTTTTTCCACAAGAAATCACAGCTTCGGGCTTTTCCTGATTTTTTCAGACTGGCTCAAGAATCGGTCAAACCGACTTTTCTTATCAGTCTATCAAAATTAGGGTTTTCTTTGATTTTAAGGCAGTTCAGGCAGATTGCTAAGGTTTGGTTGAGTTGGCCCAGGTTTTGATCAGGCGGACGCTTCTCTAACAATTAAAACAAAACTAGGGTTTTTGTGCGCACATTCTCAAAAAGAATTAATTTTATAGTTCTTCTCAGTTTACTCTGAAATTTGGACTGAGTCATTTGGATTGAGTTTGCAGTGTTTGATTAAATCAGTGAAAAGAGGACATGTGGACGTTTTGTTGTTTGACTGTGCATTGTTATGTTTAATTCGGAATGCTGGACGTTTATTAATTATTTCTTTTTTCTAAAGTCAGAATAATTGGATTTATTTCCAACTGTTTTAATTTAAGAAATTCAAATAATTAAGTTAAACAATTGAAAGGAAATAAAAGGAATTAATTGATCAAAAGAGGATTTTTTATTCACCTTTAATGGTTTGTTACAATCTATTATTTGAACAACTGTAAATTTATTAAATCCTTGTTTATAATAATAATGTTACAAATAATTAAATTGAAACTATCCTAAATTCCTAAAGTCTTCATCTTCTTCTCCTTTGGCCCCATTGAGTTTTATCTGCAAAAACAAAGAAACAAAAGAAAGGTCAAAGCAGATAAAATAATTAAAGGTAGACAGTTAAAATGAATTCATCATTAAAGGCGATTGGCCGTAATCAGTTTGCCCTCTCTGCAAATCACGAGATTTCTCCCGGTTCACAAAGAGGGATGGAATGTTTTGCAATTTAAGAATGAAATGCACAAAAGTATGATTGCACAAATTCAAAATTGTCACACATGCTGCCTAGTTTCAAGTTTTCAACCAAAGGAACCAAATCAATTGAAAAGGGCACAAAGCTGCATAGTTCATAAAGTTCCAAACAAAATCCAAAGGCAAACTGAACTAAACTAGAACTACAAAGTTCCAATTTCAAACTTTCCACAAGCTGCCAAAAAGCTACCCAAAAGCTGTCAAGAAGTACAAAGAGGCATAAAATCTGGAAAACAGAGATAATAGATATGCAGAGTAAACCAACTAGTGCAAGCAACATCAAGGTTACATCATTTTCAGACCAGTCACCTTTTCAGAATAAGGACATCATAAGCAATAAAAAAATGCTTAAAAACTGTCAAGAGAGAAGAGGAAAAGAAGATAGGCTTACAGGCTTTAGGCTTGAAGAAAGAAAGATATAAAACAAACTGTAATAACACAGTACAAAAGGAGGCAGAAATATCAAAAGGCCAAGAACACAAACTATATCAAATATATACAGAGCTGCCTCCAAAACCTCAAAATAAAAAAGTTCAAAAACCTCAAAAGGCCTTTCAAACACAAGCCCTGAACCTGCTTCAACAGCAAGCCAAAGCCCAGATCTGTCCAGCCTAAAACCTGTGTTTAAACTCAGTAAACACAAGCCCTGAACCTGCTTGTAAACCCGTGTCACAACCTCCATACAAACCTGCATACACCAAACTAACAGCTCCAACACAAAATCAAAAGTCACAAGCTGTGTCAAAGCTTCAGCATCAAAAGGCCAAAACCTATGTTAACCTCACAACAAACATAAAACCTGCCTCGAAACTGTCATCAAGACCAAAAGCCTCTAAAAGCCTGCTGAAGCCTCTCCAGAACATCAAGCCCATAGCATTCAAATACACAAAAACCTTCGAACCAACCAGGCCCTCAGAGGTAGCCTCATCACAGGGCACAACATACCAACAAGCATACAGTCACAAGCATACTCAGAAACATATCAGATATCAAACATTTCAAGCATATCATCATCAAATAATATCTAGGCAAACAATAAGCAAGGCAACTCAGTATAGCAAGCATTCAAGGGTCAAGCATACGAGGCGACAGAAGCAAGTTGGTTCAGAAGCAAGTGTTTCAGGGGTGAGCAAACAAGCGTTCAAAAGAGAAAGACAGAAGCAAAAGAAGCTAGGGTTTTCAAGCATCATCACGAAACCCTAAAAGGCAAAAAATACAGAATACCAGGTTTTCCAAGCAAAGCGCGCATCATCACCAAGCCTCCGCCTTGGCCGCTTGAGCGCCTCCACGTCCACCATCCTCCTCCAACGAAGGTAGTATCTTTTCTTCTCTTTCCTTTAACGCTCCTCAAAAAGAATAAACAAACAATAAACATCAAAACCAGAACATATAAGAATCAAAGCATGCGTAAACGTGAAACCCTCAAAAGATGTGTTGGGATAAAAGTCTTACCTTTTTTCCGTTGCTTGAGCAAACGCGAGGAGGAGGATGAATGATGGCGCTCGGTGGCTCTGGATGGAGGTTCTGCTCAGACAAGCTTCGGTTTGAGAAGAAGAGAAGGACGAAGACGAAGACGAACGACGACGGTGCCTCTGTGTTCAAACAAACCCTAACATCTAAATGACATAAAACATTGCAACCCTAAACGAAAAGATCAAACTTGCACAATGGGCCTTGCCCTTTTCCAGTAGCCTAAGCCCATTAAACACGCACCTCCCTTTTGTTGTTTCTCAGTGAGTTTTGGTTGGGCCCATAATCCACCCTTAAGCCCATTCCTTTTTTATACATAACTTAACTTCTTTTTTTTCTTCTTAATAATAATATTACTAACACTTTTCATTAATACATAAAACTTAAAACTTTTTTTCTTTTCTTTTATTAAAACTTTTTTTTTTTAAAATCTTGCTTAAAACATTTATAAAAGATACATAAAGAAATAGATTTTTTAGGTTGAATATTTTTTTTTAACTAAAACATTTTGTACATAAAAATACTAAATACAAATACACTAACAATAATACATAAATAAAATACTCAATTTTCTCATTAAGTTAGCAATACTTAATAAATACACTTTCTCACTTGTAAATAAAACATACACCTACACTTACACAAATATATTGATACATTTGTATGTTTACATTTGCTATTCTTATACATTGCTATACATTATATTTTACATTTGCGCAATTCGATTTGGTTGTAAATTATTTGGACACTACTCTCCTTAAAGTCTCATCCCCATTTGTAAATTTGTACCCCCACTCCCGGATACTTATTTGTAATAGCGTAGACTTTAAATTCCCGCAATTTACCGCTTTCAAATATACCATGGTTAGACCTAGGGTTTGTATGTACATAAAATCAAACGCTAGATAACCTAATACAAGACAAATGCATGAAATCAATACACAATCACACTTGCACCCCTAGGGTAATCCCGCTTGTTGCCTTCCAAAATGGGCCATGTTGCATGTTGAGTATCTTTGGAAAAACAAAACAATTCAAATGATCATAAGTCCCTCGATGACGCTTTCAAAAGTTGCCTAATCAAAATGATCATAGTCCCTTCAAACAAATTGCCAAAGAAACTTGGCACCATTGCATTCATGGTCCATACGATGACCCGCGCCCGTCCCGTTAAACATCCTAACGCAAGATTGTCCACCAAATATAATGGTGGAACAAAATTGTTAAAAGGGTTAAAACATGAGAAAAACCTTTGAGTAAATTTAGGGGTAGACAACTCTTAGTTACTTGATAAACTTGCAAAAACACTTGCCTACTTTTCAAAACCACACTCCACAAACACTTTCAAAACAAACTTCCAAAAACATTTGAAACATCTTTTCGAAAAGATACACACCTTCGTATATACTCAAACACGAGTCATTATAATGGTTGCCGAAACAAAGGCGTCTATTTCAAAACATTTTTCAAAACACACACACACACACCATTTCAAAGCAATTAAAAATCAAAGGCAAGTTGATCTAAAACCAAGTAACTAAGAGCCCATGGATAACCATGGATGAAAAGGGTGCTAATACCTTCCCTTTTCATAATCTACCCCCCGAACCCACGAAACATCTCAAAAAGGTTTTTCCTGTGCTTTTTAACCTTTTCTTTAGGATAAAATAAAAAATCGGTGGCGACTCTTGCTAAACCGAACAAGTGCGAACACAAACGCAAAACCTCAAGTCAGTTCTCCCACCGTATCACAGGGAGTATAGAAATTCTTAAATAAAAAGAATTCTACTCAGACCACACTGGGGATAACATTGCTGGGAGGTAAAAGATCCTCACTTGGGGAAGAAACGAACATCCCGGGATAGGAACTCTACTGGGGATATCTCAATAAAATTTTCTATCACTGGTAACGAAAGCGTTATGACTGGAATTCTCCTGTACACCTCACCTAAGGGATAAGACACTTGCTCCATTAGGGAAAGAAGAATAGTTCCACTGGGGAAATTGGATCTCCTTATACGATGATCCTCATGTTAGTCACATATATACCCTTCTTGATTCATTTGTTGGTATGCATCTTGTCATACAAGACCAACAGTACTTGGAAAATAGAAATTAGGGTGACATACCCCTGTTTGGAATGGAAAACCTTACTGAAGAATAGACAACTTGAACTATCAATCACCGAGTAAAAAAAACTGTGATGCAAGGTTGCAACTTCAACATGTCGACTCCGAGGAGGAATTCCATTAAAAGTGGACTTTAGAGGGGATGCTGCAAAAATAAATTACAGTCTAATGAAAAGGGATCATCTAGACTTTAAACAACTTCTTCATTTCTAGGGAGAAAGAACATTCTCCTCCTGCAGAGAAATGGGGATGCTTTACTGGGGAGAAAATATCCTAGAAGAGAAACCCCTTGGTAGATAGGTCTATGTCAAGTAGAAACAGGTCTTTTATTGGGAAGAGACATCCCCCTAGGAAGCAATATTTCCATCGCGTCTTGTACGAGTAAACAAACCCAAATGATCTTTGTGTTACTACTCATATCCTAATGAGGGTAACAATCCAAACTTCAACTGGGGATAATAACCTTGACTTAGGACAAAGGATATCAGTAAACAGACGTAAGTCTCTGATAAGTCGAAGATAACAATCCCGACTTCTCAGTACGATCTTCATATTCATAGGTCATTTAGTCTGCGTATGGACGTGATCTGATCAACCATTGAAGAAGGGGGAAAACCTTACATAAATTCTTGCCCAAGTCTATAAGGCTTTTGCAGAAAATTGCCTCGAGAGGACTTTTTGAGATTTACTATTGAAGACAATCTGCCCCAGTGTTATGAACTTTGGAACATGATGTTTAGATAACCAAAATTAGATATGATTCCAACCATGCTTGAGTGAATGCCCATACATCTTCAAATTCTGGAATATTCTCCTCTAATAAATGTATTCTCAGAGAGATTTGTCAAATATTAGTATAACTTCCCCAGTTTGACTATACTTTGAGGGATGAAATCCCGACTTGAATGCCTCAGATTGGCTGAATACCTACTCGTCAGAGTATTCGACATGCTTGCCCCTGCTTAACAGAATCTCGACAAACCTTTTCCTTTACCTCATACTCACGGAGATATGAAAACTTGAGGGTTTTTGAAGACAACATAACCTTAGAGTGGTTGGCTTATGTCTTGAAAGTAGGTTACTTCACAACCATACTCCTCGACTTGAACTGCTTCAGTCTCTAATCAAATACTTGAAGAAGTCGACCCCTCGGGACCAACTGAAAGTAATGCACCATAGTTTGACAGAGACTTTGGGCAACCAACTTTTGCAATCTACTTCAGATCATTTCTCAAACTGATATTCTTTTACTCAACAGAGTCAACAGAAGATTTGCCCCAAATTAAGACCATTCTCACAAATGATTCACCTTTAAACGGTATCTTGAAGCAATTTGTCCGTTTAGATGATCAAATTTTCATCAGATGCTCATTATGCAAACTCATTTGATGTTTAAGCACTTGCTCATATGCAAAGAATGTTTATTCTAAGAATGATAATTATAATACAAAGCTCATGTTTGTCTTGAAGTTTAAAAACTTGTATTGAAAAGATGTTGAAACAAAAAAAGAAAAAATTTGTACAAAAGATAGTGTGATACTAACTCAAAAAATTAGCAAGCCTCATAGGAGTCAGATTATCGTATTCTTATTACAGTGTGCTTTCAAATTAACCCTTGCTTCAGTTAGGACTTTTAAGGGTTGTAACGTGGCTTGGTTCACGGTTTTAGAAAAAAAAGATTTAAGGCTCAAAATATTTGGTGCCCACCTACTCTCCGTGATGTTCTCCAGTCCTAAATTCAGTTAAACCAATACGAGCACTCATCCCTCAGAAGGAGTTAACCATGTTTGAGGAGGATATGGCAGTCATTCACCTCTTTCATTCTTGGTATTTGATCACATGACATTATTCTTTGTGGAGGATTTTTATTTGGTAATCCCTTTTTGTTTTTCGTGCTTTTCGCTTTCTTTTTATATTCCCTAACTTTTTCCTGGACAAATTCCTTTTGAATTTGATTTTGAAGTCCAGAGGGATGCCCTGACTTTTGCCTAAGTGACTTGTCTTTTCAAATTTCGGCTTAGTGGGGCTTTTTGTCTCTTTCTTTTATTATTTCTTTTAGTTTGAACCAGTCGTATGATTTCGAGTCGTTTTTGACTTCCTAAGACAGTGTAACTACCTTACAATTTGGTCAACGAGGAATAATCATTATGGTATCGCCATCTTTGATCTCTTGACGTGCGAGATATATCTATTGGGATATAATCCTCATTGATGCACACTACTGATAGATGAAAGTTAGCCATTGTGGTTTTGTTCTTTCTCAACCTTCTGAAGGATAAACTTTGTTGTATCCTTTGATGCGTGCTCTTAATGAGTTTTGAACGCCCAATCAGGTTAACTGAAATCTACCCTGCCCCGGGTTAAATGTGAGGGTTTTTCTGAAAAGAAAAGAAACTCCTACTTCAAGGCTCAAAGGGGTTGATGAGGGTTTCACTCCCTTATATCTCCGGTGTTTGGGGATTGAAACAAGGCCTGTACATCGTCATCATGGTCCTATTCAAAAGCACATTGTCTGAACTTTTTGGCATATTACTCATCATCCTCTCTCCATAGGTATTTTGCTTTATTTAACCAGAGTTAAGTATCAAAAGGTCAAAGAAAAACATTAATGAGTGAATACAAATGGATTAATTCAAGACAAACAAATTTTATGCATTGTGATTAATATTCAACGATAAGCAAGTTTTGCAGATAAGAAAGTACTGAACCAAACAAGAAAGATTAAAAATGAGAATTGCAAATGAAACTAGAAATTTCCATGTTGAGGAGACTAGTCTCCGTATGGACTTGTTGCTTCAGACGATGATCTGGAAGTCTTGATATCTACTGAGTCAACGGAGACTTCAAATCTGACTGGCTGGCCCAAAATTAATAGCCTTTGCATCCAGCAGGTATTGCATATTTTCTTTGAATGGCCTGCAGTCTTCAATGGAATGGCCTAGTTCCCCGACATGGTAATCACATTTCATATTAGGATTGAAATCCATAGGATAAGGAGGAACGACAGGCTTCAGTGGCTTGGGTTCCACCAAGGAAAGCTCGAGCAACTGAGAGAACAACTGGCTATAAGTCATAGGAACAATGTCGAACACTCTCTTCGGCTTCCTATCCCTTTGTTTATCTTGTTGCAAACATCTCTGTTGATAGGTTTGCTGCTGAGTAGCACACCAAACTTGGATGAACATGAGGAACATTCTGATTTTGATTATCCATCTGATTTCTAGAACTTGTAAATGGTTGTTGGTGAGAATTATTTGAGAGTATAGGTTATGGATGATGTGACTTAAGTCGTGAGATTGAACTTTGAAGAAGAGAATCCGTTGCCCTAATCTTTGTAGTAGTTGGCATAAGATTGACTTGCACGCTCAGACCTTTGGGAGTGAAGAGAATTATCCCTATATCAAGTAGATCATGGACTTGGTGCATAAAAGCTATGCAATCTTCAGTATCATGTTCGGGTGCCCCGGAGTGAAATTCACACCTAACAGTATCGTCAAAGCCATGAGGGATCCTTTCATGTGTAGTGAAGATTCAGAGTTTGACCAAATGAAATCCTAGAAGAGGAGGAAGCAATTGTTCATACAACTTTGGAATAGGATCCAATTGTTGTTCAGGCTGTTTTGGCCTCTGTGGACGGACTTTGCCTTTGGGGCCCTCATGGGAAATGACAACTGGTTGTGGATGGGAGGATCCTGGAATGTAAGGCGGTGGAGGAGATACTCCCTGACTTAAAAGAGTCCCCAGATTATAGGGAGGAATGGTAGCTCCTATTGTAGCAGGTATGGAAACATCTTCTTTATTCAACACTATCCCCAGAATTTCCATAACCAAACTCAACTGAGTGTTCTCTTCTTTCAAGAGTTCTTGTCTGCAGACTAAATCCTGCATGTCTAGCAGTAAAGACCCCATCTGTTCTTTCATCTCATCCAATTCCCCACGAAGTTCTTCCATAACTTGAATTTGATCACAGAGCGGAGAGAAGTCAAGATTTGTAGTTCTGAAAAGAAAACACCAGGTCTGAATATGGATTCCCCATTCTGAGTACCTGCTATGGATGCATGAAGATGCATGAAGATGCATGAGGTGAGTGAGAGAATTCCTCTTCTATATGATTTGGACACCACAGTCTCCAGATTGATCTCGTCTTGGACCTTGTCTCTAGATGACGTACCATCTTCAATCGAATGATCAGTTGCCCCAGAATAATATGCGTATAAGATTCTTTTAGGAGAACAAATTAATTCTTTTCCAAGAGAATCGATATAAACTGCATCATCAGGCATATTGCACCGCAAAAAAATAATACAGTCTGTCTTCTATCAGAACAAAAGAGATATCCACCTGGTGAAAAAGAGTGTGGCGGTTGGCCAAATAGGAATTGGACCTTTAGAAGAGACATCAAACAGGTGCTTGGCTTTATATTTCATCCCCTTTGTAGTCTTCAATATCAAAATCGGGTACCCCAGAATAGGGGATGCATCTAGCCTGTGTATCGTAATCAGAAGAGATGTTTGTGGGAGGAAGACCTCAAAGATCAAAGATAGGAAGAGCTGGGAATAATAGGATGTAATGCATTGGGCTTGCATCAACATGATCATCAAGATTCTTCTGTCTTTGCTTAAAAGATTTTTTTCATGAATTCACCAGGAGAATAAAGACTGGCTCTTGTTGAACAAATTAGGAAACACAAAGTTGTGGAATGCCCCTGAATGAATAGTCGGATGCCCCGGTGTGGCAACCACATCTGACGTTGGTCAACAAGGACGAAGCACTGATATAAGATCCCATAGTAAATGGGAATCATCTGCTGATAAGATGTTTCAAGAACTCAGGATTGCATAGTACTCCATGGTTGGAAGCAATTCCCAAAAGAAGATGAGGAGAAGAGAGAACCTGCTGAGGCAGTAAGTTTATTGATCATCATCAGAGCTTCCATGACCTGACTTATATGAGTCCTTAATCAATTATGTTCCTTCTCGAAGAATTCCCGACCATGGGACAAAGCTTGCATGTATACCACACAGAGTTATTCCCTAACTGATCCCTGAACATGTGGAGCAATAAATCAAGTTGAACCTCTGAGGAGAGAACCATGTCTAAATAAGAATCACCAATCTTCGAGTATTTGTTATGGATGCATGAATATGCATGGGGTGCATGAATAGATGCCATGTCACGTTCCTTCATTTCCAAGGAATTTACGTGCTTTGGTTTTAATTTTATGTAAGTAAAAGATGGAAACGTTTGGCACAACGCTTACAAATATGATTCCTTGGAAATAACAGAACATGTATGTTAAGTATGTGGTTAACCATGTTATGTATGCGAAGGCATGAGATCAAATGGGATAAAGGTTCCATCATTTCGTCATTTCTGAATATGATTGCTGCACTATTCTGAATCATGTGAATATTACCAGATCAGAGGTTTGGCACAGCTTCTGCACATATAAGAACCAAGTACTGTGTAGATCACTGATTGTACGGGATCAAGGCTTCTGGAACTGGATACCGTTAAGCCTTTTCTGAACATGCTGCGAATTCCAAAATCGAAAGCTCAAATGAACCTCAAAGTAAATAGGTCAGGAACTCAGAAAATAAATCTGAGAACCATATAGTCACCAACAAAATATAGCATCTGAATAAGTCACCACCAGAAATCCAGAACATAACCATTAGAACCAATAGTCACTGTCTGAGTATAGTCACTATCTGATCATGAGTAACCATTTGAACATGAGTAACTATTTGAACATAGTCACCAACTATACCTGTAATAAGAAATCCCTCCCTGCTCACGGGTGAAGACTAGGTCAGGGTAAGACATGTTAGAACAAGAGTTGTTCTGATCATATCTCAGAGTTTTGATGATAACAATAAATTATATTTTAGATAATTTATACTCTAATGAAAGTATTTGACTGTTTCAGATAATGTTCTGACATAAGCATTTTGATGTGCTGAGCTAAAAATTAATGAAGAAGTTATTTAATGGAAGAACTATTTGTCTTAAGTGCAACTGCTGTTGCTGACTCTGGTAAGACAATTATTTTAATTGCATCTTCTAACACTTATCAGGATTCCTTGTTCAGAAGATTACTTGAAAGCAAGTGTTGTTCAGAAGGTTACTTGAAAGCAAGCGCTGATCAAGTTCTTAGCAAGCAAAGAAAGCATTGTTTAGAAGATAAGTAAAGCATGGTCTGAATTCAAGACGTTAAAGCAAGTTCTGAAAGAATGCAAAAACCAACTTGTCTTGTCAAGCTTCAGGAAACATGTTCTTACAAGTGTCGTTTGCTCATTTAATGCAAAGACAGCTGTATGCACTCAAGTGTCTATGCTAGTTCTTGGAAAATGGAATAGTGCAAGGAAACACGCAAGAATTTAATGCTCTCCACTTTTTGAAGGCAACAACGGTCTTTTTGATTCTACTATATATAGAAGGACATTTATTGCAAGCCAACCAACCAATCAATTTCAAAAACAAGCAAGAAACTATGTGAAAAATTCTGGGCTCACAAACTCTTTGTTCATACACTTTGTGCAATTTATTCTAAGTGAAAAATCACAGTTGTGATATATCTTGATTAGAAGCAAACTTTATCTCACTATCTGTAAAGATTAAACTCTTGTAATTGTTCCTTGAGAGACCAAGTTTGGTCAGATTTTTCAAGTAGACTAGGACTGGATTTAAGTCTTAGTGGTGTTAGTAACTTGTAAGATAACTTGTGCATTGTTAGTCATAACAGTTGTTGTATGTTTGTAATCAGTTGATTATAGTGGATCAAGTCCTTGCTGAGAAAGGTGAAATCACCTTGACGGGTGGACTGGAGTAGTTTGATTTCAAACGAACCAGGATAAAAATAACCTTGTCTTTCCATTATTATTGAGCTTTGTTTTGAAAAGAAAAAGAGTCACTTATTCAACCCCCCCCCTTCTAAGTGTTTTCTCCACCTTCAATTGGTATCAGAGTTTGACTCTGAGTTCAACACTTAACCGTGTCAGGAAAAGATCCAGAAGAAAACACAATGGCAAATGAACAAAACAACAATAACTACACCAGACCTCCAGTGTTTGATGGAGAAGATTTTGATTATTGGAAAGATAGACTAGAAAGTTTCTTTCTAGGTCATGATAGTGATTTATGGGATATAGTCTTGGATGGTTACAAACATCCTACTGACTTAGAAGGAAATATGATTGATAGGAAAAATATGGATAGACAGCAAAAAGCTGATTTCAAAAATCATCATAGAGCTAGAAATATTTTTATAAATGCTATCTCTAAAGTGGAATATGAAAAGATTACAAATAGAGATATTGCACATGATATATTTGAGTCTCTTAAAATGACTCATGAAGGGAACGCTGAAGTGAAAGAGTCTAAAGCTCTGGCTCTCGTCCAGAAGTATGAAGCCTTCAAGATGAAGGAAAGTGAATCTATAAAAGATATGTTCTCAAGGTTCCAAACTCTGATTGATGGCTTGAGAGTTCTAAACAAGGGATATTCTAAGGCAGATCATCAGAAGCTTACCCAGAAGATAGGCACCTATGGTCACTGCTTTCAATGTTTCAAAAGATCTGAACAACGTGTATCTTGAAAAACTCATCAGTGCTCTCAAAAGTCATGAGATAGAACTTGATGAGCACGAGCCTCAAGAAAAAGGTAAGTCCATTGCCCTTAAATCAATTATAAATATGAAACTAAAGCTTTTCAGGGCAAAGAAGAAAACTCTGAAGAATCTTCTTCAGAAGAAGATGAACTATCCTTGCTCTCTAGAAGGATCAATCAGTTGTGGAAACACAAGCAGAAGAATTTCAGAAACTCCAAAAGAACAGGAAATGACTATGAGCAATCCTCTGGACACAGAATATCAAGTAACAAAATCATTACCTGCTATGAATGCAATAAACAAGGTCACTACAAAAGTGAGTGTCAAAGGCTTCAGAAGGAGAAACATAAAGGAAAGTTAGTCAAGGAAAAGAAGAAAAGTCTTATGGAAACATGGGATGACTCTGAATCTTCTGAAGACGAAACATAATCAGAAGACGAACAAGAAAATATAGCTCAAACCGACAACTTATCAGATGTCTCAGAATCCTCTGAATCAGAATCAGAATCAGAATCAGACACTGAAGAGGTATTCTCTGACTTCACTGTTAATTTCACTAAAGCTGAACTAGGAGAAAGTCTGAGTGAAATTCTGGAAAGATATCAGCAACTTCAAGTCAAATTCAGGAATCTGAAAAAGGATCTTACTTCTGACTCTGAAGTAACTAAGATTTTGAGATTAGAAAACTCTGAGTTAAAAGAAAAAATTTCAAAACTAGAAAATGATCTACAAAACTCTCAGAAGGAAATAATCTCAGAAGATCCTAGTAATGCTGATAAGATCATAAAGAAATATGATCAAAGCTTTCAGAAGTTTCTAACTAAAAACATAGATAGAAGCAAAATGGCTTCAATGATCTATGAAGTTAGCAAGAAAGACATAATAGGTATAGGATACAAAGGCAAAGTAACTCAGCCTAAGAAAGTTAAGGATCTGGTTATCAAACATACTCCTCTCTATTCTCACTTCACCACTGGGCACACACATCATATTAAATATACATCTTACTCTAGAAACTTTTATGCTAAACCAAAGTTCAAATAGAGCTTTAAATACTCTAACCCAAGAGGACCCAAAAAGATATGGGTACCAAAATACAAAATCATCTATGTTGCATATATTTTTAACAGCAAGGTTGATACTCCAGTTCTAACACCTGGACTCTGGATGCTATCTACTCATGGAGGAAAGAAAGCATATGTTCCAAGGCCTGGAATCTAAAAGATTCTAGGGGTAGAGAGGTAATCAGAAACAGAAGATTACTGGCTCTAAAACTATTGGAAACAGGAATGGAATTACAACTTCAGAAGCTCTGAACAAAGCATGTCTAAAAGGAAAGTTTTCAGAACTTTATTTTAAATCATAAATTGTTGATTTTTCCTCTAGGCCACTAGAAACATCTTATATTTCAATCTTTCAATATTTTTGAATATACTTGTTTTATTCTGAATAAGTTTGATTCTAAAGCACAAAGATGTTTTCTGTTTGGATATTCTGAACGCTCAAAAGGCTATAGAATATACAACACAATAACTCTGATTGTTGAAGAATCAATCAAAGTTAGGTTTGATGATAAGCTTGGCCAGCAATAGCCAAAGCAAATTGATATTTCTGTAGGTACAGAAGATCATCCCTCAAAATCTGAAAGGAAACAAGCAAAGGAAGACTCAAAAGATCATCTTCTTGACAATATTCTGGATAATCTCAGAGTATCTGAACAACCCACTCAGAAAAGATGAGTTCTCAGATGATTTGGATGAAAAGTCAGCTAGAAGATTTTAATATTTATGAAAGTAAGATTCTTATCTTCTGTGACAATAATTCTGCTATTTGTCTTTCTAAAAATCCAATTTTACATTCTAAAGCCAAACATATTAAAATTAAATATCATTTTATAAGGGACTATATTCAGAAGAGTATTTTAAATTTAATTTTTGTAAAAACAGACCATCAATGGGCTGACATTTTTACCAAACCCCTTTCAGAAGATAGATTTAATTTCATTTTGAAAAATATTTGTATGAAATTATGTTCGTGAATAAAATAATATTTATCTTCTGTATTTGACTTCAGAATGTTCTGAAATGAATGTTTTGATTAAAAAATCTTCAGAAGTTAGAAGAGAAGTTACATCAGAAGCTATATGAAAAGCTCTGAAATGTTCTAACATTTCATTTCTAAGTATAGTTCATAAATTCATTAGAACAAACAGCTGTCACATGTAACCTTCAGGAGATGAACACGTGGTGTGTTTCTGAAAGGTCATGCGTGCAAAAGCTACTGACGCCGTTCTAGGTTACTGTTATGATTAACTAATCTCACGTTTTCCCCTAATTTTTTGCAAAATCATTAAATGCTTGTAATGATGAGATTCGTTTTAAATTCTTTAAAAATTCTTTTTCAATTTTATTTCTAAACCTATTTCTGAAACTTTTTCATATAAAAACTTTTGGAAAAACCCTTTTTCATTTTTTACCGTCTCTTCAAAACTCAAACGTTTCTGTACTTTTTCTCTAAAACCCTTTTTTTTATTCTCTCAACTCTAAGAGCTCCAATGGCTTCCTCCTCTACCCATTATGAGAACATCCACTCTGAGCAATACATCGTGCCTAAGAGAACAACTCTCATTCCTGTAGATAGTTTGGAAGTGTTAAGTGAGTTAATGGTGGATTTTGAGAATCTAAGAGAAATGGTATTGATCTGATTCCTGCTGTTAATTTTCAAGGTTGGGAAAACTTTTTTGACCGTCTTGTTGGTCCATTTTTTCCACACCTTGTGAAGAAATTCTGGATACATGCAATTGCAACCCCTAAAGTTATCCTCTCTTTCATAATGGGTAAGGAAATCCCATTACTGAAAATCAAATCATAAAGTTGCTAGGTTTTAAAGGAATTGGAGTAACAGGTATGCCAAGTGGAAGAATAGAAATGTCAAAGGTCTACTCATAAATTTTCACAAATGGTCAAGGATCTTCTAAAGTCAGGGACTTGAAAGATAAGTACAAAATTTGGGCAAGAATAATCCATGGGTGTATTCACCATAGGAAGGAAACCAACTCTCCAGATTACATTAATGCTGATCAACAATACTTTTTATTCTGCCTTGGAACAAATGTAAAAATTGATTTGCGTTATCTGTTGTTTGAACATCTCTGGAATCATGTAAAAGAGACTAGGGAAGCTGAAAGGATAAAAAAACCAAATCCAAAAGGAATTGGATTCCTATGGGTAGATTAATTTCAGAAATTCTGATTGAGAATGGTCTGATTGCTCACCTAGATGAAGCTAATATTCTGGGAGAGCTAGAGCCTACTTGTGGAAAGACTATGACTGGGAAAAATTTAGTGAAGAGGAAAATTATTGACAAGCTAATGGTGGAACAAACACCGCATGTGTCAGCAATTATGAAGAGAAGAAGGATACTTATTGTTGATTTCCCTCTGTTCAACTCAGGTGATCATCCACGTATCATCCTGCACTACATTGAAATCTGTAAAGAGACTGGAACACCTATTGATCCGGCTTGGCTCCTAGGAAGAAATCAAGTTGCTCCAGACGTTGTTCTTCAGCAACCTTTGAAGAGGAAAGCAGTTGAAGAACCTTCTGCCTTACCTCAGAAGAAGAAGAAAAAATCAGGTACACCAGCTAAAACTATATTTGTTTATGATTCTGAAAATATATCTACATCTGCTGAACCCCAAAACTTAGGAGATATAGATGTTGATATTGACATAACCATACCCTCTGGCCCTATTGTTGAAAATCCTCAAAGAAATTAAGTTTTATCAGACTTGAGTGACTTTGACTCTGATGAACACTCTGAAACCCAAATAGAACCATCCCAATCAGAACCATCTCACTCAGAACCCTCTCAAACATCTGTTGAACACTTTTATAGACCTCCTCCCAGACCACTATCACCCAGACCTACTGGATGGTATGATGCCGGCTCTTGGAGAATACCAGGTATCAATGAACCTCTGGCTACTCTAAAGCCTCCATCCAACCTACCTTCTGAAAACATTTTTTCCTTAAACAGAACACAAACACAAAATCCAATTCCCACTGCTGAAAATACAATAATTATTTCACCTGACATCACACCACCTACTTCACCACAACTTCCAACACCTGACTCACCTATACTCTCACCTCCTCACATTCTAGAACACCAAAATCATGAACCACCTAAAACTTTTGAACCTTCTGAAACTCATGAATCATCTGAACCTCATGATCAATCAACAACACCTAACCGTTTTGGCCAACATGACCATTCAGCCACTCTTGAACTAACAGAAAATCCCGAACAAGCTAACTTTTTAAGAACTGTAGTTGACTTTGAATCTCTACAATTCTTGAAAAACAAAACTTTCAAGAAGGCTGTCCCAAAACCTGTTCATCCAGATGTAAATATATTGTGTCAGAATTTTTTAACAGAAGTTCAAGCATGGTTGAATATGCTGAAGGAAGACATCTCCAGAAGTGTGAACCCAGCTGCAACAGATCTTCTGTGGGAATCTTTCAGAAGAACTTTTGATGCTGAGTCACTGAAGCTGCAAGATTTATGTCACTCTCAGGTGATTGAGAACTTCTCCAAGCATCTGCATTCCTTTCAATCAGAAGCTGCTGATGTCTGGAACAAGAAGTCTTCTCTGATGATTGTTGATACTCCAGCTGATGAAATTGACATTTCAAAAGATGAATCTGAAGAATCCTCTGAAGATTCAAATCCTCTGGAAATTGTTATGTTGAATCAACCTTCTACAAAGGCAACACCTGAACCTGTGCCAACTCTTGTGATGGATCTGGGCACTCTGCTTTCAACCTTGTGCGTTCTGACTCAACGGTTGCTGCTCCAAAGGCTGTTTCTGCTGAAGCTTCGTCATCCTCTGCTCCTACTTCACTTATCATGGATACTCTGAATGAGCTCAAGAGGGAGAATGAAGTCATTCATGAGCGCTTAGATAAGTAAGACCAGACAAATCAAGAAATCAGAAACTGGATGATGAAACAAGAAGAATCTGCCTTTGAGATCAAGAATCTTCTCATGGCCCTTGTTACTAAGAAATCCTAGTTTCTTTCTGTTTCTTGTCTTTTGTTTTTTGTTTTGTACTTCTGGATATCTTTTTCTATTTTATGAAAACTTTTAAACTCTTCAACTATTTTTTTATATATATACTTTTTGATTATGCCAAAAAGGGGGAGAAAATGAGTATTTTGATCTAATCTCTGATTAACAGTTATGGGACTAAGTCTCAGACATTCTAACAAAGTACAAGATTTCTTTCTATGTGCAAAATAATTTTTGCAAGTATCACTTAAACTCTGGAAGAGTAATTCAACTGAACATTATCTTCATGAAGAAGTTCTGAAGAAATCCAAGAAGATATTTTCAATGCTCTGATAAATAATCTCAGGAAGTTTTATATATAGAAATATTCATTTCAGGGGGAGATTCTTATCTCTTATGATATTTTATTTCTAGATCTGAATATTTTTTTGTCATCATCAAAAAGGGGGAGATTGTTAGAACAAGAGTTGTTCTGATCATATCTCAGAGTTTTGATGATAACAATAAATTATATTTTAGATAATTTATAATCTAATGAACATATTTGACTATTTCAGATAATGTTCTAACAGAAGCATTTTGATGTGCTGAGTTAAAAATTAATGAAGAAGTTCTTTAATGAAAGAACTATTTATCTTAAGCGCAACTGCTGTTGCTAACTCTGGTAAGACAATTATTTTAATTGCATCTTCTAACACTTAGCAGGATTCCTTGTTCAGAAGATTACTTGAAAGCAAGTGTTGTTCAGAATGTTACTTGAAAGCAAGCGTTGATCAAGTTCTTAGCAAGAAAATCATTGTTTAGAAGATAAGCAAAGCATGTTCTGAATTAAAGACATTGAAGCAAGTTCTGAAAGAATGCAAAAGCCAACTTGTCTTGTCAAGCTTCATGAAACATGTTCTTACAAGTGCCGTTTACTCATTTAATGCAAAGACGGCTGTATGCACTCAAGTGTCTACGCTAGTTCTTGGAAAATGGAATAGTGCAAGGAAACACGCAATCATTTAATGCTCTCTACTCTTTGAAGGCAGTAATGGTCTTTTTGATTCTACTATATATAGAAGGACATTTATCGCAAGCCAACCAACCAATCAATTTCAAAAAGAAGCAAGAAACCACGTGAAAAATTCGGGGCTCACAAACTCTTTGTTCATACACTTTGTGCAATTTATTCTAAGTGAAAAATCACAGTTGTGATATAGCTTGATTAGAAGCAAACTTTATCTCACTATCTGTAAAGATTAAACTCTTGTAATTGTTCCTTGAGAGACCAAGTTTGGTCAGATTTCTCAAGTAGACTAGGACTAGATTTAAGTCTTAGTGGTGTTAGTCACTTGTAAGATTACTTGTGCATTATTCGTCACAACAGTTGTTGTGTGTTTGTAATCAGTTGATTATAGTGGATTAAGTCCTTGTTGAGAAAGGCGAAATCACCTTGACGGGTGGACTGGAGTAGTTTGAGTTCAAACGAACCAGGATAAAAATAACCTTGTCTTTCCATTATTGTTGAGCTTTATTTTGAAAAGAAAAAGAGTCACTTATTCAACCCCCCCCCCCCCCCCCCCCCCCCTTCTAAGTGTTTTCTCCACCTTCAAGACAATGGTAACTCGAAAATCATGGGTCCGTATGAAAGTGCTATGGGCTTACCCACAGACGTGGGTGCCGATAGTAATTCATTTGAACCTCATCCGAGCGTGGTATATGACATGACTGCACTAATCGGACCATGTCCTATAGCCGTCATGCCCCCACTCTATTCCTAGTGTCATAGTGCACTCTGGCATGGGTACTGGGCCTTTTAACTCAATAGTAACATCCCCACCCAAACAAGAAGCAAATCCAGTACAACAGATAACCAATATGGAAAGCAATAAAATGCAATGCAAACATATGCTCAGATAAACATGTACAACTGAGTAAACTAAAGCATAAAAATAAACACCCAAAGAAAAGAAGAATAAGAGCTAGGAGCGACTCCGAGATGGACCAGCATTTGGTCGACCTTTCCCCAGTGAAGTCTCAAATTGAAACAACCGACTGAAAATCATCAAACAATGAAGTCGCCATCGGACGTATTTTATCCCACATGTAGGGAAAGGTAAACATCGAGAAAACCTGAGAAGGGAGAAGTCACAGTCTTGCGACCGAGAGATTGGGTAAGGGAGTATGTTACGCAAGGGGAAGGTATTAGCACCCCACACGCCCGTAGTATTCTATGGTATCCACTCTTGTTGTCTATCTTATGGGTGTGTTCAATCTACGGTTATTGTTTACTACTGCTAAAGGGAGAATGCATGCAAAAGAAATGAGAAAAGAATGTAGGGAAAATAAAAGTTTGCTCGCTCGGGCTCTACTCCGATGCCTACATATCCCTTTTGAGGAATCAAAGCAGTCGTAGTTCGGCTCACATGTTTTTGTTGGTATGTATTTTTTAATGAACAACATTAATTTCTCCTTCTTCCGCAACTCGACCTTTGGAGACTTACGCGTCAGCACAAAAGTGAATTAACATATTCTTTCTGAAAAAAGTTTTGGAGAAAAGGTGCTTGGGGCGCACAAAAAGGTTTGAATTGGTTTGTGTTTTTTTACTGGACAATATTAATTTCGCCTTCTTCCGCAACTCAACCATTGAAGACTTACGCATCAGCACAGAAGTGAATTGACATGTTCTTTTGAAAAAGGTTTGAAAGAAAAGCCCATAGGCAAAAGAAGTTTGTGTTTGTTGGTGTTTTTTCTTGTGGATAACAGCTAGTGGATCTCAAGAGAGAGATATTAGCCATTTTTCTACTTATTCATGAAATAAGTCTTCGAAACTTGAACCATGCCAAGGCTTAGAATGGAAAAACAATAAGATCGAGAAAAGACCCGCTTGTCATTTCCCTTGTTCAACAAAGGCACGATTCTCATCAGTAATTTTTAAGTGTTTTTAATTTTGAAAAGGAAAAAAGAATTTTTTGTTTTAGGTGCATATGCAAAAAGGGGAAAGAAAAGTCAAAGGGATACTAGCCTATTTCTAAACCTAATGTTATTATGCATAATTGGACCTAAAATTGCAATTTTGTGGGAAATCTACCTAATGTTATCATGCATAGGGTTTGCGGTAAAGCCCTACTTATCATGATTTCTAGAAAAGAGGTAAAGAAATACGATAAAGTGCAGAAATGAGGAATAAATTAGGGTTGCGACGATACCGAACGGAGAAAGTCCGTTGCTTCTTCAAAACCATTCAAGTGGTGAGAAAAATTCTACCAAATCTTCCTCGAACGAGTGATCGAAGAATTAACCCCCGAGTATTCCACATTGTGAAAATTACATCCATCATTCTATCATAAAATCTTAGCAAGCGAATATCCATCCGTAACAAAGCGTATCAATACAAAGAAATCCAGAAAACTTTGAGTAAGCTTCACCAAGCAACAGAAAAGAGTAAGAGATCAAATTCCCGGAATAAGTATCGAAGCATCATCGATGTGAAAATAAATCACAATCGAAATCTCAAGCATATCCGCATATCACACAATAAACCTGCATAAGACTCAAATCTCAACAAGCAAAGGTAAATTACCAATCTCAAGTAATCGAATAATTGAGATTTAATTCCTAAAATCAAAATAAATAAATAAATCTAACAAATTTTTATATTTGATTTTATTATTTTCTATCATGTAAAAAAAACTCAAATAAAATAATTATTAAAAAATATCTAAACAAAAATGCAAATAATATAAAATGGGTGTAATATGTACACAATGTTGCTAGATAACAATACAAATTCTGGTGCTAATCCCAGTCCATAAAGCTTTTTTGTTACAAACAATCAGGCAGCCAAAAAACAGTTGTTGTAGGATTTAGGGGGTGTAGTCTGGAATCCTGGGGCATGCTGAAGAAGTCTAACACTGAAGGCCCATTAACAATGAAGTCCAACCATTTTTTTTGTGTAAGGTGATATACTTCCAAAAAGGTATTTGTAACGGGAATTATCGAATGTCCTAAACTCAATAAGCCCATCCGCTAAACAGCCATGCATCCATTATCAATTACTAATTCTAATTGGAAAAGAAAATAATAACCTTAAAAGAAATAGAATAAAATATATAGGGGAGAAGATGGTGTCATTTCGCTAGGGTTTCACTTTGTGACTCTTCAACTTCAAGACACGCTCAATCTCCCTCACCTCGCGCACCAACAACACCGATCATATCAACCCCACCGATCTCCTTCTTCTTCGATCAATGAACACGATGGTTCAGCCGCCGCAAGAGACCGTCACATCTCATCTCTCTCTAACTCATCTCCGTCTCAATCTCTACAACCTCATTTTTGTGCGGCTTCAAACTCCCAAATGAAGATTCACGATTCACCTCCCTCATCCACCTCATTCATCATCTCGAAATCGAAGTAAACAAAATGCGAGGCAGCTACAGCAACTGCGAATGAAATGAAACAGAACGAAAAAAAAAAGGATTAAGGCTCACCTGCCGGAGTCGCTTCGGGGGCTCTTTTGTTGTGATAATGATGAGAAGACCAAAGAGATACATTCAGGTATACGCTTGAATTCTTCTTCTCTTTCTACGATTAGTTTCTGTTATGATTCTCCGAGTGTGTCTTAAAGTTGTTGTAATTCATAGGAATTATTGATAATGATGCAGACTTGCAAAGAGTTTCTTTTGATTTTTTTGCAGAATTGGAGAGTGGCTGAAGAATGAAGGTGAAGATTGTGAATGATAGCATTTGTTGCAGAAGCTTGAGAGAGGTTGAAGAACAATGAAGTTGATGAAGAGTGAAGGTTCAGAGATATTTCTGAGATTTCAGAGAGAGGTTTTTTCTGGTGAGTTTCTTCTGTGATTTTCTTTGGTGATTCTGCAAAATATTGACAAATGAAAATGTGATGATGAATCTGCGTGAGGAGAGTGAAGGAAAAATGATGAATGGTTTCTGATAATGGTTCAGAGACGAAGGAAGGATTGAAGGTTGAATATATGAAGGTGGAGTAGTGATGATGAAAGAAGATGAAGATTGGTGGAGAAAATCCAGAGATTAGAAGCAGAGAGAAGAGAGAGATTTTTCGAATTTTTCTGCAGAATTGGAGAGTGGGTGAAGAATATCGTGATGTTGATTCTTTTGAGGTGGTTGAAGAAAGCATGTGAAAGGTGAGTTTTCTCTGATTTTTTCATCGTGAATTTTTCTCTGCTGAATTCTGTTGGTTATTTATAGTTTGGCCACAATTGGTTGGTTACTAAAATAAGTTGGGATTCTGTTAGAAGTTTAGTTGAAAATTGGTTGGTTGTTTTACAAGTTAGTTGGAAATTTCTGTTACAATTCTGTTTTTGACGATTAGAGGGTTGTTGTAGATTATGGTTAAGCTGGTTAGTTTCTGTTTGCAGTTAGAAATTAGTTTTGTTTTCTGTTATGAGATGACAATTAGGTAATTTTGAAATTCTGATGTTTGATTGAAGTAAGCAGGTTAGGATTTTGGTTTTGATGAAAATATTAGTTGCAGTAAAAAAAAGGAATGAGATATGTTAGTAAAAACTGAAAACTTAGTTAGTGAAATGTCAGTTAGAAAAGTTAGTTAGGGTTAGAAATTGAACTTGTTAGTTTTAAAACTACTAGTAACTTGGATAGGTGGTAAAATTGTTAATACAAAGTCATGGTATGCTACTGTTAGTTCTATTAGTAGTTTTTTTTATAGTTAGTTAAGACTTGGTTTGGAGTTAGTTATGTATAGATTTCAGAAGTTAGTAAATGTTGTTAGTTAATTGGTTCTATTGTGGGGATGTTAGGAATCTGTTAGTTATAGAATTCTGTTAGGATATGAGCTGTTAGTTAGCTGTTAGCTTTTAATTCTACCAGAGAAGTTAGTTTCTAACTCTTGATTCTATTTTCCATTGTTTTTTCCGATCTTTCTGTTAGTGAATGCAGTAGTATGATAATGTAATGACCTTGAATGCAGATTTAATTAATTCCTCCTTTTTTTTTTATACAGGGTCAGCCATGTGGGTGCATGAAGTGCAAGGCAGGACTAAAGTGATGGAGAAGCATGTATAAACTTTTTTGTCATATTTTAGGACTGTCTGGACGATTCGTGAACTGATTTGGAGATGTTTTGGTAAAAGCTAGCATGGTGGAGGCTTGAAATTGACACATGATACATGAAGTATGTTGATTGGATTGAAGGTTACCAAAGGAATTGGCAAAGAAGCATGAAGATAGTATCTAAGGTTCAGAATTTAGGAACTTTGGTTCAAATGTATTTTGTATGAGTTGGTTAAAGTAATAACGATGTATCTAGACCAATATCATAATGGAAATATGGCTTCTGAATGGTATATTTGAAATGTATTTGAACCCGAGTGAATTAAATGCACTTGAATAGATTCATATGTCTTTTGATTGGGATTTGAAGAACTTTAATTAGAACCTTAAATGATGCTTGATTATTTGAATGGACTCGAATCAATATTTGAATGATGAATTACATGATGTTTGAATCAAGATGATTTTCAAATAATGAACATGGGATGATGAATGAACCTTATCTATCACTCGAACTCCAAACAATCCACACACTCACTCTTCAAGGAAAGTTGATCCAATTTAACAAACTATAACCAAAGTAACCATTTAAATAGATTTTGAATGGGCTTTTTCTTCCCCCTTAATATTTAAATTCCAAGGTTTCCTTGATTTATATAAAATGAACCATGATTCAAGATAAATGAATTAAACTTTTGTTGCATATTTGAATGAAACTCCTGAATGAAATTATGAATGAACCCTGAATCTCCTTGCATGGATCCTTCAATAAGAGGTCTACTTCTATCCAAATCCACTTGTATTGCAGACAACAAATGATAATGATAAGAAAAATAATTTCCTTGATTAACAAGGAGTCCCCAAATTCATATCCTAGGCCATGAATTATACTTCACAATTTGATCCTCCTCCCTTAGAGATCGGTTATCTCAACTTGAAATTAACGTCATGAGGAAAATTTTTACAGATAGATGATAGGGTTTAGATCACTGAAGAATTCCTTTGACACGAAATCCTAGTCGCAAAAAATGAAAATCCCCGCACTTGCCGAGACTGGATAAAAACAATTATATCGTGAAGAGAAAGAAATCATGTTAACCACACCTCATAATATTGATTCCTCAGTTCAGATGCACATAGAAATATCCTGATGAAACATCTCTGAACCATGATTCAACAAAACCTAAATTGATTAACTAAAGAGTGGATGAATTCCATGTCATAGTCAATAATCCTGATCAAATGATAAGCATACTTATATGAAGAGACGCCATGATTCGAAGCCCACATATGCTAGGTCATGCCCTGGAGTTCTTGACCAGAACGACCTTCAACCAGTTGTTCATAAGAAGATATTAGCCCTGTAACTTGGTGGAGAAGAAGTCCAAAAATGAGCATGCTTAAAAACCTTAATTCCATAACCTTGTTTACCAAGAAGACCCTGAATAATCAAACTTATTCAACACATACACCTTAAATCAGCTGTAAACCCTATCTCCCTGACTGCTGATCTTTTGAACCTCAGGCGGTCTATTTTATGAAAATTCGTGCTATGCACATGACCCATTGGAATGATGCAGATGAATGCAAAGTCCATGCCAGCATAAAAGTGCAATTAGGAGGGAAAATTTTGGGGTGCAAAAAACATTTGTATAAAAATCATAATGTACCAGCTCACCTTCATTATCGACTACATCATCTGATGTAATCACATATTCTTGTAACCTTGCAGGCATGTGTATTGTTCTTTAAGGTCTGCTTGGGCCTACATCACCTTTGACTTCTTCTTTTTGAACTTCTTCTCTTTCGAATTCAGTTGCTGGCTCTTCACATAAGGTTCTCACTGAATCCTTCTTTATATTTTCAATCCAATCACATTCCTTAAACTCATCTACGATTACGTCCCTTCTGATCACTACTTTCTTGTTCACTGGGTCAAACAACTTGTAACCTCCAGTCAAATGATATCCCACTAGGATCATTTTCCTAGACTTGTCATCAAGTTTTCTTCTCAATTAATCTGGCATGTGTCTATATACTATAGATCCAAACACTTTCATATGACTTAAGCTAGGTTTTACAACAAACTAACATTCTTCTAGTATAACTGCTTCTAGCTTCTTCGTTGGATATTTGTTCAAAATGTATGTTGCAACCGACACAACTTCACCCCAAAACTCTTTAGGTAAATGCTTGCCTTTTAACATACTTATCACCATATTCATGATGGTTCGATTCTTCTTTTCTGCAGTTCCATTATGTTGTAGAATGTAGGGTGAAACCACATCATGCATAATCCATTCCTTTTCACATAGCATGTCAAAGTATTTCGACACATATTCTCCACCACCATCAGTCCTTAAAATCTTTAGCTTTTGACCACTTTGTCTTTTCACCATAGACTTAAACTTGGAAAATACCTCGATCACTTCACTTTTTTCTTGATCAGGTAAGCCCATAATTTTTTTACTGAAATCATCTATAAATGTGGAATGTACCTTGTTATACTGCAAAATTTCCCCTCCCATTTTCTTCAAGACATTCTTTCAAGGCTTCTCAAAACACTCAAGGGTTGACTAGTCAAGATGCGCCTCATAAACCAAAGGCCTAAAACTAGGGTTTAGAGTTTCTCAAAGAAATTTGGTTTGAAAAGGTCACAAGTTGCTTCCATGGTTCTTTATAGGTCCTTAACAAGGTTCATGTCATGTTTCAAGCCCTCCAACACAAGTTTGCTCAATCAATGGCTCAAATGTTTGAAAATCAACTGTATTGGTCAAAAGGTTAACTATGGTCAACATACAGTCAAACTTCAAGATTTTTGGTCAAAATTAACATTTTTAAGTGACATTCATCATTTGATCAAGGGTTGATAAGGATTCCCCAAGGAAAGTCCTCAGATCATCAAAAGTCAAGAATTGCCAAATTAGGGTTTCCTTAGGAGAAGTCAACTGAACTTTGACCAGGCATAACTTTCAGATGCTTCATCAACTTTTCCCCTACCAAATCTCATTTTGAAGAAAATTAAATTCTATACATCTTTGCATTTATTCTCAAGTCCAAAAAATGCTTCATTTGGAAGATATGAGCTCATACATTATAGGTCATTTTCAAAAGTCAACAAAAGACACTTTTTGTCAAGGCAACTTACATCAAGATAATATCATTAAAAGCAAAAATTATAAACATAGATATTGTAGAGGACATTTTGGGATTTTCAAAAAGTCTAAGATCACCTTCAGAAGATGAAAATTGAGCAAGTTATGAGTTGCACAAGTTGGGATATTTTGAAGAAATTCATGAAATGCAAATGGAGCAAAATTGGAATTTTGAACTAATGGGCCTAGTTTTTTATATTCAAACATGTTTATAAGATGTTATAGAACCTCTAAAAAACATTCAAACATGCTCATGATTTTTATTGCTTTTATTTGAGTTTTTATTCATTTAAAAATGAATAGAATTGAATAAAAAGATGAAAATAGAGTGTGAAGACTCGAGCCTTTGGATTTCAAACATTTTGCAAGTCCAACAAACTTTTGCAAGCCAAACAAATTCGTGAAATCCATGGCACAATATGTCCAGGTTCATTGCAAGCTTCAAAAGGCAATAGATATGACAAAAATGGAAAGAATTCAAAAAAATTGATGGCATTTGATGAGAGCCTTCATGGCTTGATTCATTTCCATCTTTGCTAGCCCTTTTCATTCTCTATATTTACTACAAAGCATAGCATGTCAAGGACCACAAAATCTTTGCATACAAGAGCCCTCTCGAAATTCTCAAAAATCAAAGAAAAATTGCAAAATCTGTAACTCCACTACCAGACGCTATCAATCCAAAACAAGACCACTAATATATTCCTAAGATCCCTAGGAGTCTCCCAGAGTCCAGATTCAACTCCTAAGCATCCCAGATCATCCTCTTAACAATCCCACATTTTTGATAAAATTTTGAATCTCAAACTCTCTTACCATGTAATTTAAATCAGTTTTATGCATGCATTCTTATTACTATTGATGTTTTGAGTGAATCTAACATCTTACATGTAAGCATAGATGCAGGAATTCATATGTATTGGATCAAACGAAGCTCCTAGGCTCAGTTGTCTTGGGCCTAGCCAAACTCGGGATTGCACCCCCCATTTCCTTTTACAAGCGCCTGGGCCTGAGATGTTGGGCCTTGTGAAAATCTGATTATTCGCCCCCTAATTTTTTTTGAAGCAGCTTATATATATATATATATATATATATATATATATATATATATATATATATATATATATATATATATATATATATATATATATATATTGAAAATTCTGGCTTCAGATACCCAATGTCACGTCCAATGTTATGACACTGTATCTGACTTACTATATGACAGTAAATACAAAAGCAGTAAATAACACAGTCAATTGTTTACCCAGTTCAGTGTGCAACAACACCTACTCTGGGGGCTACCAAGCCAGGGAGAGAATCCACTATAAGAGATGTTAATTCAGGAATAAACCAACCAGTTTATCTCCTTCACTTAAGACCTACCCAATGCAATTCTAATCTAAGTACAACTTAAACCTGAGTTCCTACTCACTCCCCCTCAATCACAGCAGTGATACATAAACCAATTTGACTTGAGAATTGATGAAGACACTCTTCAAAACACACTCTTGATTATGCTTCACAGCTTTTTAATCAAGTAACACAATCACTCGTGCTTCACAGCTTTGAGTGATGTACACAACTAACTTGACTCTGCTTCACAGCTTTAGTCAAGTAACATTCAAACACTCTTGCTTCAAAGCTTTGAGTGCTACACAACCCTTACAATTGAAACCTATTCCAAGACACTTATCACAATGATAATTGCTTGGAGTACAATTAAACAAATCTATACAGATTACAAACTCGATCTTCTAATTAATCAGCAGGGATCATTTCAAAAACCGCAGCTCTGTTGAATATATAGCAGCTGCAACTTCAGTTAGGGTTTCCAAAAACCTAGGGTTGATTCCGTTTGACTTAAAGTCCAGGTCACAGTACTTTGTTGATCAGGTTAGGATTGAGCGAGGTTACTCCTCAGAAAACGCAGGATTCTGTTTAGGAAGGACTGAGTTATTTCCTGAAAAAACTCAGACTTATCCAATCCTGTAATCCTGCTAGTTCAGAACAGGATGTCATAACATCTGTTATGACATCTGAGAAAACCTGTCTACTGATTAGCTAAATGTGATCATTTTGCAAACATGCTCAGATACACACTTATGAACATCAGTATTTGAGTTACAATATTTTTCTGCATATGTACCTAAAGAGTTAGTACAACCTGAACTAGAATGTTATGACATCAGTCATGACATTCACACATACACTTGGAATTTACCAAAAATACAAGCCAATACCTAAACACCTACAAACTCCCCCTTTGGCAGATTTTTGGCTAAAGTCCCTAAACAATCAGAGATAGCAGCAGAAATAAATGATGACAGCAGAAAAATATAGTGTTAAGTACTAATTAAGCAGTACCAAATATTCTCCCCCACTTTAGCCACAAATGGGCCAAAGATTACATGTTTATAAAGTAATACAGTTATCCAAGACAAAATAATGAGATCAGCAGCAGAACACCAGACAACAGCAGCAGACAACAGCAGGACATACTTCCAAACTCCACCAGCAACACCACCACGCAGCAATCATCCTTCAAGTACTGTCATCAGACTCAGAGGAGCCACTTTCTTCACTGTTGGACTGTCCTTCATCTTCTTCCCTCATGCTTGCTTCAGCTTCTTCCTTTTCTAGCTTGGCAATTAGTGCTTCTAGGGTCCTTTTCCTAGCATCCAGATCTTTGCAAGTTTCTTTTAAGACAGCTATGACATCAGATGTTTTGGACTGGCTCTTTGCAGACGATGTCTCAGCTGATGTTATGACAATGTCTGGAGCATGGGATCCCTGAAACAGTTTGTAGTGCAGGCCAAGGGCAGGGGCTCTTTTGCAGACTGTATCTCTTGCTACAAGTATGTCAGGATATTGTGCAAGGATGATTCCACAAAGGAGGGAGGGAAATGCAATTGGTCCTTTGACAGCATAACTGCCAGCATGCTTCAAGGTTTGTTCAAAAATGTACCTTCCATAATCAAAGGCAGTCTTGGTTCCTACAGCATAGATGAATCTCCCCAATCCTGTGGAGATGGTTGATTTGTGATTTGTAGGCACCCAGTTTGCTGCACCTATTTTATGCAGGATGGCAAATTTCATGCTGAGTTTACTAGCATTCAACTTCCCTTTCAATGGCCAGCACTTGACTTGCCTGGCAGTGATGGTCAAGCATACTTCATTGTCAGTTGCCTCTAGATCAGGACAGTCCTTATTCGTTCTTCCAAGAAACTTGTTGATTTCTGATGGAGAGAACTTGACCCTTCTTCCTCTAACAAACACACTCTCAAAGTCAGCTGACCTCCCATCAGCACAATCATTGGATAGGTTCACTACAAACTCTTTAACCAGATTTTCATAACATTTGCCAAACTTCATCACAGTCTTTATTAGTCCAGCATTCCTGATCAGCTCCATGATGTCTTTGCACTCCAAAGCATCATTGTTGAGTTCTCTCTCCAAGGCTATTCTCTTCAAGCAAACATACTTCCACCTGTTTGCATTATCAGGATGATGAAAGGAGATGTTGTCAGTTGGCACTTCAGGCACTCTAGCAATCTTGCTGGAAGGGAGCTTCCTTCTGATGGGAGCATTGTCAATGTCAATCTCAAATTCTGATTCATCATCAGAGTCAGAAGTTTCAGGTTCTTTTCTTTTCTTGGAGATTGGTTGTCTAGCAGTCAGCACCTGAGCCTTCTTCCCTTTAGTCTGAATTTTTTCAGCCATCCCTTCAGCCTTGGACTTCTTAGGTTTAACAGTCTCACAACTTTTTCTTTTCATCAATCTTCTAGCAATGCTAGGGTTCACATTAGCAATCAGTTCATTATCTGAGTACTCTTCATCCACATCAATGATAGGTGGATCAGCAGCCTTTTCAGAGGGATTCTGAATGTTGTCTTTTGGTGTCACGACATCCTCAGTGACATCTATATTTTCAGAACCTTCTACATTTGGACTCTCAGATTGATTCAGAGGAATAGAAATCCCCGGTACAGATTGGTTGCCACTCAGAATGCTAGTAACCAGTCTAGCAATGGCTTGGTGTACTTGCACTGTTCCTTCTTTATTAGGTATATTAGATGAAGGAAGAGAAGAATTACCAGAGACTGCAGCTTGAGCTCTTCCTGCTTTTCTGGTCCTGAGTTTCTTGATTTTGGCTGGATTAGTTGCCATCTCCCTGAGAGGAGTGACCTCAAGTACTTCAGATTCTATGCATGTCGTGATTGCCCTAGAATCGTGATCAGATGACGATGATGATGAGTGAGACGAAGCCGCCATAGTGGAAGATGATGTCTGAGACATTGTGTTTAACGTTGAGTAGCAGTAGCACTTTGAGAAAGCTCTTTGATTGGGAGGAGAAAACCGGTTGCAAGAATGAGAGAGATAGGGAGTACAAGGGAGTCTTTTCAACTTCTGAAGGCTTTTGAAGGAATTGTGAATGACTATGATCAACCCACTAAATATAGACTTAATAGAATTAATCCCTTCAACCCTTGTTTTCAGCAAAACTAATTGCTATAATTTCTCATGTTGGTGAATACCCAATCTGCCCTTCAAATTTTCAAGTTGATTTCCAACAAGCGCCTGGATAGAAGAATCAGTTAGCTGAAGCTCAGAGAACCTATGTTTCAGTTCAAATGATTTCTTCTCTCCAAAGTCAATAGGGTTTAAGGAAATGTTGAATGTTTTCAGATTATCACACCACAATGTCACAACATCTTGTGTAACATTGTCTTCAGGTAGCATCTGTGTTGACCAGAATTTTTTAGAACAGAATTTATGAGACTTGTTCATATCACATATATTATCAGCCTGTAGTTTAGGAGTTCTTCTGACATCTTCCATAGGAATATCTCTTTTCATTTCTTCAAGTTTATGCTGCCACTGTTTCATATCTTTTTCTTCTTTGAAGATTTGACTCAAGGTGTGGATATCAGTGTTCTCAGGTTGCCACACATAACAGTTATTTTTGGATTTTATTCCTCTCATTACAATGTCTAGTTTATCATTAAACACTAGACATTCAGATCTTGAGAAGTTGACCATGAATCCTAGATCACATAATTGACTGATGCTGATGAGATTAGTAGTCAACCCTTTTACCAGCAGTACCTTATTCAGACTTGGAACTCCAGGGTAGTCCAAATTGCCAACTCCTTTGATTTCTCCTTTAGCACCATCTCCAAAGGTCACAAAACTGGTGGTGTGAGGCACAACATTATTGAGGAGATTTTTGAATCCAGTCATGTGTCTGGAACATCCACTGTCAAAGTACCAATCTTCCTTTGTTGAGATCTTCAGGGAAGTGTGTGCTATCAGTGCAATAGCCTTTTTCTTCCATTGAGGAGCGTGTGGTACCCTTTTAGACTTAGGTTCGACATCTGATTTCTGATTAGGATATCCATGTAGTCTGTAACAGAAGGGCTTTATGTGACCATATTTCCCACAATGATGACATCTCCATCTTTGGTACCTCTTCTTCATGTGTCTCTGTCCCTGATGTGGAGAGTAATGTTGAGACATCTGGTTTGACATTTGCTTCCTGGTAACAACTTTCTTTGTTTCCACAAATCCTAGGCCAGATTTATTTCCCATATTTTGTCCAGCCTGAAGAATCTCTTCCAATTTGTCTGTCCCATTTGTCAACATCTTGACTGATTTGGTCATTTGATTCAGTTGTGAGTTCAGCAGTTGAACTTCTCCTTCTAAATGACTTATAGTTTCAAGATTTGCTCTCTTTTCAGCCTCTAGCTTTACAATGAGTTTTGATTGTTTCTCATTTTGCACACAGACTTCACCACTTCTGATACACAATTTCTTGTAGGTATCAGCCAGTTCTTCAAATGTTACTTCTTCATCACTGGTGTCACTTTCAGAAGTACAAACACTAGTTAGGGCAGTAACTAGTTTGGCAGATTCTTCTTCAGAATTGCTTTCTGAATCATAGTCAGACCAGGTAACAGTCATTCCTTTCTTTTGCTTCTTAAGAAAGGTAGGACATTCAGCTCGAATATGTCCATATCCTTCACATCCATGGCATTGAATTCCTCTGCCTTGGTTTTCCTTATCTTCTGATCTTGGTCTTCTGCTGGAACTGTCAATGTCAGAAGGAATGTTGTGAACATTTGACCTTGACTTTGGGTCCATTCTTTTGATGAGCCTGTTGAACTGTCTTCCAAGCATGGCAATGGCTTCTGATATGTTTTCTTCTTCATCCTCCTTGTGTTCAACATCAGTGTTGGTTACAAGTGCTATGCTTTTGTTCTTCTTGTCACCATTATCAGTGATCCCCATCTCAAAAGTCTGAAGAGACCCAATAAGTTCATCCACTTTTAACTTGCTAATGTCCTGGGCTTCCTCTATGGCAGTTACCTTCATTGCAAATCTTTTAGGCAAGGATCTGAGAATCTTCCTCACCAGTTTTTCTTCTGACATTTTTTCTCCCAGTGCTCCTGAGGTGTTGGCAATCTCTAAGATGTTCATGTGAAACTCATGAATGGTTTCATCTTCCATCATTTTTAGATTCTCAAACTTAGTGGTCAACATCTGAAGTCTTGACATTTTTACTTTGGAAGTTCCCTCATGAGTAGTTTTGAGAGTGTCCCAAACTTCTTTGGCCAGTTCATATTGATGAACTAGTCTGAAAATATTTCTATCAATCCCATTGAACAAGGCATTTAGAGCTTTGGAATTTCCCAGGGCTAGCTCATCTTCTTCTTTACTCCAATCTTCCTCAGGCTTCAGACTGATTGTCCCATCTTCCTCAGTTATGGTGGGATGAATCCATCCTTTGTCAGCAGCTCTCCAAGCCTTTTTGTCCAGAGATTTTAGGAAGGCAATCATACGAGGTTTCCAATAGTCATAATTAGTTCCATCCAGAATGGGTGGTCTGTTTCCAAAAACTCCTTCTTTGTCCATAGTGCCAGAAAGTGATATCCCTAGATCTCACCCAGTAATACAGGCAGGGTGCCTGCTCTGATGCCAATTGAAAATTCTGGCTTCAGATACCCAATGTCACGTCCAATGTTATGACACTGTATCTGACTTACTATATGACAGTAAATACAAAAGCAGTAAATAACACAGTCAATTGTTTACCCAGTTCAGTGTGCAACAACACCTACTCTGGGGGCTACCAAGCCAGGGAGAGAATCCACTATAAGAGATGTTAATTCAGGAATAAACCAACCAGTTTATCTCCTTCACTTAAGACCTACCCAATGCAATTCTAATCTAAGTACAACTTAAACCTGAGTTCCTACTCACTCCCCCTCAATCACAGCAGTGATACATAAACCAATTTGACTTGAGAATTGATGAAGACACTCTTCAAAACACACTCTTGATTATGCTTCACAGCTTTTTAATCAAGTAACACAATCACTCGTGCTTCACAGCTTTGAGTGATGTACACAACTAACTTGACTCTGCTTCACAGCTTTAGTCAAGTAACATTCAAACACTCTTGCTTCAAAGCTTTGAGTGCTACACAACCCTTACAATTGAAACCTATTCCAAGACACTTATCACAATGATAATTGCTTGGAGTACAATTAAACAAATCTATACAGATTACAAACTCGATCTTCTAATTAATCAGCAGGGATCATTTCAAAAACCGCAGCTCTGTTGAATATATAGCAGCTGCAACTTCAGTTAGGGTTTCCAAAAACCTAGGGTTGATTCCGTTTGACTTAAAGTCCAGGTCACAGTACTTTGTTGATCAGGTTAGGATTGAGCGAGGTTACTCCTCAGAAAACGCAGGATTCTGTTTAGGAAGGACTGAGTTATTTCCTGAAAAAACTCAGACTTATCCAATCCTGTAATCCTGCTAGTTCAGAACAGGATGTCATAACATCTGTTATGACATCTGAGAAAACCTGTCTACTGATTAGCTAAATGTGATCATTTTGCAAACATGCTCAGATACACACTTATGAACATCAGTATTTGAGTTACAATATTTTTCTGCATATGTACCTAAAGAGTTAGTACAACCTGAACTAGAATGTTATGACATCAGTCATGACATTCACACATACACTTGGAATTTACCAAAAATACAAGCCAATACCTAAACACCTACATATATATATATATATATATATATATATATATATATATATATATATATATATATATATATATATAATTTTATTATTCCATTTACTATTTTATTCTTCTCTTTCAATTAATTCCTTTTTATTAAATAATCATAAAAATTAAAAATCACAAAAATATTAGACCTTTTTTTTAATTAATTAATTTCTTAAAATCATAAAATCACAAAAAAAAAATTAGACTTAGATTTTCATTAATTAAATTAATTTCAATTAATTATTTTTTTCTTTATTTTATTAATTAATTAATTTGAATTAGGTTTCGATAAATTTAATTTAAATATTTTCCTAAAACAAAAAATAACAAAAACATTTTCTTTTTACCACTTAAGATTTTTTTAGGTTCTCTTTACATATTTCTCTTTTCTTTCCCGCGCGTTTATCTATTTTTATTCACATTATTTTCACAATTATGTAATTGTACATGAGATGCAATAGACATTAACTAGGACCTCTTTACTTTGTCTTTCCCCCATTTTTTTGGTTTGTAATTCCCCCATCCTGAAGCATTGTAATAGCGTAGATTCAAATATCCGCATTTTTATTTACCGTACTTATATTAACTGCTAGATGCATGCTAATAGAATTGTATGATAAGATCTGAAAACAAACAGTAGAAAACCTAAATGTTTAAAGATAAATAACAAAAACACAACACACTCGCACACGCGCACCTCTAAGATACCTCTACTTGTTGCCTTCGGAAAATCAGTCATGTCCCTCGAACGTGGGACACTTTACCAAAGACCCTCGGTTAAGAAGATTGTAGTCCCTCGATGACCCTTTCGGTGCTACCTTCGGTAAATGATCTAGTCCCTTATGATAAAATCGCTAAAGTGCCCTATGAGTTGCCTTTATGGCTGTACGATGACCCGCGCCAGTCCCTCTAAATATCCAACGACAGGGATACCTACTGACTAATAGTAGGATATCTCTGTCTAAAGGAAAAGAGGAAAATAACAAAGACCATTCGAGTAGGTAGACCGTTTATAGTTGCTTGCTCACAAAAAACAAAACAAACAATTTTTTCACATACACAAACTTTTCTCTAAAATATTTTCAAAGACAAAAAAACACTTTGTATATGTTCTCGTCGAAACGAGAAATACAAAGTTCTTCGCACTAAGGCGTCTTTTCAAAATATCTTCAAAACACACTTACACAAAAAGCATTTTCAAAAGTGAGTTAGCAACTAAGAGCCTGTAGATAACTACAGATGGAAAGGGTGCTAACACCTTCCCTTTCCATAATCTACCCTCTGAACTCAAAATCTTTAAAAACGTCTTTCCTGTTCTTTTCATCCTTTCCTTTTTTGAATAAAAGAAAAGTCGGTGGCGACTCTTGCTAACTGCAACATTTGTGATAAAATGCAAAACCAGTAATGTCGGATCTCCCACCTTATTACATAACTGGCGACTTTGCTGGGGAATTCTAAAAAAAGTGGGGTTACCTTAGAGCTAGATCGTATTTATAATGCTTAACTTGTTTGACTTGCTTGCTTTACACTTCGGGTTTATGTTTGGGTATTCTTGTATAGATCCTATATCCGGATCTTGGGAACATTAGGTAAGTAGCAATAGATCATGGGGACTGTGTGACGTAATACCGACATGTTTGAAGCTATGGCTACGTTAGTGTTACACATTTGTTGGTACCAGTATCCTTTGTGTTGAATCAAGGAGAATATTGGGCCACTGTGTGGTGTCATAAAGCATTAACTGACCTTAGAACCTTAGTTTAACGAACTTGGCCATTATAAATTAGTGAGATAGTCGGCTTCGGTGCAAAACTGAGGATTGGTTGATACTTGATACTACACTCATTGAGATTGGACTTTCAGGATATTTCGGCTGCGAGAAAAGATCGCTTGAGCTGAAAGAATGCCCAATAAAGAAAGATCAGTGATATTGAGATTCCTTAGAACCCGGTTACTTCTTTTAGGACAGGTTGAACCAACTAAACTTCAAGAGGGTACTTACCTACAAACTCCATGCAAGTCTGAACCTAAGGCTACTTGCGTGACTTGTTTGAATTCACTATCTAATAACTTAAACTCCTTGCAGGGCTTGTTTGTATTCATTATCTAACAACGTGAATTCCTTGCAGGACTTGTTCGTAGTCATTATCCAATAACCTAGACTTCTTGTAAGACTTACTTTTTTATGTCACCTTGCACTTTTGTTTGGTGCATAGCATACACATCATGACATCATGTTATAGAATTTTCATTGACCATTTCAAGGATCTCAAAGGGCCTGTGATGCAGGTTATGGTGAACCAGACGTTTAGCAAGGGGCAAGATGATTTATTTTCCTCTAGCCATTACCGTCAAAGCATAATGTCTTGAGTCAAATGCTATGACCCACTCGACATGGTGAGCTTAATTCTCGTAGAAGGACATTCAACGATACGAAGTTCTTAAGTCAAAGATGCATTTGAATTCTAACATTTTCTTTATTTACCCTGCGAGATCCTTGAAAACATTGCATCTCTACATATCATGCATCATTTCATAAACAAGTTTTCCAGTATAGGTTTCTCATTTTTCTCGCTATTTATTTCAGCAGAAAAATGGTCCTCGAACAAAATGTTAAATATCACCAGGCTCAGCATGTACAATTCCAGGAGACCCTTCTGAATCTAGCCAAGGGGAAGCAAGAAATAATGACGCTCCTTGCTAAGCAAAAGAAGAAGAAGACTAAGAAGCCAATTATTGTCCTTAATCTGGGAAGGAGATTCAAAGGTCTGGCCCAAACGATTCAAGTTGTTGAAGTCTCCTATGATGAAGATGACGACCAAGATGAAAAGCATATAAACATTAAGCCGGAAGACAGGAATAACCAGGGGTTCTGAAGACCATGATTACTCGGATGAACAATACCCTACTATTGATGACAAGTACAGACAGTTGGAGGATAGGCTCAAGGCTATGGAGGTTCATAAGATACTGGGATTGGATTTCAGTGAACTAGGGATGGTTATAGGGGTGGTCATCCCATCTAAGTTTAAGGTCCCTGTCTTCGCCAAATATGACGAGGTCTCTTGTCCTAAAATTCACTTGAGGTCATACGTCAGAAAGATCCAGCCTCACACTGCTAACCAAAAGTTATGGGTCTATTTCTTCCAAGAAATTTGGCTGGAACTCAACTGGAAGGGTTCTATCAGCTGGAAGGAACCAAAATTCATACCTGGGAAGACTCGGTTGCTTCTTTCTACAAGAAATACCAATACAATGCTGACCTGGAACCAACTCGAGTGAAATTGTAGAATATGTCTATGGGCTCAAGGGAAGGATTCAAGGAATATACACAAAAATGGAGAATTTAGCTGGCAGGGTGCAACCTTCCCTGACTGATCAGGAAATGGTAGACATGTTCATGGGCACTCTGACAGGCCCGTTCTTTAATCTACTGATTGGGAGTTCTTCGTCTGGTTTTACAGAGATGATTATGACTGGGGAAAGGATTGAAAGCGGTATCAAAATTGGGAATATCCCAATGGACTCAACCTCTAATGATGTGAAGAAGACCTTTGTTGGTAAAAAAGATACTAATGTTGTTTATGGTCAAAGAATCCATAGTAAAAATGACCACCATCAGTCCGTGGGAGCGGTGTTAATTTCTAATCCTACATCTGTTCAACAACAATAGGGCAATATGCATAGGATAAAGTTTCAAGAAAGGCAATACACTAAGATTAATATGCCATTGTCTCAAGCGTTACAACATTTTCTAAAAGCAGAACTAATTACACTAAGGGATTCTCCTCAAAACCCCGATACCTCCCCTCCTTAGTACAATCCGAATGTAAAGTGTGCCTACCATTCTAATAGTCCTGGACACTACACCGACAACTGTTGGTCTTTGAAAAACAAGATTCAAGATTTGATTGACAACAAGGAGATTGAATTTGACCCTCCAAAGTCTCCTAATGTGATCACTACTCCCATGCCAAATCATGGCCAAGATTGAGAGTGTTTATTTCATTTGAATTCTCAAATTGTAATTTCTTTTGATTGTTCGAACACTTATTTTATGTAAAACTTTGTTATTCCATTAATACATTGTATATGTTTGTCTTGAATTAATCCGTTCATTTTCACTATATTTAAACTATGCTTTTACTTCCTTTTTGTGATATTCAACTCTCAATTAAAAAACTGTAAGCCTTTAGAGGGAGGATGACGAAAAAGATACCACAATCTCTACAGTATGCTTTTGAACAGACCTGGATGACAATGTACATGCGTTGTTTCAAATCCTAAACAATGGAGTTATAAGGAAGATAATCCCTAGTCAACCCCTTTGAGCCTAAGAAGTAGGAGTTTTCTTTTTCACACAAATTGAAACCTTTAATCATAACCAGGGGCAGGGTAGTTTCTCACTTAATTCAATGGTGAATTCAATCGCAATATTTCCCTTCGTACACAACGAGTAGTGTCGGAGGTATCCTTCCAAAACAAAATATGGTGATGGTTTCGCATAATTATTAAAACAGGAAATCATTATATCTCAAAAGAAAAGCTCGCTAAGTTAAAACCTATGAAGGAGACTTAAAGAAAAAAATGGGGCATCTCGTTGACTGTAGTCACAAAAGAAATAATTCAGGAAAAAGGTAGTGATAATAAAATCAAAAAAAGAGGTCACTAAAAATCCTTAACAAATAGAAAAGGTTAAAAAAATGATTGTCTTCTCAAATAAACTTCCAGTATCCGAACCATCACCGGAATATCAGGGCAAAGATTTCAGACTCAATTGGGATCTAAACGCATAATTAACTGAGTATAGGACTGAAGAACATCATGAAGAACGGGTTGGGTACAAACAAAGTTTGAGCCTTTATCCTTTGTTTATTAAATCGTGAACCAGGCCACATTACAACCCTTAAAAGTCCTAACTGAAGCATGAGTTAGTTCGAAAGCATACTGTTACAAAAGGTATCCTGACTCCTGTAAGGTTTACTATAAATCCTGAGTTGAATTCATATTCTTACAAAATTCTTTTTGTTTACTAAAAATGTATTTTTAAACTTCAAGACAGACCTAAGTTTTGCATTTTTAAATAACATTGTTTGCATATGACTAATTATTCAACAGCAGAGAAATTCGCACGATGAATATTCAATGGAATGGAAATCCTCTCAGTGAACAAAATCACCTCAGATGGAAATATATTTCCAATAACAGGCCTTTCATAATCAAGGGGCATGGCATGGTGTCCAACTGATCTGGGGGCAGTCGATTCAAGATTCAAGGAATCTCTCAAAAGTGCTGAATAGCCAGGGGGAGATCTCCATCTGAATCACTTGGGGCATTGGACATGAATTCCAGCAAAGGATCACATAAGATCAAGCAAACATTTTTCTAGCAGTGCTACAACACTTATTGCTATGGACAATGACAATTCTCTACACCCGACAAACACGGACATAGTCGGAAAATACTAAGCATGAAAAAGACCTGCTAGATTGACTAGCCTAGGCAAAAATAAGGGCATCCTGGCGAACCAAAAGAGTTCAGGAAAATATTAGGGATACATAAATAAAATTGTACACCCGGCAAGTCGAAAAACTAAAAAGGAAGCTTGGGAAAAAAGGGTATCCGGTGGACTAAAAATCTGAAAGGATAGTCTAGGAAAAAGTTAGGGATTAAAGCGTACGACTATGCCCCAGCATCTCGTCACCTATCTATCATTATAAGATTTGTCGCCCTGACCAACGTTCACCAAGGGCTCTAGAAGTAGAGGTATGTTGAAGTCTCCACGGATCCCCATTGAACCACTTCCATGAGATTATCCCTACAGGGTAATATTCACAAGTTCATACATTCCCTGCAATTTCCACAGAAGATTGCTCTGGCTGATAAAGGAGTGTGATCTTCTCCCCAGAAATATCACCAACCTACCGAGTTCCGATCAGTACAGTTCATGGAGTTTCTCTTCCCCAGCTGATCTTGTTCCTCTGAGGTTATAAAACCCCTTCAGACTTCTGCTCTCCATCAGAGTTCATTTCCTTAACAAGGGTGTTTCCTCAGCAAAAGTATTTCTCCACCAACAGGGTTTATTTCCCCAAACAGATTCTCTTCCAGACACAGTTCAGATACAGTCTAGATATAGATTCATTCTAACATTCATTCTAGATCCACTTCTAGATACAGTTCAGATACAATCTGAGTATAGATTCATTTTGACACTCATTCCAGATTATCGTCTAGATACAATTCAGATACAGTCTAAATATAGATTCATTCTGACACTTATTTCAGATCCACTTCTAGATAATGTTCAGTTACAATCTAAATATAAATTCATTCTGACACCCATTCCAAATCCATTTCTAGATATAGTTCAAATACAATCTAAATATATATTCATTTTGCCACTCATTCTAGATACAATTCAGATACGATTCAGATATTAATGTCATTCTAATACTCATTCAGTACATCTTCTAGATACAGTTCTGATACAATCCAGATATGGATGTCATTTTGATACTCATTCAGTGTATCTTCTAGATACGGTTCAGATACAATCCATATATGGATATCATTATGATACCCATTCAATACATCCTTAGATACAATCAAGGAATATATTTATTCTGAAACTCCCCAGCTTGAGTGTGCTTCTACCATAAATCACCGGCTAAAATTCCTCTCCCTGGTGAATTCGTCACTATCCCCAAGGAGTTGCTACAGAACCTGAAACCGGACCAGATGTCAGTCAGCTTTATCCTCCCCAGGAGAGTTGGAAGGAATATTCATCTCTTTTATCCCCAATCATGGTATAAACTCCCTAGTAGAGCAATGAGCAACCAACGTTCTTAAACTCTTCTCCCCAAGCAAGAATTAACACTCTCCAACAGAGTTTCCTCAAGAAAAAAGCAAGAAATCAATGTTCCCTGGTGGAGTTTCCTCATACAAGAAAGCAGGAGTCCCCAACGGAAAGAATCCCCAAAAGATCAAAGATACACATACTCTTCATCCCCAACAACAATCAGAGATTTATTTTCCCCAGACTAAGATGTTGCTCAAATTTGCGAATGCACTTCAATAACAGTTCATATTCACCATCATTTACCAATATCATAGCATATGCATACGAAACACATATAGCACATTCTCATTTATTTTGAGAACGTCATTACGCAATGCATTTCATACATCATGACATTGCATACAGCTAACCCTTTATATTTTTAGGTAATGTCTATAAACAAACGAATATCATTAACTATCTACATGACCAGACAAATTTCTTCAGAAACTAAATTCTGACAAGTATTTCCTTCAAAGACTTTCCCCAGAAAGTCATTCGGCAAAATATCTCTTCTAGATGAAGTCAGGCGTAGACATCTTCTACTGCATCATTCAGACGAAATCAAGTGCGCATTCCTTCCGGTACCCTTTGAAGTAGTAGTCGCCATATATTCCTCCCAGTACCTTATGAAGTAGTAGTCGCCATAGATTTCTCCCAGTATCTTGTGAAGTAGTAGTCTCCATAGATTCCTTCTGGTACCCTTTGAAGTAGTAGTCGCCATAGATTCCTTCTGGTACCCTTTGAAGTAGTAGTCGCCATAGATTCCTTCCAGTACCTTATGAAGTAGTAGTCTCCATAGATTCCTTCCAGTACCTTGTGAAGTAGTAGTCGCCATAGATTCCTTTCGGTACCCTTTGAAGTAGTAGTCGCCATAGATTCCTTATGGTACCCTTTGAAGTAGAAGCTGCCATATATTCCTTCCAGTACCTTGTGAAGTGGTAGTCTCCATGGATTTCTTCAGGTACCCTTTGAAGTATTAGTCTCCATAGATTCCTTCCAGTACCTTGTGAAGTAGTAGTCGCCATAGATTCCTTCTGGTACCCTTTGAAGTAGTAGTCACCATAGATTACTTCTGGCACCCTTTAAAGTAGTAATAACCATAGATTCCTTCCAGTACCTTGTGAAGTAGTAGTCGCCATAGATTCCTTCTGATACCTATTAAAGTAGTAGTCGAGTGTAGACTCCTTCCATTACCTATTGAAGTAGTAGTCGGGCGTAGACCTCTTCTTGATACATTTCCTAAAGACTAAGTCAAGCATAGACTTATTCTTATATTTCTATCAACAATTACTTTGGATGGCATCAATAAGCCCATCTACGGTGACTCTCCATCACCTTTGGATGGAATTTGTAAGCCCATCTCCAAAATTTATTTGTCACCTCTTCAAATGGCATCTCTAAGCCAATTCCCAGTACAATCAACTAACAATGTTACTTCTTGCACAGGCGAGTGCAAATTTCTGGGAACTTAAGTGTTCAATCATCTTCTATCTTGAAGTCATGAATGGTGAACAAGTCAATCTAACTCTTCAAGTTTAAGAAGATTGAACAGGGGCAGCTGTTGTACTCAGAAATTTTCCCTCCTATTTTCTTCAAGACATTCCATCAAGTCTTCTCAAAACACTCAAGGGTTGACTAGTCAAGATGCACCTCCTAAACCAAAGGCCTACAACTAGGGTTTGGAGTTTCTCAAATAAATTTGGTTTGAAAAGGTCACAAGTGTATTCCATGGTTCTTAATAGGTACTTAAAAAGGTTTATGTCAAGTTTCAAGCCCTCCATCACAAGTTTTCTCAGTCAGACTCAAATGTTTGAAAATCAACTATATTGGTCAAAAGGTTAACTGTGGTCAACATACAGTCAAAAGTCAAATTTTTGGGTCAACATCAACACTTTGAAGTGATATTCATCATTTTATCAAGGGTTTATCATGATTCCCCAAGGAAAGTATTCAGATCATCAAAAGTCAAGAATTGCCAAATTAGGGTTTCCTTAGGAGAAGTCAACTGAACTTTGATCAGGCATAACTTTCACATGCTTCATCAACTTTTCCCCAACCAAATCTCATTTTAAAGAAAATTCAATACTCTACAACTTCGATTCTATTCTCAAGTCCAAAAAAATGCTTCATTTGGAAGATATGAGCTCATACATTATAGGTCATTTTCAAAATTCAACAAAAGACACTTTTTGTCAAGGCAACTTACATCAAGATAATTTCTTCAAAAGCAAAAATGATAAACATAGAGATTGTAGAGAACATCTTAGGATTTCCAAAAAGTATATGTTCACCTTTAAAAGATGAAAATTGAGCAAGTAATGAGTTTCACAAGTTGGGAGATTTTGAAGAAATTCATGAAATGCAAATGGAGCAAAATTGCAATTTTGAACTAATGGGCCTAGTTTTTTATATTCAAACATGTTTATAAGATGTGATAGGACCTATAAAAAACATTCAAACATGCTCATGATTTTTATTGCTTTTATTTGATTTTTTATTCATTTAAAAATGAATAAAATTGAATAAAAAGATGAAAATAGAGTGTGAAGACTTGGGCCTTTGGATTTAAAACCTTTTGCAAGCCCAACAAACTTTTTCAAGCCCAAAAAATTTGTGAAATACATGCCACAATATGTCCAGGTTCATTGCAATCTTCAAAAGGCAATAAACATGACAAAAATGGAAAGAATTCAAAAAATTTGATGGCATTTGATGAGAGCCTTCATGGCTTGGTTCATTTCTATATTTACTAGCCCTTTTCATTCTCTATATATACTACAAAGAATAGCATGCCAAGGACCATGAATCCTTGCATACAAGAGCCCTCTCGAAATTCTCAAAAATCAAAGAAAAGTTGCAGAATATGTAACTTCACTTTCAGACACTATCAATCCAAACCAAGGCCACTAATACATTCTTGAGATCCCCAGGAGTCTTCCGGAGTCAAGATTCAACCCCTAAGCATCCCAAATTATCTTCATAACCATCCCACAGTTTTGGTAAAATTTTGAATCTCAAACTCTCTTACCATGTGATCTAAATCAGTTTTATGCATGCATTCTTATTACTATTGATGTTTTGAGTGGATCTAACGTCTTACATGTAAGCATAGACGTAGAAATTTGGATGTGTTGGATCAAACGAAGCTCCTGGGCTCAGTTGTCTTGGGCCTAGCCAAACTCGGAATTGCACGTCCTATTTCCTTTTGCAAACGCATGAGCCTGAAATGTTGGGCCTTGCGGAAATCTGATTATTCACCCCCTAACTTTTTTTTGTAGCAACTCATTTATATATATTTTTTATTTTATTATTTTATTTCAATTAATAATTTTTTATTTAATAATCATAAAAATAAAAAATCACAAAAATATTAGACTTTTTTTAATTAATCAATTTCTTAAAATCATAAAATCAAAATATCACAAAAAAATAATTAGACTTAGATTTTCATTAATTAAATAAATTTCAATTAATTATTTTTTCTTATTTATTTTATTAATAAATTAATTAGAATTAGGTTTCCATAAATTTAATTTAAATATTTTCCTAAAACAAAAAATAACAAAAACATTTTCTTTTTACCACATAAGATTTTTTTAGGTTCTCTTTACATCTTTCTCTTTTCTTCTCCGCGCGTTTATCTATTTTTAATCGCATTATTTTCACAATTATGTAATTGTACATGAGATGTAATAGACTTTAACTAGGACTTTTTTACTTTGTATTTCCCCCATTTTTTTGGTTTGTAATTCCCCCAATCCCGAAGCATTGTAATAGCGTAGGTTCAAATTTCTGTATTTTTATTTTCTGTACCTATATTAACTGCTAAATGTATGCTAGTAGGATTTCATGATAAGATTTGAAAACAAATGGTAGAAAACCTAAATGTTTAAAGATAAATAACGAAAACACAACACAATCTCACACACGCACCTCTAAGATACCTCCACTTGTTGCCTTCGGAAAAACAGTCATGTCCCTCGAATGCGGGACACTTTAGAAAAGACCCTTGGTTAAGAAGATCTTAGTCCCTCGATGACCATTTAGGTGTTACCTTCGGTAAACGATCTAGTCCCTTAAGATAAAATCACTAAAGTGCCCTACAAGTTGCCTTTATGATTGTACGATGACCCACGTATGTCCCTCAAAACATCCAACAACAGGGCTACCTACTGATTAATAGTAGGATAGCACTGTCTAAAGGAAAAGAGGAAAAGAACAAAGACCATTCGAGTAGGTAGACCGCTTATAGTTGATTGCTCACAAAAAACAAAACAAACGATTTTTTCACATACACAAACTTTTCTCTAAAATATTTTCAAAGACAAAAACACTTTGTATACATTCTCACCTAAATGAGAAATACAAAGTTCGCCGCACTAAGGTGTTCTTTCAAAATATATTAAAAACACACTTATATTAGACGATGTGATCGATCTAGAAGGGGGTTGAATAAATCGTTTAAAATAATTTGTGCTTTTTAAAATTGTTTTTCAGAAATATATGCGAAAGCTTCCCGGAATCTCCAATCGTCTAAATGATCCTCTATTGAAAAGATCGGATATGTGTAACCGTATGGGATAGAATGACAAAGTAAGAATCAATGCGCTTTACTCAAATGATCAATCACTTATACACCCTCAATGAATATTAATTACTTCCAATGAGTTTAATGGGATAAAGCTAGACAAAATGAATAATTTGTGGATTAGTCAATTTGTCAAACACCTTATGAGCAAAACACCTTAGGTTTGATTTTACTAAATTGTAGTGGTGATTTTTCTTGGGTATCAATCAAAAGGATTATTACCAGTGTTGTGAAATGATCTCAACACACCATAATTTTAGTACATGCAGATTTGGCAAGTTAATTTTCAAAAATTATAGTAATCAAGTATGGAGAAAAAGAAAAAGAAGAAGAACACATGATTTGTTAAGGTAGTTCCCATTGTCGTCCTCGCGTAGGGTACGTCTGCCCCCCAATTCTAGAATCTAGAATTGAGATACTTGATATTAAGTTGCAAATGTTACAAGAGAATAGATAGTTCATAATACAAACAAACCAGAGTTGCTGATGTAACATTCTTCTTCCCTTTCCTTGGTTTGAGCAAAACCAAGTGCCAAATTATTTGAACAAACCTCCGGTTACTGCTACTTAATTAAGCAAACCCACTGTTTCTTAATCCTTTCACTCAGATGATTTTGATCGCCAGAAATTTGAACCCAAATCTATCTTCACAATCCTCCGGTTATCGCTACTTGATTAAGCAAACCCACTGTTTCTTAATCCTTTCACTCGGCTAAATTCAATGAAGCAAAGACTTGTGCAAAAACTCCCGCACCAATAGGAATCTTGGAGTAGAAAATCCAAATGATTTTATTCAAGAATAGCCCATAATTTCTCAACCCAAATCTGAATTGAATCCTTGATTTGAATGTTATCACCATATCACTTTTCTTGAATCAACAACCATGATTATATGTAGATGTTGGTTTTTGAGAAGAGAGGATGAAGATGATGAGCTCTATATGTATCTTTCACTGGTTCTTGTTTACTTCAAATGATGATGCATAATGAATATATATATATATATATATATATATATATATATATATATATATATATATATATATATATATATATATATATATATATATATATATATATATATATATGTTACCTAATAGTCAAGACCCACAATTATAAAAGAAAAATAAATGAATGCAACGAGCGGGTGACTCAAACAGAAAGGGGGTCAGTGCGACACAACCCGCAGACGAAGGAAAAATTGTTTTGAAGTGTAATGCGTCGACTGCTTCAGGATTTGTGTCGATGCAAACTTTGAATATTTTGATTCCCATGTTGAGTCAACCAGAAGGGTCAATGTGACACATCCATCAGTTTGAGGAAAATCCATTATGAAGTACAGTGCATCGACCGTTACAGGGCTTGCATCAATGCAATAGTTGAATATTTTGATTCCCAGGTTGAGTCGACCGGAAGGGTCGACCTGACATATCCAGGGCTTAGTGGAAGGTGATGAGTCGACCACACATAACTTTGAGTCGACACACAGATTGAATTTTCTCAAAAATAAGTGTTTCTGGAGATCTTCATTCCAACCATTCCACTGCAAGATTGTCCATAGGACCAACCCAAATTGAGAGTGAGTAATAATCGTTTTGACATCATTAAAATACTTATAGAGGGACCTTGCCCTCACATACTCCCCCTTTTTGATGATGGTAAAATAATGATCAAATATGCTCCCCATGAGTTTGTGCATTCCGTAAAGCACCGCTTGCAAGCTCTACATATAGTATTCAAAGCTACATATAATCTTCTGTATATTCACATATCCCCCTTTGACAACATCAAAAAGAGAAAAAGCACACGGTAAAGAGTAACAAAAATTTTCAAATGCAAAATCATCATCTATTTGCAACTTAATACACTAACAATCATTCATATAAAATGAGATTAATGCGGATCATAAAGTGAAATAATTAAACAAAAGCATGTAGTATATTACAAACCAGTTAATAAAGATAAGTGCATAATCTTAACAAAAAGGAAACTTAAGGTATTAAACAGAATTACATATAGACATGAATCAACTATCTAGGTTTTCGTTGTCATGTTTTTCTGGAGCATCCGGTGAAAGGTTTGGAAAATCATGAAGGAAGGTGGATTGAAAGAGGGCAAGGTTTTCAGTTTGTGATTGAAGCATGCCTTGTAATGTGGAGTACCTCTGAGCTTGAACATTTGAATAGGTTGAGAAAATTTCATTTTGGACTTTAACAAGGTTGTAGAGGTTTGAAATCCTCTCATTTTGAAGTAATGCATCTTCCTTTTGTTGGATCTGCATTTTCTCCAAAAGAGCTATCACATTTGCATTGTTCTCTTGAGGAGCCTGGGTATCCTTGTCCATATTTGCTTCACTTTCTTCTTCCTCACATTCTTCTGAAACAACCGGCTGAAAATCATCAAACAATGAAATCTCCATCGAACGTCATTTATCCCACATGAAGGGAAAGGTAAACATCGAGAAAACCTAAGAAGGAAGAAGTCACGGTCTTGCAACCGATAGATCAGGTAAGGGAGTCTGTTACGCGAGGGGAAGGTATTAGCACCCCACACGCCCGTAGTACTCTACGGTATCCACTCTTGTTGTCTATCTTATGGGTGTGTTTAATCTATGCTTATTGTTTACTATACTAAAGGGAGAATGCATGCAAAAGAAATGACAAAAGAATGTAGGGAAAATAAAATTGTACTCACTTGGGCCCTACCCCAATGCCTACGTATCCTTTTTGAGGAATCAGAGCTACCGTAGTTCGGCTCACATTTTTTTGTTTGTTTGGTGCTTTTTATGGACAATTTAATTTCGCCTTCTGCTGCAGCTGGACCTTTGGAGACTTATGCGTTGGCACAGAAGTAAACTAAACATGTCCTTACTTGAAAATGGTTTTAGAGAAAAGGTACTCGAGCGTACAAAAAGGTTTGAATTGGTTTGTGTTTTATTACCTTGAAAAAGGGTTTAAGTGAGATTAGCATGTTTTTGATTTGCTAAGAAAAGAAGTTTTTGTTTTTAAATGCAAGGATGAAAAAAGGGGAAGAAAAGAGTCTAAGGGAGACTAGCCTATTTCTAACCTAATGTTATCATACAATGGTATCCCTACATCAAGGATGACTGAAAGGGAAACGTCTACCTAATATCGGTGTGATACGGTGGGAGAACTGACTTGAGGTTTTGCGTTTGTTTTCACACTTGTTCGGTTGAGCAAGAGTCGCCACCGACTTTTTATTTTTATCCTAAAGGAAAGGTTAAAAAGCACAGGAAAAACCCTTTGAGATGTTTCGTGGGTTCGGGGGGTAGATTATGAAAAGGGAAGGTATTAGCACCCTTTTCATCCATGGTTATCCATGGGCTCTTAGTTACTTGGTTTTAGATCACTTGCCTTTGATTTTTCAATTGCTTGAAATTGTGGTGTGTGTGTGTGTGTGTGTGTGTGTGTGTGTGTTTTGAAAAATGTTTTTTGAAGAAGATGCCTTGTCTTAGGCAACCAATGTAATGACTCGTGTTTGAGTGTTTCACAAAGGTGTGTATCTTTTCGAAAAGATGTTTCAAATGTTTTTGGAAGTTTGTTTTGAAAGTGTTTGTGGAGTATGGTTTGAAAAGTAGGCAAGTGTTTTTGCAAGTTGATCAAGTAACTAAGAGTTTTGTCTACCCCTATTGTACTCAAAGGTTTTTCTCATGTTTTAACCCTTTTTTAACAATTTTGTTCCACCATTGTATTTGGTGGACAATCTTGCGTTAGGATGTTTAACGGGACGGGCGCGGGTCATCGTATGGACCATGAATGCAATGGTGCCAAGTGTCTTTGGCAATTTTGCTTGAAGGGACTATGATCATTTTGATAGGCAACTTTCGAAAGCGTCATCGAGGGACTTATGATCATTTGAATTGTTTTGCCAAAGAAACTCGACGTGCAAGCATGGCTCCTTTTTGGAAGGCAACAAGCGGGATTACCCTAGGGGTGCAAGTGCGATTGTGTATTGATTTCATGTATTTGTCTTGTATTAGGTTATCTAGCGTTTGATTTGATGTACATACAAACCCTAGGTCTAACCATGGTATATTTGAAAGCGATAAATTACGGGAATTTAAAGTCTACGCTATTACAAATAAGTATCCGAGAGTGGGGGTACAAATTTACAAATGGGGATGAGACTTTAGGAGAATAGTGTCCAAATAATTTACAACCAAATCGAATTGCGCAAATGTAAAATATAAGTATAGCAATATATAAGATAAGCAAATGTGTATAAGAGCAATGTAAATGTATTTGTGTATTGTAAATGTGTAAGTGTATGTGTAAATAATTATGTGATTTATTTACAGGTTGAGAAAAATGTGAATTTTAATGTATTATAAAGTATTGTCTACTTATTTGTTTTTTATATTCTTGTATTTTTGCTAAGTATGTTCAAAGAAGATATTTCAAGAAAAGAACATATTTAACTTAAAGAAAAATTATGTATTGATGTAATTATGTACAAAGAAAATATTTTAAGGAAAGAAAATGTTCAAATTCTATATATTAATGTCTTATATTAAAGAAAAGTATTTCTTATGTATTTACAAATTAATGTATTTTAATTAATATTTTTATGTACGAAAATTTTAATTAAAAGAAAAATGTTTTAAATTTGAGAAAGTTATTATGTTCATGTTTTTTAGTTAATATTCTATACAAAAATATCCTAATCTAAAAAAAAAAGGTATTGTTAGTGAAATTTGATGTAAAAATTAAGGTGATAATTTATATATATAAAAAAAAGATATGATAAGTAAAAAAAGGTATAAGTTTGAAAGAATCAAAACGGGCTTTAGTGTTTTAGGCCCAATGATCAATAACCAGAATAATGGGAAAAAGGGGGTGCATTCAGGAAAAACAAAATGGGCTTAGGCGCGTTGGACAGGGCAAGGCCCAAGATACCTCACAACACATTTTTTGGGGTTTTGAAAATGTTTGTTCATTTGGAGAAAAGCTTAGGGTTACAGCGCCGTTCGTCCTTGTTCCTCTTCGTTCTCGCTGAGTTGACGCTTCTGAACGCGATTTTCTGTCCCAGTTGCCAAGCCACCCAGCGCCATCGTCCGTATCCTCTTCTCCCCATGGATTGCTGGGTGATATGGTACGAAGGTGATGATTTCGCTCTCTTAATGCGTTAGGGTTTTCATTTTTATGTCTTGCATGCTTCGCTTTTGTTTATTGATTGTGATTAAGCGTTTGTTTCTGTTTGAGGTATGAAAGGAAAGGGAAGAAAAGATACTACCTTGACGGAGGAGGGGGACAAAGGACTTGGAGGCGCTTCCGGTGGCTTGACGGCGAGGGGATGGTGATGATGAAGCTAGCTTGCTTGGAATCCTGGTATTTCGTATTTTGTCTTTTAGGTCTACTTGCTTTCAATGATGTTTTACCTGAGATGCCCTGTATATCTCTCTTCCTCTTCTTTTCTGGTTGCCTCGCCTTTTGTATGTTCTGAGATGAATTGATATGTTGCCTATGAATATGCTTGTTATCCTATGATGATTCCAAACTGAGGGTTTATGTTGCCTTGAAATGCTGAGTCTGAGATGCTTCTAGATGCTTCTTTATCTCTTTGTGAACTTCGCTTTAGTTGCCTTCAATGATGATTTATTTGCCTATGATGAAAGTTTCCTGAGGCTTTGGTTGCCCTACTCTGTATTGCCTTGAATGCTTGATACGTTTGGTTGATGCTTAGGCTATGGCATTTGATTTGTGTGATTGCCCAATGATGAAACTTTATGAGGGCTTGTGTGTTTGATGCTCTGGTTTGGACTTGAAGCTTTAACAGGCTTTAGGCTATTACAGGTTTAGAACAAAGGCTTTGTGTTACAGGTTTGAAATAGCTTGAGGGCTCTTTGAATCAGGTAAGGCTTGGATGGTTTAATGGATTATGCAGGTCTGATTTGTTGTGAGCTTTTTGTCTTGAAGCTTGATGCTTCAGGTTTTGTTTTACTGGTTTAGGCTGTGGTATTTTGAAGGTTAATGCAGGTTTTGGACTTGTGTGTACTGAGTTTAGACACAGGTTTTAGGCTGGATAGATCTGGGCTTTTAAAGGCTTTGATGCAGGTCTGGTTTGTAATGAGCTTGGTTGTTTTGTTTGGTTTCAGCAGGGTGGAGGCTTGGGAACTATTACAGTTTTTTGTGAGGTTCTCCTTTTTGTTTATGTTGTATCTGCCCTTGGTCTGTACTGTGTTATTACAGTTTTGTTTTATATCTTTTCTTGCCTAAAGCCTGAGCCCTGTAAGCCTCCTTCTTTAACTCTCTCTCTCCTCTCTCTTGACAGTTTTTTAAGCATTTTATATTGCTTATATTGTCCTTTACTGAAAAGGTAGCTGGCCTGAACATGATGACTTGATATGTTGCTTGCACTGCATGTTTACTCTGCATACTTTATGTCTTCTTCCAGATTTTATGCTGCATCTTTGTTGACAACCTTTTGATAGCCTTTTGTACTTTGATATCTTGATATCTTTGGACAACTTTGGACAGTTAGTTGCTTTGACAACTTTTGACTTGGTTTATGCCATTCAGTTTGGTTTGCCTTCTTTGGTTGAAAACTTGAAACTAGGCAGCATGTGTGACAATTTTGAATTTGTGCAAATTATACTTTTGTGCATTTCATATCTTTTTCTTTTGCAAGCATTTTTCATCCCTCTCTGTGAACTGGGAGAAATCTCGTGATTTGCAGAGAGGGTAAACTGATTCCGGCCAGTTGCCTTTAATGATGAATCTTTTTAACTGTCTATCTTTAATTATTTTATCTGCTTTGACTTTTCTTTTGTTTCTTGTTTTGCAGATGGAAAATAAATGAGCAATAAGGGAGCATTGGATAGAAGAATGAAGATTAGGAAATTTAGGACATAGTTTATTTCTATTTTAATTATTGTAACCATTATTATTATAAATACTTTGTAAATAAATACTGTATTTAAATAACAATTGTAACAAATAATTAAAGATGAATAAAAATTCCTTTTGACCACTTAATTCTTTTTATTTCCTTTCAATTGTTTAACTTAATTATTTGAATTTCCTAAATTAAAACAATTGGAAATAAATCCAATTATTCTGACTTTACAAAAAAGAAATAATTAATAAACGTCTGGCGTTCCGACTTAAACATAACAATGCACAGTCAAATCAAACAAACATCCACATGTCTTCTTTTCACTGATTTAATCCAAACAACTGCAAATTAACAATCAGCATCCTCAGTCCTTATCTTAGAGTAATCTGAACAGCATTGATAGAACTAACTCTTTCTGAGAAATATGCGCGTAAAACCCTGATTTTTGACTTAACACTGGAGAAACGCCTGCCTGATCAAACTTTGAGCCAATTCAACCAAACCCTAAGCAATCTGTTTGAACCGTCTTAAAATCAATGAAAACCCTAAATTTTGTCTGACTGACGAGAAAAGTCTGTTTGACCGATTCTTGAGCCAGTTTGAAAAATCAGGAAAAACCCGAAGCTGTGATTTCTGGTGGAAAAATACGAGGGCAAATTTTGGGGTACAACAGTTGCCCATGTTCAATCTTCTTGGACCTGAAGAGTTAGATTGGAAAGTTTGCCTTTCGCGACTCGAGGGTAAAAGGAGATTGGACACTAGAGTGCCCTAAAATTTGCACTTGGTGATGTGATGGTGGAGGGAATGGGCTTAAAGATGCCGTTTGGTGATGGGCTTAAAGATGCCATCTGGTGACTGCTGATAGGAGGATGGGCTTATAGATGCCATCTGGAAATGGGCTTAAAGATGCCATTTGGAAGTGTTTGTTGAGGAGGATGGGCTTATAGATGCCATTTGGAAATGTTGAACTGCATGTCCTTGGTGAGTGGACGAGTATCAGAAAGGTATCCATGTTTTGGAACGTCTCTGAACTGGGGGTCTGAACAAACGATAGATTGACATCCATGTTTGGAGAATCCGTAAACTGTTTTCAGGAGTTGGAGTTGAATAAGCAATAGAGTAGCATCCGTTATTGGGAAGTGTCCGTAAACTGTTTTCAAAAGTTGCATCTGAACAAGTGATAGATTAACATCCGTTGTTGGGAAGCGTCCGTAAACTGTTTTCAGAAGTCTTGAAGTGAAGAAGGAACCGGCGTAGGGTTTCCTGATGATGAGTTCGTGTAAAACTGCATCTGGGTTTGAAGAGGAACCGGTGTAGGGTTTCCTGATGATGAGTCCATGTAAAACTGCATCTGGATGAATCTGGAATAAGTATCAGAATGTCGCCGTGTTTGGGTCACATCTGAACTATTTCTAGAAAGAATCTCGGAAGATGATGATCTTTGTCTGTCGACTGATCTTTCCTGGAAAAGTGAAAAATTAGTTGTATGCAATGTCATGATGCATGATGCAATGTATGTTACATCAATGTTGATGATATGAATGTGATGAATGCGCAGGTAGGCTGATGAGCTGTCTTGCTAAGGATAGATGAATCCTGGATGGTTGGAGATAAGAATCTTGACTGCTGCCGGGGAAAATAATTCCTTGGCTGCTGTTGGGGAATTAGAAGCTTGGTTTGTATGCCAATCTACTGGGGGATTCCTGTCTTGAGGAGATCTTCACTGGAGAATATTCGAATATTCTGTGGGGACCTGAAAATGAGAGTCTTCACTCCGCTTGGAGATTGATAGTTGGAAGTTTTAGCTCCGCTGGGGATATTGAAACTTGATTCTGGAGGGGAATTAGATTCTGTGAGGCTCTCTGGCTGGGGAATCCAAGAATCTTTTGAGTTTGAGAAGGAACCTGTGTAGGGTTGCTTCATGATGAGTCCGTGTAAAACTGCATCTTGAGTAGAGAAGGAACCTGTGTAGGGTTGCTTCATGATGAGGTGATGGAAATCTTCATTCTGTTAACGGTCAGAAACAGGGAGTATACCAATCTTCTGAGGTTTTAAGGATGAGGGTCTTCACTCTTGAGGGTTAACTGCTATCTGGTCGTAATCCAGGCTTCACAGAAATTTGTATTGCTATCTGGTCGTGGTCCAGGCTTCACAATAGCTTGCTAAGCTGTTATCCGGTCAAATTCGGGCTTCACGGCTTATGTTAAAGATACACCACTATCTGGTCGATTACAGGCTTCGTAGTACTCTTGACTGTTGTCTGGTCATAATCCAGGCTTGGTGATTGTCTGACACTGTTATCCGGTCGTAATCCGGTCTTCACAATGTGTTGTAGAGATCAAGGTACTATCCGGTCAAATCCAGGCTTCATAACTTGAATTCAGGAGATCCCACTATCTGGTCGTAATCCAGACTTTGCGGTAGTCTGACACTGTTATCCGGTCGTAGCCCGGTCTTCACAATGTGCTGTAGAGATCAAGATACTATCCGGTCAAATCCGGGCTTCATAACTTGAATTCAGGAGATCCCACTATCTGGTCGTAATCCAGACTTTGCGGTAGTCTGACACTGTTATCTGGTCGTAGCCCGGTCTTCACAATGTGCTTTAGAGATCAAGATACTATCCGGTCAAATCCGGGCTTCATAACTTGAATTTTGCGAGAAATTGATCTTTGACGACCGTAACTTCCGACAGGTGATGAAGGAATTGTTGAACACTTTTGACATTCGAATGCCCCAAGTGGTGATGTAGATAATTTCCAGGCTTGTTACAGGTGTTAATCCACAATCAGTCGTCCATAGATATTTTCCTGGCTTGTTACAGGTGTTGATCTGGAACTTAAGAAAGGTGACAGAATGACAACCGTGTCTGGAGCAAATCTGGACCGTATCTTCCAACAGGTGATGAAGGAATTGTTGAACACTTTTGACATTCGAATGCCCCAAGTGGTGATGCAGATAATTTCCTGGCTTGTTAAAGGTGTTGATCTGGAACTTAAGAAAGGTGACAGAATGGCAACCGTGTCTGGAGCAAATCTGGACCGTATCTTCCAACAGGTGATGAAGGAATTGTTGAACACTTTTGACATTCGAATGCCCCAAGTGGTGATGTAGATAATTTCCTGGCTTGTTACAGGTGTTAATCCATAATCAGTCGTCCACAGATATTTTCCTGGCTAGATACAAGAATCGAATCTGGAAAGGTGATAGTTATTCTGTTGGTGGTTGTAATTTCCAGCAGGTGATGAAGGAAAACTTCGGACACTTTTGACATTCGAATGCCCCAAGTGATGATGAAGGAGTCTTGAATCAGATTACTCTGCAAATTGAGAGATTTCTTGAAATCTTGACTGGACTGCCCCAGGTTAACTGAACTTTGAAAGATCTGTTGAAACCTTGACTGGACTGCCCCAGGTTAATTGGATGGTGACATGTCATGCCCCTTGTTGATAGGAGACTTGTAATGGAAGTGTCGTCCCTTTGAAGTGATTTTAACTCACTGAGAGAGTTTTCGTTCCTCCGAACATTCACTGTATGAATTTCTTCGCTGTCAAACAAAAGCCAAATGCGAACAGTGATATTCAAGCAATGCAAAGTTTATGTTTGTCTCGAAGTTTTGAAAAATGCGTTTTTAGCAGAAAACTTTTCATAAGACAAATCAGCACAAGACTTTAGAGCAAAGCCTTACAGGAGTCAGGATACCTTTTGTAACAGTATGCTTTCGAACTAACCCATGCTTCAATTAGGACTTTTAAAGGGTTGTAATGTGGCCTGGTTCACGGTTTAAGAAACAAAGGATAAAGGCTCAAAATATATTTGTACCCACCCGCTCTTCGCGATGTTCTTCAAACCTAAGCTCAGTTAATTATGCGTCGCACTCTATTCGAGTTTGGAACGACTTTTGGGGTGATGGTTCACCAGTTGAATTGGGAGACAGTCATCATCTCTTTTTCTTTTGCAACATTTTTCATGTTGTTGAGGATTTGTAACGACCTCTCTATTTTGATTTTGATTTGTTATCCCTAACTTTTGCCTGACTGTTCCCGTTTTCGAGATTACAGTCAGCGGGATGCCCCAGCTTTCCTAAGCCTCCTTTGCAGGTTTTGGCTCGGTGGGCTTTTTATTTTTGAGAGATTGACTGCCTATATGATAGGGAACCATCACTGTCTTTTGATTCCAAGGGAATGCTTTTCTTTTTGGACGTTGTTCGTTGTGTTACGAACTGAGAGTTTTCAACTTCAATGCGCACCCTTTTTGAATTAACTGAGAGACTACCCTGTCCCAGGTTTATATCAAAGGTTTCGATTTGTTTAGAACAGAAAAACTCCTACTTCTTTGGCTCGAAGGGTTTGACTAGGGATTATCTTCCTTATAACTCCATTGTTTGGGAATTGAAAGAAATGCCTGTACATCATCAGCAAGGTCTGTTCAAAAGCATACTGTATGAGATTTTGGTATTGTTTCGTCATCCTCCCTCTAAAGGCTTGCATCTTTTTATCAAGAGTCAAATATCATAAAGAAAACATAAGAGTAGTGAAAACGAATGGATGAATTCAAGACAAACATATGCAATGCATTAATGAAACAGAGTTTAACATCAACAGTTAATTGTTTGAAAACAAAAGAAATTACAACTTTGAAAATTCAAATGAAGCAAAAGTCTTTCAGCTTGAGCTTTGTCACTTCAGGTGGAGAACTCCTTAACGGAAGATTTTCATCTCGCCGTCTGGCATGAACCTCAACACTCCAATGTCGATCAGATCTTGAATCTTGTTCTTCAAGGCCCAACAGTCATTGGTGTCATGTCCCGGGCTGTAGGAGTGGTACACACAAAATGCGTCGGGATGATAGTTAGGAGCGGAGGTATTGGGCTTCCGAGTAGGGTCCCTCAAAACAGTCAGATTGACCTCCAACAAACGTTCCAGAATTAGAGATGATGGTATGTCAGTCTCCGTGAACTGTCTTCCCGACATATTTTGATTACGCCGATTACCCCGTTGATGCTGGCGAGGTTGTTGATGGGTTTGTGACCCCGAATCAAGCAAAGGAGCCTTCCCCTTGTCTTCTTGAGTGGATGGGGGTTGAGTGGTGACTTGCTCTTTAACCTCAGATATCTGCCCCAGTTGGCTGTTCCGAAGCAGTTGGTTGACAAGAACTCTGAGTTCTTCTTGTCTTTGAGACAAGTTCTGGATGAGAGCCATCTGGCCCACTAGCTGCCCCATCACTTGGATCCCCAATGTTGCCAAATCAAACTGTAGTTCCCCTAGCTGATCACTCCTGGCATCGTTTGAATTCTCCAAGCCCTTTGTGAGGAGAACTTTCATTTCTTCTTTCCCCAGAGACAAGTTCAAGAACATTTCCTGCAGCTGAGTAGTCTGGTCCTGGATGTCCTTGACAGTCCTTTCTAGAGCCATCTCTTACTGAAATAAACAGTATGAGAGTAAGGAAACCTGAAAAAGGAAAAACTGTCAAGATGCAATGCATGATATGTGGATGCATGCTTTCAAGGATCTCTTGGGGTAAACACAAGAGAATGTTAGAGGTTGAACTTCGATCTTTGACTGGAGAACTTTGCACCGGTGGATGTCTTTCCACTAGAATCAAGCTCACCAAGTCGAGTGGGTCATAGCCCCTGATTCAAGTTGTTGCAATTGATCTTTGATGGCATTTGTTTAGAGGAGAGAACCTCTTGCTCTTTGGTAGACGTCTGGTTCAACGTATCCCTGCATCAAAAGAACCCTCGAGATCCTTGAAATAGTTAGTAAAAAATGCTATGGTATGATGTTATGATGTTATGTACATGTATGCAAAAGCAAGTAAGTGTATATACAGGCAAACATATTCACACAAAGCAAACAAGTCCTTAGGTTCAGGCTTGCATGGGGTTGTAGGTAAGTACCCCCTTGAAGTTAGTTGGCTCATCCTGTCCTAAAATAGAAACGGGTTCTAAGGAGCTCAATATCATTGGATTGTTTTCTGTGTTCATTGTTTTGGTATAGCCACTTAACTGGCGACCGAAATATTCCAAGAAAACAACCCTCAATGAGTGTAGTATCGAGTATCTACCAACTTCGGACTGCACCAAAGTCGGTCATCTCACTACCCCTAAAAAGGCTAGGATGGTCAATTAAGGTTCTAAGAGTTTGTTAGTGCTTCACGACATCACTCAGCGGCCCCGTACTCTCCTTGACTGAACTCAAGGGTTACCGGTACTCACAAATATGTCACACTAACATAGCTTACTGCTTCAACCATGTCGGTATACCCCGCACAGTTCCCTCACAGTTTTATTGCTATTTACCTAAAAAGGTGCCCCAAATCCGGGTGTAGGATTCACAACAAACCCAAACAGGGACCCAAAAAGTAAAGCAATCAAGGCAATCAAAGCAAGAATGTAAAGGTGATCTAAACCCTAAGGTAACCCCACTTTTAAATTATCCCCAGCAGAGTCGCCAGTTCTGTGATAAGGTGGGAGAACTGACTTGAGGTTTTGCGTTTGTTTTCGCACTTGTTCGGTTGAGCAAGAGTCGCCACCGACTTTTTATTTTTATCCTAAAGGAAAGGTTAAAAAGCACATGAAAAACCCTTTGAGATGTTTCGTGGGTTCGGGGGGTAGATTATGAAAAGGGAAGGTATTAGCACCCTTTTCATCCATGGTTATCCATGGGCTCTTAGTTACTTGGTTTTAGATCACTTGCATTTGATTTTTCAATTGCTTGAAATTGTGGTGTGTGTGTGTGTGTGTGTTTTAAAAAATGTTTTTTGAAGAAGATGCCTTGTCTTAGGCAACCAATGTAATGACTCGTGTTTGAGTGTTTCACAAAGGTGTGTATCTTTTTGAAAAGATATTTCAAATGTTTTTGGAAGTTTGTTTTGAAAGTGTTTGTGGAGTGTGGTTTGAAAAGTAGGCAAGTGTTTTTGCAAGTTGATCAAGTAACTAAGAGTTTTGTCTACCCCTATTGTACTCAAAGGTTTTTCTCATGTTTTAACCCTTTTTTAACAATTTTGTTCCACCATTGTATTTGGTGGACAATCTTGCGTTAGAATGTTTAACGGGACGGGCGCGGGTCATCGTATGGACCATGAATGCAATGGTGCCAAGTGTCTTTGGCAATTTTGCTTGAAGGGACTATGATCATTTTGATAGGCAACTTTCGAAAGCGTCATCGAGGGACTTATGATCATTTGAATTGTTTTGCCAAAGAAACTCGACGTGCAAGCATGGCTCATTTTTGGAAGGCAACAAGCGGGATTACCCTAGGGGTAAGAGTGCGATTATGTATTGATTTCATGTATTTGTCTTGTATTAGGTTATCTAGCGTTTGATTTTATGTACATACAAACCCTAGGTCTAACCATGGTATATTTGAAAGCGATAAATTGCGGGAATTTAAAGTCTACGCTATTACAAATAAGTATCCGGGAGTGGGGGTACAAATTTACAAATGGGGATGAGACTTTAGGAGAATAGTGTCCAAATAATTTACAACCAAATCGAATTGCGCAAATGTAAAATATAAGTATAGCAATGTATAAGATAAGCAAATGTGTATAAGAGCAATGTAAATGTATTTGTGTATTGTAAATGTGTAAGTGTATGTGTAAATGATTATGTGATTTATTTACAGGTTGAGAAAAATGTGAATTTTAATGTATTATAAAGTATTGTCTACTTATTTGTTTTTTATATTCTTGTATTTTTGCTAAGTATGTTCAAAGAAGATATTTCAAGAAAAGAACATATTTAACTTAAAGAAAAATTATGTATTGATGTAATTATGTACAAAGAAAATATTTTAAGGAAAGAAAATGTTCAAATTCTATATATTAATGTCTTATATTAAAGAAAAGTATTTCTTATGTATTTACAAATTAATGTATTTTAATTAATATTTTTATGTACGAAAATTTTAATTAAAAGAAAAATGTTTTAAATTTGAGAAAGTTATTATGTTCATGTTTTTTAGTTAATATTCTATACAAAAATATCCTAATATAAAAAAAAAAGGTATTGTTAGTGAAATTTGATGTAAAAATTAAGGTGTTAATTTATATATATAAAAAAAGATATGATAAGTAAAAAAAGGTATAAGTTTGAAAGAATCAAAACGGGCTTTAGTGTTTTAGGCCCAATGATCAATAACCAGAATAATGGGAAAAAGGGGGTGCATTCAGGAAAAACAAAATGGGCTTAGGCGCGTTGGACAGGGCAATGCCCAAGATACCTCACAACACGTTTTTTAGGGTTTTGAAAATGTTTGTTCATTTGGAGAAAAGCTAAGGGTTACAGCGCCGTTCGTCCTTGTTCCTCTTCGTTCTCGCTGAGTCGACGCTTCTGAACGCGATTTTCCGTCCCAGTTGCCAAGCCACCCAGCGCCATCGTCCGTATCCTCTTCTCCCCATGGATTGCTCGGTGATATGGTACGAAGGTAATGATTTCGCTCTCTTAATGCGTTAGGGTTTTCATTTTTATGTCTTGCATGCTTCGCTTTTGTTTATTGATTCTGATTAAGCGTTTGTTTCTGTTTGAGGTATGAAAGGGAAGGGAAGAAAAGATACTACCTTGATGGAGGAGGGGGACAAAGGACTTGGAGGCGCTTCCGGTGGCTTGACGGTGAGGGGATGGTGATGATGAAGCTAGTTTGCTTGGAATCCTGGTATTTCGTATTTTGTCTTTTAGGTCTACTTGCTTTCAATGATGTTTTACCTGAGATGCCCTGTATATCTCTCTTCCTCTTCTTTTCTGGTTGCCTCGCCTTTTGTATGTTCTGAGATGAATTGATATGTTTCCTCTGAATATGCTTGTTATCCTATGATGATTCCAAACTGAGGGTTTATGTTGCCTTGAAATGCTGAGTTTGAGATGCTTCTAGATGCTTCTTTATCTCTTTGTGAACTTTGCTTTAATTGCCTTCAATGATGATTTATTTGCCTATGATGAAAGTTTCCTGAGGCTTTGGTTGCCCTACTCTGTATTGCCTTGAATGCTTGATACGTTTGGTTGATGCTTAGGCTATGGCGTTTGATTTGTGTGATTGCCCAATGATGAAACTTTCTGAGGGCTTGTGTGTTTGATGCTCTGGTTTGGACTTGAAGCTTTAACAGGCTTTAGGCTATTACAGGTTTAGAACAAAGGCTTTGTGTTACAGGTTTGAAATAGCTTGAGGGCTCTTTGAATCAGGTAAGGCTTGGATGGTTTAATGGATTATGCAGGTCTGATTTGTTGTGAGCTTTTTGTCTTGAAGCTTGATGCTTCAGGTTTTGTTTTACTGGTTTAGGCTGTGGTATTTTGAAGGTTAATGCAGGTTTTGGACTTGTGTGTACTGAGTTTAGACACATGTTTTAGGCTGGACAGATCTGGGCTTTTAAAGGCTTTGATGCAGGTCTGGTTTTTAATGAGCTTGGTTGTTTTGTTTGGTTTCAGCAGGGTGGAGGCTTGGGAACTATTACAGTTTTTTGTGAGGTTCTCCTTTTTGTTTATGTTGTATCTGCCCTTGGTCTGTACTGTGTTATTACAGTTTTTTTATATCTTTTCTTTCCTAAAGCCTGAGCCCTGTAAGCCTCCTTCTTTCACTCTCTCTCTCCTCTCTCTTGACAGTTTTTTAAGCATTTTATATTGCTTATATTGTCCTTTACTGAAAAGGTAGCTGGCCTGAACATGATGACTTGATATGTTGCTTGCACTGCATGTTTACTCTGCATACTTTATGTCTTCTTCCAGATTTTATGCTGCATCTTTGTTGACAACCTTTTGATAGCCTTTTGTACTTTGATATCTTGATATCTTTGGACAGCTTTGGACAGTTAGTTGCTTTGACAACTTTTGACTTGGTTTATGCCATTCAGTTTGGTTTGCCTTCTTTGGTTGAAAACTTGAAACTAGGCAGCATGTGTGACAATTTTGAATTTGTGCAAATTATACTTTTGTGCATTTCATATCTTTTTCTTTTGCAAGCATTTTTCATCCCTCTCTGTGAACCGGGAGAAATCTCGTGATTTGCAGAGAGGGCAAACTGATTCCGGCCAGTTTCCTTTAATGATGAATCTTTTTAACTGTCTATCTTTAATTATTTTATCTGCTTTGACTTTTCTTTTGTTTCTTGTTTTGCAGATGGAAAATAAATGAGCAACAAGGGAGCATTGGATAGAAGAATGAAGATTAGGAAATTTAGTACATAGTTTATTTCAATTTTAATTATTGTAACCATTATTATTATAAATACTTTGTAAATAAATACTGTATTTAAATAACAATTGTAACAAATAATTAAAGATGAATAAAAATTCCTTTTGACCACTTAATTCTTTTTATTTCCTTTCAATTGTTTAACTTAATTATTTGAAGTTCCTAAATTAAAACAATTGGAAATAAATCCAATTATTCTGACTTTAGAAAAAAGAAATAATTAATAAACGTCCGGCGTTCCGACTTAAACATAACAATGCACAGTCAAATCAAACAAACATCCACATGTCTTCTTTTCACTGATTTAATCCAAACAACTGCAAATTAACAATCAGCAGCCTTAGTCCTTATCTTAGAGTAATCTGAACAACATTGATAGAACTAACTCTTTCTGAGAAATATGCGCGCAAAACCCTGATTTTTGACTTAACACTGGAGAAACGCCTGCCTGATCAAACTTTGAGCCAATTAAACCAAACCCTAAGCAATCTGTTTGAACCGTCTTAAAATCAATGAAAACCCTAAATTTTGTCTGACTGACGAGAAAAGTCTGTTTGACCGATTCTTGAGCCAGTCTGAAAAATCAGGAAAAACCCGAAGCTGTGATTTCTGGTGGAAAAATACGAGGGCAAATTTTGGGGTACAACAGTCGGCATGCATGGTTTACAACCTAAGGTCTAACTTGCATCCGGATGGAGCAATCGCTTCCTAAGGGAACATGGTATGTACAGGGATAAAGCAAACAAGCTAATAAGCTCAAGAGAGCACACCTAGAGAGATCCTATCTAGGTTAGCATGCCAAAGAAAGTCTAACAAAACTATCCTATAGGGAACATGCAATAATAGCGAAGTCGTGATCTCAATTTCTAAATTGAGTGACTCATCGATCAACAAGAAATAAAGGAAAGTGATAAAATCCTATAGGGACCATGCACTGAGAGCGAAGTCGTGATCTCAATTTCTAAATTAAGTGACTCATTGATCAATAACCAAAGAATAAGCACAAGCACAACACCTATAGCAAATGAAGTGCAAAATGCCTACTACAGGTCTTTAAACAGCAACTTCGAGTGCACGCTCTTTATTTCCTACTTCTCATGGTATCTAGAAAAGCGGTAAACAGATGCAGTAAAGTGCGAAAAAGTATGAAGGTAGTAGCGGCGACTACCAAAGTGAGCAAGTCGTCAAGAGCAGACGAAAGCACTAGAGAAGTAAGGAGTACGCGTCGAGCAAGCTTCACCAAGAAACAAAAAAAGTTAGAAATAATATCCAACTAAGATAAAGTCAAACGCGTGTTGCGAATGCAACGTGTAATCAGAAGTTCCTGCATAAGACATCATAAAGTATCACATGTATCAGGGCAACATATAACAGAATATGAATTTCTCAAGACGATGAGAAATAAGGCGTGTCGCGTCAGAAGCGAGCATAAGCCGTATGCTTCGATCATATAACTACCTGTTATGTTACATGATCGAAAAAGCCAAAATGTATCTTGTACAATAAACAAACGCGTCAAAAATATTATGACATTGTTCAAGGGTCATAATCTACCGCAAAACCACTCATCATGCCAAGGGAATTGAGTCAAACATACAAAATCGACAAGAACGCGTTAAAATCCTAATTTTATTCATGCACTAAACATTAATTCAATTAATTCCTAAGCTAATGGAAAAATTATGAAAAAAATATCAACAAGTCAGAAATCAACATATAATCATCCATAAAATTTTCAGCAAGAAAATCATGAAAGAAAGTATCAAAATTAATTTACTAAAATTTAAGAACAAAGTAAAAAAGAAACGAACATGGTGTGGTAATAGATCCAGAAGGGAGTGTGAAAAAATAAAGCGCAAACGACTAGGCCTGCTACAGAATCTGGTTCAGCCCTTCATCCAATTCAAATTATTCCTAATTTCTATTAATTGAATAAAAAAAATTAAAGAAGTTATATCTGCGAAACGACCGCGTTTAGAATGCATCTGGTCTTATGACCTTCCGCCTGCCTCTAAGAACGAATCCCTTCATTCTTACATAGTTCTCACCTCTTCTAAGCCAATGTCGTTGATCTCCCTAAAGGCTCACACCAACGAAACACCGCCACTCCACTCGTTTTGTCACCCTGAGCACAAATATGCCACTATTTCTTCTTGATTTCGCTCACTTCGGTACGATTCTAATAGAGAAAACCTAAAACCCTAGAAGTTAAATTAAACACTCTGGTTGATGATCAGGGGCGCGATTCTATGGATTTCATTCTAAAGGCTATGCTCTCCAATATTCTTGCAAAATACGAAGAACGAATATGAAACCTCTTACCTCTGATGGCGTGGTTTACGAACTTTGGTGAAGCCTCGATCAAGTAAAATCGTTTCTGTGGTTGATTCTGAGTTGCGATGTTGATGACAATGCTTGATACCAGTGTTAATCCTTCCTCAAAGATGCTTGATATGGGGAAGGTGAGGACGATTGACGCAATAAAGATGAAGAGGATGCAATTGTTGCAGCTTATGGCTGAAATTGCATTGATGACGACGACTCCGCGATGATGATGATGATTGATGCGATTCACATATTGATGAGGGAGATTCAAAGTGATTACAGAGAGTTGATATGTACGTTTGATGACGATTTTGTAAAGATGAAGATGAGGGAGCAAGATTGTGCAGAGAATTTTAATTGAAGAAAAATGATGAAGATGATGATTGAGTGAGGTGATGAAGATTAATGAAGAGAAAGAAAATTTCGTGATGCCGGCTGAAGAAAGTTGAAGAAGAGGCCAAGAAATTCAGAGAGTTCTTGAGATTTTTGTGTTTTTTTTTTGTTTTTTTTCCAATCTTGTGAAAGCTGAATCGTGAATAATCCTCTTCTTCTGTTATTCTATTGCTTTTTCCTCTGTTGAAAGTTTCTCCCCTCTAAATTTTTGTTGAGAGTTTGTTATAAAGTTTGTTAGAAGTTAGTTAGAACAATTAGGATGAGATGGAATTCTGTTGCGGAGGTGGTTAAGAAACTCTATTTTGCACAATTGGTTACAGTTAGAAATTTGTTGGAGCTTTTATTACAGAAGTTATGAAGGTTTGGACTTTGTTATAAGTTCCAGCTAGAGGGGTTATGGACAGGGCTATTAGGAAGACGAGAAAATTCTTGAATTCTGTTTTTTGTTAGTAAGAAAAGAAATAGTTAGTTAGGGAACTTAGGCTGTTAGTTGGAATGCAGGGTCTGCAATTCTATTATGGTTATCTTTACTGGAAATTTTCCACTTCAATATTTTCTGTTACAATTTGGTTGGAGGCGGTTGGTTGAAGCTAGAATTCAGTTAGAATTCTGTTAGTTTTTGTTATGGAATTTGTTATAGTTAGTACAACTAAAATGATTTGAAGTTGATTCGTGAAAGTTATCGAATCTGCTATCTTATGTTGGGGCCGGTCCCTATGAATTTCTGTCATGTCTGAAACCAGATCTGTATTGGCTGGCACATTTGACTCTGCATATTTGAACGCCTTAGTATTAGATGGCTTTGAATTACATTGAAATTGGCTTGAATGTCTTGGCTTGGTTTTAATTTAATGATTGTTTTTGTACTGGTTTACGCAGGTAGGCAGGAGGTATAACAAGGTAGCATATTTGTGATGCATAAGTGTACTGTTTTAGAGTAAATCAAGGCATAACAACATGGGTAAGTTTTGGATATGTTTGGATGCAGTCCCCGTAGCATGATTCGTATTTTTGTGAAAGGAAAACCTTATATGGTTTTGTATTGTTTGCTTTGTGTAGGTCAAAATGTGAAGGCATAGCATGATATTTAAATGCAAGATGGTTGATGAAGCAAGGAGGTTAGACACGAAGGCTAGCGAAGATGAAAGCAAAGCTTTGGCCATGGAGTTGATGAAGGTGAAAGCGAAAACATGGTTTAAGCTTAAAGTCAGGTGAAGATTGTAACATAGGACCTTTGGCCATAAAGAATGGAACATGAAGATTAGATAAAGGGTGAAGATGGAATCACTAGGCTTAGGATAAGTGTTAAGGTTTAAGAATGGTTCTCTCATATTATTTTTGATGTAAAGTTCATGTAACATAGAAATATGTAGTTGTAATTATCTTTATGGAATGAACATGGTTTGACTATAATTGTTGAACCTTGTTTGAATTGGTCTGATACTTGAGTGAAATCAAATAGACGATAATATATTCAAACACAGTATGATAACGTTTTGGTGAATTGAACTCGAATTTTTATGAATGATTTGGATCTCAAATGAATTCGAAATTGATGATGAAAAGTATAGAATTATTGTAACATGGACTTGAATAATGCTTGGTAATTTGAATTTTACACTTTACTTGTTGCTTGTATTTCAAGCAAACCACATGACTGAACCTTCCAAATTTAACATGAACCAAATCCAAACTTATGTCCTTGAATAGATTGAATTCATGGAATCACTTGAATGAATGAATTCCGTTTCATTTCTCAATGGACGAATCAACCCGTCTTTATCAATCCCAGTTATTTTGCATTATAAGCTATCATTAATTGAAAGAATAGTGTTAATGTCTTGAATTCACAAATCCTATCCTGTAACACGGTGACCATGCCTTGAGGAATCCTTTGAAAATGCATATGGAACTTTGAAAATGAACATGGAACTTAATCCTTTTGAGATTCACTTTGGTGAATAAATGGCACCGAGATATTGATAAGAAACCAAGCTCTAGCCCAAAAAAATCTTTTTCTAAATCTTTGATGAAACCCTAGCATTCACAATCCTAACGCACTTAGTTCTTGAAGTAACTTTGATACAAATGACTGTGTCTCTTGATGAACTTGGAGGAAGATACCATTGTAGCCTGATAAGAAACAAGTCCATAATAACCATGAATTAAAACCCTATCTTCAACCATGATTACTAAAGAAATAACTTGAATCTCTTGAATGAAGATAAGAGCCTCAAAGCCATACATAAACCCTAATTTTCAAGATCTATTTTCACGTGTTAAATTTACTGGTTAGTGATGCATGAGGTGTTAATTAACCTAAGGTATGCATGAGAAGCGCAAAATGCATAAGCCAGATAAAAGTAAAAAGGGTAGGACAAATTTGGGGTATTACAGTTGCCCCTATTTAATCGTCTTAAACCTGAAAGTACGATTGGCGCGTGCCTTTTGGAATTTCGAGGTAGAAGATGATTAAATATCAATGCCAAAAATTTGTTCTGAGAGAAAGGTAGTGACGAGTATTGTTTTTGTAACATCCACTGGGGAATTAAAAATTGGGACTAAACAAGAGGTATACATCGATCAGGACACGAAGATATCAGAATACATCGATCAGGACACGATGACTGAGAGTAAAACACCAATCAGGACATGATGATTCACAAGGGAGGTATTGATTAGGACACGATAACCAAAAGGAAGACATCGATCAGGACACGATGGCTAACAGGGATACATCGATCAGGACACGATGATTCGTAAGAGAAATCGATCTCGACACGACGAATGTTTGAATCGATACGGACGAGTACCAAAAGAAGATACCGACGAGCATCAAGAAAGGTTAAACACAGACGAGTGTTTGAATTAATATGGACGAGTATTGAAAGAAGATACAGACGAGTATCAAAAGTTTAAACACAGACGAGTGTTTGAATCAATACAAACAAGTATTGAAAGAAGATACAGTCGAGTATCAAAAATTTTAAATACAAACGAGTGTTTGAATTAATACAGACGAGTATTGAAAAAAGATACAGACAAGTATCAAAAGGTTTAAACACAGACAAGTGTTTGAATCACTACGGACGAGTATTGAAAGAAGATACAGACGAGTATCAAAATGTTAAACACGGACGAGTGTTTGAATCAATATGGACGAGTATTGAAAGAAGATACAGATGAGTATTAAGAAAGGTTAAACACGGACGAGTGTTTGAATCAATACAAATGAGTATTGAAGGAAGATACAGACGAGTATCAAAAGGTTAACACGGACGAGTGTTTGAATTAATACGGACGAGTATCGAAAGAAGATACGAACGAGTATCAAGAAAGGTTAAACACGGACGAGTGTTTGAATCAATACGGACGAGTATCGAAAGAAGATACAAATGAGTATCCAAAGGTTAAACACATACGAGTGTCTGAATCAATACGAACAAGTATTGAAGGAAGATACAGACGAGTATCAAAAGGTTTTAAACACGGACGACTGTATGAATCAATACGGATGAGTATTAAAAGAAGATACATACAAGTATCAAAAGGTTAAACACGGATGAGTGTTTGAATCAATACGAACGAGTATTGAAGGAAGATACAGACGAGTATCAAAAAGGTTAAACACAGATGAGTGTTTGAATCAATACAGACGAGTATCGAAAGAAGATACAAACGAGTATCCAAAGGTTAAACACAAACGAGTGTGTGAATTAATACGGACGAATATTGAAGGAAGATACAGACGAGTATCAAAAGGTTTTTAACACGGACAAGTGTATGAATAAATACAGATGAGTATTGAAAGAAGGTACATACGAGTATCAAAAGGTTAAACACGGACGAGTGTTTGAATCAATACTGACGAGTATTAAAAGAAGATACAGACGAGTATCAAAAAGTTTTAAACACATACGAGTGTATGAATCAATACGGACGAGTATTGAAAGAAGATACATACGAGTATCAAAAGATTAAACACAGACGAGTGTTTGAATCAATACGGACGAGTATTGAAAGAAGATACATATGAGCATCAAAAAGTTTTAAACACAGACGAGTGTTTGAATCAATACGGACGGGTATTGAAAGAAGATACAAACGAGTATCAAAAGGTTTTAAACACGAACGAGTGTTTGAATTAATACGGACGAGTATTGATAAAAGATACAAATGAGTATCAAAAGGTTTTAAACATGGACGAGTGTTGGAATACTGAATTATTTGTCATACGAGAGTTGGCTACCAGACAAGAACTGGGTTTAGAATAACAAGGTGTATTGATTTTATTGGGAATAGGTGGATGAGGTACTGGCATCGACTGGGCATTGTGAAGGTGAAGGTCACCGACTTGGGATTTGGGAATGATATCCTCTTGTGGGGATGCATTATTGTCCTTGAATGATTCAAGTCTTTCGTGTAAGGTACCTGATCTGGCTTATGCTTCGTATGCATGTTTGAACTTCTTTTTCTGCAAAGATCCATTCTGATGGATCAGCTACGCTCTTTTGAGGATGCAATGTTATGCAATGATAACTATATGCAATGCAAAGAAATAAACTTCATGGGGATAAGAGAATGCTCATTGGGAATCGTTGCTCATCACTAAGGATGCCAATACATGTCGGCATTGGAAACCTGCAATACCAAAGATCACTAGGGATACTGGTAAGACTTCGCACTGGGGAGCTCATGATACCGAAGATTATTGATGACTCTGTTGAAGATTGAATTGCCGATAAAGCGGGTCTTCAGGTACGCCGCTGAATTCTGAGTCATACCATTGGGGAAGAGATGATTTGGCCAGACTTTCATACATCCTGAACCATTGAGAGGATGGTAGAATTGAAAATGCCAAAGAATGGGGATTGAACACCATGTGGATCTCTTCGCATACATGCCCCAAGTTTACGCCACACTGGGGGAATTACTTCTTGAATCACTTGGGGACAAGAGATGGGCATGAACACCTACAAATGCCCCAGTTTAGTTCTACGAATGCCCCGGTTTAGTTCTACTGGGGACACACTTTATTAACTCCACTGGGGATGCACTTGCACATGCCAAGTCAAACGACGACTCTGAACTTTCTGAATTCAATTGGGGAATCAGGTTGGAACTGTCTATAGTAGGTGAAGGCGGCTTCGTGCACTGGCTAAGTTTTGATGGTCGTTATAAATTTCTACCTGCAAGGAAAAACAACACTTGGAATGCATACGACATTCCCACATGGTTATATATCGATGTAAAGTCAAGTTTTATCTTAGCTTGGGAATTTTACTCCCCATGTTTCTAATTCAGTGTTTAATAACGAATAAAACACACTTCGCATACAAAAAACATTTTTATGATAATAAAAAACAACTTTTTGATGGAAGCAAATTTTATTGATTGGCTTGTGAATAGGCATTTGTACAAGGATGCAACTCCTATATGAGGTAGCTACAAAATAGAAACGAGAAATATAATAAGTATAAATGGCAATGAGAGATGCTCGAATTTCCATTAAAACTGGTATTGCTACGGTTCCCATATCCTAATTAGTCTCAATGCCTTGCCTCTGAAGATTAACAGTTGGACCGGTCAATTCGCTGCCAAGGTGCTATAGATGTGCATGTGTCATTCGTGAAGAGAATTAAGACTACAACCTCTCGCTTAATATCCCTAACTTTTTCTTGGATCGCCCTTTCAGGTTTTCGGTCCAATGGGATACCCATTTTTGCCTAAGTCACCCTTTCGGGTTTTCAACTTAGTGGGCTATTAGTTTTTATTTTATCTCTAACTTTTGCCTTGACTTTCATGTCCACCGGGATGCCCATTTTTTCCTAAATCTCCCTTTCAGGTTTTCGACTTAGCAGGTCTCTTTATGCGTAGTATTTTTTGACTGAGTCTGAATTGACTAGGAGTGGAACGTCTTCCCCATCCATGTCTGTCTGGATTAGAGCACCTCCTGAAAAGGCTCTCTACAAGATATATGGTCCCTCTTAATTGGGAGTCCATTTGCCCCTTTGATCAGAATGGCTTTGCACGATGACCCTTCTCAAGACCAAATCACCAGGATAAAACTTCTGAGGACGGATCTTTTTGTCGAATGCTCCCTTCATCCTTTGTTGGTACAATTGTCCATGAAAAATGGCCTCCAGATGCTTTTCATCAATCAGGTTGAGTTGGTTGAATCTTGTCTGAACCCATTCTTCCTCATCAAGCTTGGTTTCCATCAGAACCCTCAACGAAGGAATTTCTACTTCGACAAGAAGCACTGCATCCGTGCCATAGCCAAGCGAAAATGGAGTTGCCCTTGTTGAAGTATGCACAGACGTTCTGTAGCCATGCAGAGCAAAAGGCAACATTTCATGCCAATCTTTATATGTTTTGACCATCTTCTGGACGATCTTCTTTATGTTCTTGTTAGCAGCTTTGACTGCACCGTTCATCTTTGGTCGATACGATGATGAATTATGATGTTCAATTTTTAACTCTTCACATAAATCCTTCATCATGTTGTTGTTAATATTAGAACCATTTTCAGTGATGATTCTGTGGGGAACTTTGTAACGACATATGATTTATTTCCTGATGAAGTTGGTAATGACCTGTTTGATTACATTCTTGTAAGAACCTGCTTCCACCCATTTGGTGAAATAATCAATAGCCACTAGGATGAATCTATGACCATTTAAAGCACTTGGTTCAACCCTTCCAATCATATAAATTCCCCACATCGCAAACGGCCATGGGGAAGTCATAACATTCAAAGGAGTTGGAGGAACATGAATTCCGTCTGCATACACTTGGCATTTGTGGCACAATTTTGCATATACACAACAGTCACTCTCCATTGTCATCCAAAAGTATCCTGCTCGTAGGATTTTCTCTGCCATAGAATGCCCGCTCGAATGAGTCCCAAAATATCTCTCATGAATTTCTTTTATGATAGACTCTGCTTCGTGTGTATCCACCCATCTGAGCAGAACCGAGTCATAATTTCTCTTATACATGACGTCTCCTGATAAAAGGAACTTGGATGCTAACCTTTTAAGCATGCGCTTATCACAATTTGTAGCATTTTCGGGATACTCTTGCTTCTCAAGGTACCATTTAATATCGTAATACCACGACTTCTCATCATACATATCCTCGGTTGAGAGACAATGGGCAGGAAAGACATGTGCCGGCTCTTTGTACCTGAGGATGCGTATGTTAGGCGCGTGATTTGGAAATCTCACCGAGAACATCGATTCTAAAGTGGCTAAAGCATTGGGATACCTTTGCTGCCTTTGTTGACCCCTTTTCCCTTGGGGCCTCTGATTCTGTTGATAGTTTCATGGTGGCGCATATTGTTGTTGTGGAGCAGTAGCAAGAGTTTGATAATATGGAACCTGTACAACAGCTTTCCCCTTATCAACAAAGGCATTGCCTACCTCTCCCTCCTTTTTCTTGACAAAACCGTCATAATATGGTTTCTTTCCACCACCTGAGCTGTTATTACCATTCGTGCCAGATACACATGTAATAGTCCCTACTTTAATACACATTTCAACCCGCTACCCGATGATAACCATATCTGAAAATGAATCAGAGGTACTACCAAGCATATGTTGCAAATAAGGACCTCGAAGGGTACTCATAAACAAATCTACCAGTTCCCGGTCCAGGAGAGGAGGTTGAACCCTCGCGGCCAAACTGCGCCATCTCTAGGCATACTCTTTGAAAGACTCACTAGTATTTTAAGACATACTCTGCAGTTGTGCACGACTAGGTGCCATGGCGGTGTTGTAATGATAATGTTTTAGGAAAATATCGACAAGCTCACCCCAAGTACAAACATGGGTTTGTTCCAATTGCATATACCATTCTAATGGAGCTTCAGCAAGACTGTCCTGAAAGAAATGCATAAGCAATGGCTCGTTGCTAGCATAAGCAACCATCTTTCTGCAGTAAGATCGGAGGTGTGTCTCTGGACATGTAATCCCCTTATACTTGTCGAAATCATGTACCTTAAACTTTAGTGGAATCAAAACCCCTGGAACCAAACACATAGCAGCGACACTGAATCCCGATTTCTTAGAAGTCTCCATAGCCTTCAAGCATTCTTCTAAAGCCTTGTACATCTTAGCAGTTTCAGACAAATCAGCCGTAGAATCCTTTGGAGGGTCATCGAGATCGATGACATCATGGTGGCCATCCACAATCAGTTGTGAGTTATCTTTAGGAATCCCCCCATGGCCATTCCTGGGTCCACCATCCTCGGATGTGGAGGCACTATCAACCAGCTTAGTAACACTTAGACTGAGCTCTTCCTGCCCTTGGATGACGGTATGAATAGTTTCCATGAGCTGATTCATCTGATTGCCCATGGTGTCCATGACTTTGCAGAGAGCGGTCTGGTTCTGCTCAATCTGTTCCATAATCCTCAACTTGTTGGCTCGAGTGCAATAAGGATGTAAGGAAGTCTTCTTGTAGATTTTGATAATAAGAGGCAAAAACCATCAGATAAAAATTCCCGCCAGAAAACCTGCAATTCATGAAATGCATGATATGTATGATGTATGAAATGATTGTCCATTCCGGTTTTCCACAACTCAATTAACGTCAGTAATAATCGAGCAACATGATAATAAGAACGACCATATAAAGGAAACATTCAGAAATAAGAGAAACTCCCACGAAATTGAATACAAGAAAGTCGCGGGAGTACAAGATAAGCGATTCTGTTCGACAAGCCTGGCGGTAATTGAGACAACAATATAATAACCAGGCTGAAGGTAGGCTACCATTCTTCCTCTATCTCTATCTCACATTACTAAGGCCCAAATAAAGTGCCTTAGCAATAGCTTCAAAATCATACTCGTCCCGAACAACAATAAGTATGTGCTCAGTAATCTTGAACAAATGAGAGTATTCTTTCGGAGTTAGAATGATCTGATAGTCCTGAAAGGTAAAACAGCGCAACTCATAGTCGTAAAATTGAAGTTGAGTCAAAGCACCACAATGTCTTTCAATAAAAATCTCTGCATTAGGGTAGACTAAACAGTTTTATAAACTCTTCAAAGAAGGCCAAGAACTTGAGCGGAAAGCTTGAGTAGCACTGATAAGTACAATTGTCCCTCTTGGTCCTCTTGAGAACATCAATGTCGCTAGACGTTACTGACGGAAACTATAACTTTGTGAAATACCTGGAATGGACATGCACATGCAGGGTTAGTATATAGTTTCATTTTTCTAACATTTCTTTTGGAAAAATAAATATGCTATGATGTGAGTGCAGATGATCGTGGGGTTACTACGTCCATGATACTGATTTCTGTTGTACTGTTTCTACATAGTCTATAAGTACCAGGATCATAGGTCCAGAACATAAACCAAAGAACCTCATGAACAAATTCAGAACTCAAAATAAATCTGAGAACCTCCTAGTCACTGATAGAAATCCAGAACATAACCATTAGAACCAATAGTCACCATCTGTGAGAAACAATCTGTACATAGTCACCATCTGAGCATAATCTCCATCTGTACCTGTGATATTAATTCCCCCTACTCACGGGTGAAGACTAGGTCAGGGTAAGGCAATGGTAACTCAAAATCGAGGGTACTCCTGAAAAACTATCGATGTATCACCTACTAAAAATGATAGCCCCTCATTTATACCTTATATGAGCATGGACGACATGGTGGCAATAATAAGATCTAAATCAACTAGCCATTCATGTTCCACTATATTCCTAGGGTTCCTATGGTATACAAGTCTGGCCTGGGTATTGGGCCTTTTACCTCATAGTAACGCCCACCCAATAAGAAGCAGATCCAGTACAACAGTATTATACGGAAGACAATAAAATGCAATGCATACATATGCTCAGGTATATACAAAATGAATGAATAAACTGAAAGCATAAAATAAACACCCAATGAAAAAGAAACTAGAGCTAGGAGCAACTTCGGGATAGACCAGCATTTGGTTGACCTGTCCCCAGTGAAGTCGCCATCGAACGTCTTTTATCCCACATGAAGGTAAAGGTAAAAATCGAGAAAACCTAAGAAGGGAGAAGTCACGGTCTTGCGACAGAGAGATAGGGTAAGGGAGTCTGTTACGCGAGGGGAAGGAATTAACACCTCACACGCCTGTAGTACTCTACAGTATCCACTCTTGTTGTCTATCTTATGGGTGTGTTTAATCTACGCTTACTATTTTCTATACTAAATGGAGAATGCATGCAAAAGAAATGAGAAAAGAATGTAGGGAAAATAAAATTGTACTCGCTTAGGCCCTACCCCAATGCCTACGTATCCTTTTTGAGGAATCAGAGCTACCGTAGTTCGGCTCACATGTTTTTGTTTGTTTGGTGATTTTTATGGACAATGTTAATTCCGTCTTCCGTTGCAGCTCGACCTTTAGAGACTTATGCATTGACACATAAGTAAAGTAAACATGTCCTTACCTGAAAAGGGTTTTAGAGAAAAAGTGCTCGAGCGCACAAAAAGGTTTGAATTGGGTTGTGTTTTATTAACTTGAAAAAGGGTTTAAGTGAGATTAGCATGTTTTTGATTTGCTAAGAAAAGAAGTTTTAGTTTTGAATGCAAGGATGCAAAAAGGGGAAGAAAAGAGTCTAAGGGAGACTAGCCTATTTCTAACCTAATGTTATCATACAATGGTATCCCTACGTCAAAGATGAATGAAAGGGAAACGTCTACCTAATGTCAGCATGCATGGTTTATAACCTAAGGTCTAACTTGCATCCGGACGGAGCAAGCGCATCCTAAGGGAACATGGTATGTACAAGGATAAAGCAAACAAGCTAATAAGCTCAAGAGAGAACACCTAGAGAGATCCTATCTAAGTTAGCATGCCAAATAAAGTCTAACAAAACTATCCTATAGGGAACTTGCAATGAGAGCGAAGTCGTGATCTCAATTTCTAAATTGAGTGACTCATCGATCAACAAGAAATAAAGGAAAGCGATAAAATCCTATAGGGAGCATGCACTAAGAGCAAAGTCGTGATCTCAATTTCTAAATTGAGTGACTTATCAATCAATAACCAAAGAACAAACACAAGCACAACACCTATTGTAAATGAAGTGCGGAATGCCTACTATAGATCTTTAAACAGCGACTTCGAGCGCACGCTCTTTATTTCCTACTTCTCATGGTATCTAGAAAAGCGGTAAACAAATGCAGTAAAGTGCAAAGAAGTATGAAGGTAGTAGCGGCGACTACCAAAGTGAGCAAGGAGTGCGTGTCGAGCAAGCTTCACCAAGAAACAAACAAATTCAGAAATAATATCCAACTAAGATAAAGGCAAACACGTGTTGTAAATGCAACACGTTATCAGAAGTTCCAGCACAACACATTATAAAGTATCACGTGTATCAGGGCAACATATAACACGATAAGAATTTCTCAAGACGATGAGAAATAAGGTGTGTCGTGTCAGAATAGAGCATAAGTCGTATGCTTCGATCATATAACTACCTGTTATGTTACATGATCGAAAACACAAAAATGTACCTTGCACAATAAACAAGTGCGTCAAAAATATCATGACATTGTTCAAGGGTCAGAATCTACCGCCAAACCACTCATCATGCCAAGGTGTGATACGGTGGGAGAACTGACTTGAGGGTTTTTCATTTTATCCCAAATGTTGCGGTTAGCAAGAGTCACCACCGACTTTTCTTTTATCCAAAAGGAAAGGTGAAAAAGCACAAGAAAGACCTTTGAGATTGTTTCTTGAGTTCGGGGGGTAGATTATGAAAAGGGAAGGTATTAGTACCCTTTTCAATATTTTTATGGGAGGGGGGAATACAAATTATGAATGGGGATTTGCAATAATGTAAATCTAATTAAGCTATTACAACCAAATCGAATTTGTACAAATATTTGAATAAATAATATACAATATAATTTAAATATGCAATGTGTGTATATGCAAGAAAAAATGTTTTTTGTCTTGTTTTTTATATGAAAAGAAGTTTTAACCTAATCTTAAAAATATTTAAAAAGGAAATTATTTCTTGAGAAAAATGGTTAACCCTAACTTCTAATTTAAGGGAAAATAAAGTTCTTTAAGTATTATTTTTGTGTATTTTTTTGTATTGAAAATAATAAATAATATTTTATGAAAAAATGTTTAGTCTTTTTACATATCAAAAATAAATATTTACAAGTATGGATAAAAAATAAATAAAATAGTTAACCTAATTCTATTATATTTACAAGTTTATTTAAGAAAGAAATAATTAATATATAGTTTAATAAAAATATTTTTTTCATGTGAAAATCAAATAAAATAAACAAAAATGCAAAATTTATCATGTTTATATTTTTTATGATTTTTAAGTGTTAGAGAAAATATTTTAATAAAACAAATATGAAAATAAAATAAATAATAAAAAGATTAGGCCAGGGGTGCTGCAAGCAAACAAGGAGTAGTGTGTTAGAAAAAAAAAAAGCCCAAGAACCAAGCCCATACTGCCAAAAATGTCAAAACTGAAACTGAAAAAATGAGAAAAAAAGTAAAAGGTAGCGCCAAGGTTCGAACCCATGACCTGGGCATTGACATCACCCTACCTTGCCACTGGGGTGGCTGTACATCCGTTAGTTTATATGAAACAATAAAAACTTAACACAAACAGCTTCATTTCCCTGTACTTCGTCTTCTTCCTCAAGCTGGCCAGAACTCCTATATATTTCTCATTTCTCCATGAAAATGAAAACTTCCAACATGAAAATGATAGTACTCATTCCCACGATTTCAACCATGTAATTTATGGAAACTAACAATCAAAGATTAAAACGAATTTCGAAAGCCCTAATTTTAAACCTAATTTTTACAGAAAGTTCAACTTCAAAATTCTCTACACATAATGAACAGAAATGGAATCTATGCACATGGTTGGCTTCAACACTATAATATCTACATTTTCCTTTCACAAATCGTGGCCAATGAATGCCTGTATGAAGAGATAAAAGTTGGAATTCTTACCTCTTTCAGCTGAGATCGTGAATGGCGTTTGAGTGATATTTAGGAAGGCTTGAAGGTTCCTTTAGCTTGCTTAAACCTCCCCGAGTGTGTTCCAATTCTTACCTTGCTTTGAAAGTGTCTGAAACTCTCTATCCAAGTCAACCTGCAAGCTTGGAAAACAAAAATGGAATATGAAGAAGGAGGAGTTACAGTGCAGGGATGATGGTCTAGATCACTTATATATGAAGTAGGTAAAGTGTTTGGATGATTAAAATTTGAAACGCACGAGCCAATTTGTGGATTGCTATGCTTATGCTCAAACTGCAATTTTTTGACAGGTTTTTGGTGAGAGGGTGTTCTGGAGTGTTTTTGGCCTTTTGCAATCGTGTTCTCAACTGTAATATGTTTGTGTATTAGTATGAAAAAGGTTTCAAGTCAGCTCTTCAACAGATTTTTGAGTTGTAGGCTTTTTGCACACTTTCTTGCTTTTGAAGCAAAGTGAAAAGACAAGTCTCCTCATGCTTGTACTGGCCTGCTTGGAGTTGGTACAAGCTCTATACAAATTTCTTTAGGTTTGTAGGACTTGTGTGTGCAGAGAAGACAGGTCCAATGCTCAAGAATTTAAAAGTTGCAAAAGTTAAGCTTTTCCAAAATGGCAATGGCAACTTTGTACCATTTATGGAATTAAAGCTTGGACAAAGACCCTTGGGCTTGGATTAAGGCTTTGTCAACTGATTAAGCATTAAATTATGAAGTGAGAAACAAGTTTGAGACCTGTAAAGCAAGAATTAGGCATCATAGGTTCAGATATGAATTTTGTTCTTCATGAAATGACTTGAATTTAAAGTGAGAAATTGCCAATTCATCTCTTCGATTCTCCCTACTCAAAAATGATCTTAAGGAGTTCTTGGGCATTTTGGAAAGCTTGCAATGTTCTCTATAACTCATATTTGAAATGAATTTCAAGATTCCCCTTGGAACTAGGTGAAAAATTTCCATGAAGTTGGGTCAAAAACCTGCCTAAATTAGGGCAAAATTTCACTAAGTTATTTTAGTTCATGGGCATGTATTCACAAAATTATATCTTGAGATCCAAGCATCTTTAAGGAAAAATGTGTGGAGCAAAGTTGTAGATTTCATTGAGATCTACAACTTTCATGTTGAGAATTTCCTTTGAGTCATCTTGTATCATGGTAAAAAAATGGCTTAAAGTTGAGAAAAAATAAGAAATTTTCTATACTTAGAAAAATTTCTAAGTTAAGAAAATTTCAAATTTTAAAACCAAATCTTCAATCTTTGATTCCTTGATGAAAAAGTTTCACATTTTGACATGTTTTGATGAACTATGATCCTTGGCACTTGATTTTGACCAAAAAGTCAAAGTTTGACTTTTCTATATACAGTTGACTTTTGATCAGTTGACTGCAAATTTCATCTGTCAACCCAATGAAATTGCAATGTTTTGAACCATGCTATTAGGTCAAGATGATACAAATGAAACCTTGAAATCATGCTTCAAATCAATTGGTCATTTGCTAGGTCAAAAATCAGAAATTGCCCTTCCTCAGTCAAAACCCTAATTTTGACCATTTTGCCCTTTTAATGATTTGATCAAATTTCTTGAGGAATTATGATCCAAACTTGATAAAATGATACATATGAGTCTAAAATGTTGATGTGGATAAAAAAATATGAAGTTTGACTGTAAATTGTCCATGGTTGACTATTTTTCCAATACAGTTAATTTTTAGGTCAACTGTCCAATTGACTGATAAAAAATGTGGTTAAAGCTTGAAACTTGTCATGAGTAATCTTAAGGGTCCATAATGATGTTTGAAATTAATATGAAGCATTGATAGCCCAAAAATCCTGGGGAAAACTCAAACCCTAATTTTGGGTCATCAGTGTGAGATGAGATGTCTTGAGCTGACCAAACCCTAATCTAGTCTTGAGTCAAAGAGATCTTGTGAGAAAAGTCTTGATAAATGAGACGGAAAATTTTGGGGTACAACAGCTGCCCCTGTTCAATCTTCTTAAATTTGAAGAGTTAGATTGGTGAGTTTTTCCATTCGTGACTCGAAGGTGAGAGAATGATTGGACACTAGAGTGCCCAGAAATTTGCACTCAACAATGTGTAGTTGAGGGAATGGGCTTAGAGATGCCATTTGAAGAAGTGACATAATATTGTTAGAGATGGGCTTGCAGATGCCATCCAATAATGTTTGTTAAGTTTTAAGCTGAAAGAATGAGTATCAGAATTGCGTCCGTGTCTGAAGCGTGTCTGAACTGTATCTGAAAGTTGAATCTGAATAAGTATCAGGATGGATTCCGTGTCTAGAGCGTATTTGAACTGTATTTGAACTTGAAATCTGAATGAGTATCATAATGGCATCCGTGTCTGGATCGTATCTGCACTGTATCTGAAAGTTGAATCTGAATGAGTATCAGAATGGCATCTGTGTCTGGAGCGTATCCGTACTATATCTAAAGGTTGAATCTGAATGAGTAACAGAATGGCATCTGTGTCTGGAGCGTATCTGTACTATTTATGAAGGTTGAATCTGAATGAGTAACAGAATGGCAGCCGCGTTTGGAGTGTATCCGTACTGTATCTGAAAGTTGAATCTGAATGAGTATCAGAATGGCATCCATGTCTGGAGCGTATCTGCACTATATCATGATTGCATATTGTTAATGGTAGTTGTTAAACTTATCCTAAAAAGGGTAAAATGTTAGCTGAAACAAAAAGTTATGTTGCATGAAATGTATGATGCAATATATTTGCTTTATCAATGTTTATGATATATGGATGCAATGTACGTGCATGTAAGTTGATCTGCTGTATTGCTGTTTGATTGAGGAAAATAAATCCTTGAAAGTTGCTGAGGATATGTTGAACTTTCATGTCTTGGAGTTGAAGTACTGACGAACTCTTGTTGAGAGAAGTAAATTCCGTTGTAAAGGCAATGCCATGTACTGCTTGTAAGATTTGCTTGGGGAATCCTGAGAATTTGACGATTTCTACTGGGAATTAATAATTTGAAATTTGTTCCGCTGGGGATCCAAATGACGTACTGTGGGGATTACTTATGGAATATCCTAGATACGTTTTCATGTCCTTTCAAACTATCAGTAATTGTCTTTATCATTTTGTTTATTTGTAAACAGTAATTATGTTCAAATGTATATATTCATCAATGAATCATTGGACGTTTTTGCAAACCAAACACAATCGTAGAGAAAAGACAAAAAGTTTTTTTTGGCACTTTCAAAGGGGTATTTTTGTATTGACTTTGAATAAGCATTTTGTATAAAGGAGACAAACATTCTAGTAAGAGAATGGTGCCATAAAACAAGAAAAATGTATACAAAGAAAGATAGCTATGTGTAACAATCCCATGGGGTTCCCATTCTGCTATAGCCTTTATATCTCTGAATATCTTGTCTATCTGTTGCTTCATGCGAAGATGATTGAATTGATCAGATACTCCGAGTTTGTCAGTCAGAAGTCAAAGGTTTACCGTCAAATGATCCAACAGGACATAGTCATACGCTTTAATTCCCTAACTTTTGCCTGGACCGCCCTTTCGGGTTTTCAGTCCACCGGGAAACCCTTTTTTATCCAAGCCGCCCTTTCGGGTTTTCAACTTGCCGGGTGTACAGATTTTTTTTTATCCCTAATTTTTGCCCAAACCTTATTGGTTCGCCGGGATGCCCTTGTTTTCCCTAGGTGTGTCAACCTAGTGGGTCTCTTATGCGTAGTATCTTTTGACTATGTCCGTGTTCGCAGGGTGTGGCAGGTCGTCGCCATCCATGGTGGTCAAGATCATTGCCCCACCAGAGAATATGCTTTTGATTACAAATGGTCCTTCGTAGGTAGGAGTCCATTTTCCCCTGGGATAACTTTGTGGCAAGATGATACGTTTGATCACTAGATCCCCAACTTGATATACTTGGCGTCTGACTTTCTTGTTGAAAGCCTTGATCATTCGTTTTTGATACATTTGACCATGGTAAACAACAGTAAGTCTCTTTTCATCAATTAATTTTAGTTGATCAAGTCGAGTTTGGATCCAATCGTCTTCATTCAAACCTGCATCCTTCATAATCCTCAGTGAGGGGATTTGGACCTCAATAGGCAAAACAGCTTCCATGCCATATACCAAATAATAGGGTGTTACCCCAGTTGATGTGCGAGCCGTGGTACGGTACCCGTGGAGAGCGAATGGTAACAACTCATGCCAGTCTTTGTATGTGACCGTCATCTTTTGTATGATCTGTTTAATGTTTTTATTTGCAGCTTTGACAACACCATTAATCTTTGGCCGGTAGGGAGAAGAATTGTGATGCTGAATTTTGAATTTCTCGCACAAGGCAGTGATCATAGTGTTGTAAAGATTTGTACCATTATTAGTGATGATCCTTTCCGGGATACCGTACCTACAAATGAGATTTTGCTTAATGAAGCGGGAAACGACATTCTTGGTAACGGAAGCGAAGGAAGCTGCTTCAACCCACTTGGTAAAATAGTCAATGGAAACCAGGATGAAGCGGTGTCCATTGGAGGCTGTAGGCTTGATCTCTCTAATCATATCAATTCCCCACATAGCAAAGGGCCAAGGAGCCGTCAAGACATTCAGAGGAACGGGAGGTACGTGCACCTTGTCAGCATAAATTTGACACTTATGACAGGTCCGAGAGTGTTGATAGAAATTTGTTTCCATGGTAGACCAATAATAGCCTGCCCGTAGGATTTTCTTCGCCATCGTATGCCCACTGGAGTGAGTGCCAAAAGTACCTTCATGTAATTCAACCATGATCCTTTCCGCTTAAACCTTATCCACACACCGAAGCAGAATGGAGTCCTGATTACGTTTGTATAGGATGCCATTACTCTGGAAGAACACAGCAGAGAATCTCCTTAAGAACTTCTTATCATTGATTGAAGCTCCTTCTAGATATTCTTGAGCCTCGAGATACCTCTTGACTTCATGAAACCAAGGCTGGTCCACTACCTCTTCAATATTAATCTCGTGACAGTGTGCCGGTTCGTCCATTCATTCGATGGTGATTTGGGGAGCTTCGTTATCCCAATTAAGTTTAAACATAGATGACATTGTGGCTAGAGCTTCTACTAGCTGATTTTATTCTCGTGGGAAATGCTCGAAGGTAATCTTCTCAAAATATGGTAGCAATGTCAAAACATGTTCTTTGTAAGGGATAAGGTTTGGGTGCTTAGTGTCCCATTCCCCTTTGATCTGACTGATGACCAAAGCTAAATCTCCAAACACATCTAAGGATTTGATTCCTAAGTCTATGGAAGCTCTGAGACCAAAGATGCATGCTTCATATTCCGCCATGTTGTTTGTACAATTGAAGCAAAGTCTGGCAGTAAATGGAGTATGACACCCTTCTGGAGATATGAGTACAGCGCCGATACCATTACTAAGTGCATTGGATGCCCCATCAAAGAACAGGGTCCATCGGGATCCTTGTTCAGGTTCGTCATATGGTCTGATTTCTTCACAGTTGTCTAATGTCATGATGTCTTCATCCGAGAATTCAAACTTCATGAATTGATAATCTTCTGCAGCTTGGTGAGCGAGATGGTCAGCTAGCACACTGCCCTTTATAGCTTTATGGGTAGTGTACTGTATGTCGTATTCTGTCAGGATCATCTGCCATCTATCTATCCTTCCAGACTGAGCAGGATTTTCGAAGATGTATTTTATCGGATCCATCTTAGATATCAACAAGGTAGTATGAGTCAGCATATACTGTCTTAGCCGGCGAGCAGCCCATGCTAGAGCGCAGCAAGTTTTCTCGAGCAGTGAATATCTGGTTTCACAGTCGATAAACTTTTTGCTCAGGTAGTAAATAGCGTGCTCTTTTCGGCCAGACTCATCATGCTGCCCCAATACACACCCCATTGAGTTCTCTAAAACAGTCAGATACATGATCAGTGGTCTTCCCTCAACTGGTGGCATCAAAACAGGAGGCTCTTGTAAGTACTCTTTGATCTTGTCAAAAGCAACTTAGCATTCATCATTCCATCTGACTACCTGATCTTTCTTCAATAGTTTAAAGATTGGCTCACAAGTATCCGTTAGGTGAGAAATGAATCTGGCAATATAGTTCAGGAGCCCCAAGAATCCTCTGACTTCCTTCTCAGTACGAAGAGCAGGCATTTCTTGTATTGCTTTAACCTTTGCAGGATCAACCTCAATGCCTTTGTTACTGACGACAAAACCTAAAAGTTTACCAGACCGTACTCCGAATGTGCACTTGTTTGGATTCAACCTTAACTTGTACTCCTTCAATCTCTCAAACAACTTTTGCAAGTGATCAAGGTGCTCTTCTTCAGTTTGTGATCGGGCTATCATATCGTCTACGTAGACCTCTATTTCATGATGTATTATGTCATGAAACAAAACTACCATGGCGCATTGATAGGTTGCCCCAACATTCTTTAGTCTAAATGGCATCACTTTGTAGCAGAATGTGCCCCACTGTGTGACAAATGTAGTTTTCTCCATGTCCTCAGGTGCCATTTTGATTTGGTTATAACCTGAGAATCCGTCCATGAAGGAAAACACTTTGTGCTGGGTCGTATTGTCAACCAGGATATCTATGTGGGGGAGTGGAAAATCATCTTTATGGATGGCCCTATTCAAATCTCTATAGTCCACGCACATTCGTACTTTGCCATCCTTTTTAGCCACGGGAACAATATTGGCAACCCATTGGGGATAGAAAGTGACAGCCAAGAATCCAACATTGAATTGTTTCATGACTTCCGCTTTGATCTTCTCTGACATATCAGATCTCATGCGGCGGAACTTTTGTTTTACTGGCGGACAATCTTCTCTTGTAGGGAGACGATGTACCACGATGTCTGTATCGAGTCCCGGTATGTCTTCATATGACCATGCAAAGATCTCAACATAATCATGTAATAGCTGAATCAGACGCTCCTTGACACTGGGCTCTAGATTGGCACCCATCTTGATTTCTTTTTTATCCTCCTCGGTACCCAAGTTGATTGTATCCATCGGTTCCTCATGAGACTGAATAACTCTTTCCTCTTGTTGTAGTAGTCTGGCCAGTTCCCCTGGTACTTCACAATCTTCCTCACCTTCGTCTTCGGCGTGGTATATTAGATCCTCAGAGTCATAAAAGGCCATAGCAGTATCGTTACCCATGGGATCCGGAATGGAGGGGTACCTTCATTTGTGAGTGTGGGTGTGTATAAGGGTATAGCCATCCTTAAAAATAAAATGTAAAAGAAAAAACAATGAGCACAAAAGTTTGTATGTGAAAAAACGTCCATGATTCATTGAATGTCATATGAAGATGAAATAAAAACCCTTACAAATGGACCATTGTGCCTCGGGCAAGACACAAGGTTTTAAATGTGCGAATTGTTTGTGAATATTACAAGTCCAACAGAAATGTAAAGATAAATTACTGAGGGATGAAAGTTATTGGGACAAAGTCTCTGGCTTCCCAATTGCGAAGCCCTCCGTTGATAGTAGGAAAGATCCAATCCTCCAAGCTGCAATCCTCTTCACCATCTTCCACCGCATTGACCTCTCGGTTGCCAATCTTCAAGGGTGGCCCTCTAGCACAGGCACGACGCACGGCCTTCTAAGCACTTGAAGTGAACCCTAAGCCAAACTTGTCAGATTTATACAGAATATCCGGAAGTTTCCCCCATATGGTGCATCCACCATCCTCTACTACTGCTTTGGCGTCCTTCAGAGATGACATTAGGAGCGGAGGTCTCGTAACCTTGGGAACTTGGGACGCAGTCTTGGTCACTGCTACCTCTTGGGGGACCTCTTCGAAGTGTTGAAAAGGGGTTTCAATGAACTCGCCATCCAATTCCACATATCGGAAGGAATTGAGGTGGCTAATCATATACTCTTCCTCTCCGTGGACAGTGATAATCTTTACCTGGACCAGATATTTCAGCATCTGGTGTAGTATAGAGGTGACAACACCGGCATTATGGATCTACGATCATCCTAGAAGACAGGAGTAAGAGGGGCGGATGTCCATTACATAGAAGGTTGAGTTGAAAGTTTGAGTCCGAACCTTTATGGGGATATCCACCTCCCCGTGCACCATCCTCTTTGAGCCATCAAATGCCCATACAACTATGTTACTGGGTTTCAACGTCAGTCCTTCGCACTCTAGTCTGTCGAGAGCTTTCTTCGGTAAAACATTCAAAGATGAACCAGTGTCCACCAAGACATGGGCCAGAGTTGTTTCTCTACATTCCAGAGACATGCAATGCCTCGTTGTGCTTTCTTCCCCTTGGTGTCAGATCAGCATCCGAGAAGCCTAGGCCATTATCCGCTGTCAAGCTGGCCACACAATCTTGAAATTGGTCAGTCGATGTCTCTTGAGGCACATGGGTTGTCTTTAGGAACTTTACCAGAGCTTTCACATGTGCCTCGGAACACAGCAACAATTCCAGCATGGAGATTTTGGAGGGAGTTTTCCCCAACTGTTCAACTACGTCGTAGTCGCTCTTATTTATTATTCTCAGGATCTCCTCCATTTCCTTCTTAGAGGTTTTGGGGATAGTTAGTGGTTGAGCCTTCGTCCGGACAGGCTCTTCTTAAATACTTTTTCCTCGAGTTTCAGCAATAGGAGTGTTGGTAGAGATAACCGCAAGGGTTTTGTCGTCTTTGTCAATAGGAGTACTTGCATGTATAATTATTGGTACAGAAGTAACCTTTGGAGCAGCCACGGGTCCATAAACTGCCTTTGGGGGGGGGGGGGAATTTCTGGAGAGAAGATTCTACCGTTTCGGGTAATATTACTGGTTCTGACAATATTGCTAATGTCGGAGTCTTCTTCTTTGGAGTTTATTTCTTCGGCGGCAAGCCCATCTTGTTTGATGCCATGGTAATAAATGTCCCCACCATAATTCCACGACACAGTTTTGTCTGATTCATACGGGATTGGCCCAGGCATTGTGATTATAAGAGGATTGGTTTTTGGAACTGATGTAATCCTAACGGGTCTTTTGGAGACCCTGGAGATGGCGATGATTGAATCGTCTTTAACAAGAACAGGTGAAACAAGAGTACTTTCAAACATAATCTCTTTGTTGTCTATCAAGCGTTGAATGCCTGTTTTCAACAAAGGGCAAACAGTTGGTGAGGATAAGCAGAGATGGCAGTCTTTATTACAGCCCGGGAATACACCGGTGTGATCGGTGGGAATGAGAACTGACTGTTTTTTAATGCTGGTTCGCGTTTGCGTTTGTTTTTGCAAAGTGTCGCGGTAAGCAAGAGTCGCCACCGTCTTTTATTTTATCCAACAAGGAAAGGACAAAAGCATAGAAAAATTCCTTTTTCGAGATTTTTCTCGGGTTCGGGAGGTAGATTATAGAGAGGGAAGGTGTTAGCACCCTTTCTATCTGTGGTTATCCACGGGCTCTTAGGTACTTGCTCACTATGTTTTCAAAAGTTTTGCTTTTCTTTGTGTTTGTGGGTTTTGAAAAGAGTTTTGTTTTTTTGAAGAAAGTGTAAGTGCGAAAAGTTTTGTTTTGTTTTTTAAAAGGAGTAAGTACTTAAGAACATCTACCTACTCAAAAAGGAACTAAACTGTGCTAATGTCCTTTAGACAATGCTATCCCACTATTGAGGAGTAGGTAGCATCGTCGTTGGAGTTTTTGGGTCAATTCGATTTAAGGGACGTGTGGTCACTAAAGCAATGTTAGGATGCTTTAGTGGTAACCCTAATGTCTTAGATCATTTTTATCGAGGCAACCGTTTTGAGGCAACTTTGATCTTTAGACAGGAGAGCGACCTCTAAGACTTCCTATACTCAATGACCACATTTGAGGCAACCAAGTGAGGTGTACCCTAAGAGTGGCATGTGCAAGTGTGTTGTTTTTCAGTTATATTATCTTTGTACATGATATGGTGAGCTACTATTGATTTTAAGTTAAGAGTTAATCTTGTCATGCAATCCTAGTTAGCATACATCTAAACAGTTAATATATGTACAGGAATTTAAAGTGCGGGAATTGTAAATCCTACGCTATTACAAGGCTTCGGGGAGGGGGATTATTTACATGTCCAAAAATTTGGGGGAATAAAAAAGCAGTAAAAGGTCTTAGCTAAGCTATTACAAACCAGTAGACAGTTACAATAAAATAAGCGCGCGCGAAAAAAATGAATCGGAGTGTCCTTGGGTTTTGACCCTTTTTTTATTAAATAAAGCGTATTTTTGGTCTTTTTGAATTAAGAATTAAGGCTAACTAATAATTAACTAAAAAAAGAAAATGTTTTTTGAGTTTTATTTTATTTTTTGGGAAAATACTAAATGTTCAATTAAGTCAAATTTAATTAATTAAAAAAAACTGATTAAAATTAACTCTAAAACATACTTAATATTTTTTGCATTTTTTTGTTTATGAAAAGGATTGAATTTAAATAAATCCTAAGTTTACTGATTTTAAAATTGGAGAAAATAAGTTAAAATAATTAACTAAATTAAATCCTAATTCTAAGTTACTTATTTTTATGATTTTTTATGTTGATTAAAAAAAACAAACTAAAAGAAATAAACAAAAACAAAGTAAACAAAGTACAAATGGGCCAGGCAGCAAATTAGGAAAAAATATAATTCTGGAGGCCTGGGTCGAAAGAAGTGTGGGCTGTCTTTCAACCCAGTAAAGAGGCTAGATCGAAGGTGCATGAGGGGCTGCACTCTGAGGGTGTTCGATCTGGATATGTCATCCTTCGATCTGGAAGTCCTGGGTCCAGTTCGAAGCTAAGCTGCTGAGCTTCGAAACTCTAAACAGGATCCTGAGAATATATTTCCTGCAAAAACGAAACACATGTTAAAGGTCCAGGGGGGACTTTACCCCCCCTGATTCGAATCTCCTCCCTATTCGCACCTGCCGAATCTGGGTCTGGGTTTGTTTTATCCTGGGATTCGAAGGAGAAACTCAGATTATGCCCAAGCAATGGCACAATCTCAACTCTGCGCTGTAGCTTATATGTAACACGTTAAATCATTCACAAACAACAGTAAGAACATGAATATGCAATCAGAGATCGAAATGAGTTGAGATTAGATTTTTTTACCAAACAGAGGTGCTTTAATCTGTAGTTCTGAGGGTGGAGGTGTTCGCTGGGTGGCAGCTTTGGCTTGTGCAAGGATTGGGTATGGCCTCCTAGAAGTGCTGATGACTTTTGGCAGCGTATCTCCATGTTCTCCCTGCTTCTTTTCTCTATTTTTTCTGTATATTTTCATCTCCTTTTTGCAACACTTGTGATCTCTTTATATAGAGGGGGTGGAGGGGACAGGAAGACAAAGGTTTAAATGACCTTGATTATGTGTTTGACAGCCATGAATGAGAATTAGTAACATTGATTATGTGTTTGAAAGCCATGAATGAGAGTTTGTAACGTTGGCTAAACACATGGGATCTTGTCCCTTTTTGAATTTTAAATGACATGTAACTGGCCTTCGAATGCTCCCTTTCGAATGGGCTGATGGCCTCCTTCGAATGCTTTTCGAAAGCTTCTTCGAATGGACCCTTTGAATGCCTCTTCGAATGGACCTTTTGGAATTCCAATCGAAGGACACTGTTATAATTCCAATCGAAGTACTTATCCATAATGCCAATCGAAAGGCTCCTTCAGAACACCAATCGAAGGGTCTTTCAGAATGCCAATCGAAGTGCTCCTTCAGAATGCCAATCGAAATGCTCCTTCAGAATGCCAATCGAAGTGCTTGTCCATAATGCCAATCGAAGTGCTCCTTCAGAATGCCAATCGAAATGCTCCTTCAGAATGCCAATCGAAGGGTCTTTCAGAATGCCAATCAAAGTGCTCCTTCAGAATGCCAATCGAAATGCTCCTTCAGAATGCCAATCGAAGTTCTTGTCCATAATTCCAATCGAAGTGCTCCTTCAGAATGCCAATCGAAATGCTCCTTCAGAATGCCAATCGAAGGGTCTTTCAGAATGCCAATCGCAGTGCTCCTTCAGAATGCCAATCGAAATGCTCCTTCAGAATGCCAATTGAAGGGTCTTTCAGAATTCCAATCGAAGTGCTCCTTCAGAATGCCAATCGAAATGCTCCTTCAGAATGCCAATCGAAGGGTCTTTCAGAATGCCAATCGAAATGTACTTAAAGCACCACTCAAAAATTTTCTTTTTCCTTAGGCAAGGGTTTGTGATCAACCATGCAGGGGGAAGACTTTGGAAAACATGAGAGGGCAAATTTTGGGGTACAACAACCGGCTTTTAACAAATTTATCTTAATGATTGGGAGTGGAGTCAAGAGTTCATCGATTGTGGTAACAAACAAATCTTCTTCAATGGTATTAGTGTGGTGACCATGCCTGGGCATAGGAGCAGAAATGACGTTTGGATTCTCTGGTGCATAAAACTCAATCTCTTTTGCCTCTATAAGGTCTTGAATCTTGTTTTTCAGGGCCCAACAGTTGTTAGTGTCATGACCCGGACTTTCGGAATGATATGCGCATCTGGCATTTGGGTGATAATGAGGGGACGCCGTGTTGGGGTTCTTTGGAGCTTCTTTTAAAGTTGCCAAATTGGATTTCAGAAGATGCAGTATAACCTGAGCTAGAGTCATATTGATTCTAGTGAATTGTCGGACTGGCCTCTCCACCCTCGGTTGATTAATTCTTGGTTGATCAGATGTAGGCTTTGGGATCATGACAGCCCCCACCATTGGTCGACACTCGACTCTCCCTTGGTTCCTTTGTGGATACACAACAGCTACTTATTTCTTCCCACTGAAAGGCTTTCTCACAGATGTAGAGGCAGATGAATCCTTATGAATCTTTCCACTTTTTATGCCAGCTTCCACCCTCTCTCCAGTTAGTATTAACTTAGTAAATCCTGCAGATGAGCTTCCAATCAGATGGTTGAAGAAATGGCCTGATAGAGTGCCTAAGAACATATCCACCAACTCCATTTCAGACAGAGGGGGTTGAACTCTCCCAGCTAGATCTCTCCACTTCTGCGCGTAATCCTTGATACCCTCATTGGAAACCATGGCCATACTCTGAAGTTGAGTACGGGTAGGCGCCAAATCTGCATTATATTGGTATTACTTATAGAAAGCTGTGAAAAGATCTTCCTAGTTGTGGACGTTGGCCCTTTCTAATTGGTAAAACCAATCGAGTTGTGTTCCGGATAGGCTATCTTGGAAAAAATGCACCCACAGGTCTTTATCGATGGAGTGCGGCTGGATCTTTCTCACATATGATCGGAGGTGCATCTTAGGACATGACACCCCATCATATTTTGCAAACAACGACACTTTGAACTTCGGTGGGATCACAATTCCCGACACTAGTCCCAATTCTTCAAAGTCTAGACCTGGCACCTTTTGTATTTCCATAGCGCTTAAACGCTCTTCAAGATGTTTGTACTTATCATCTGCTGGAGGATAATGTTCCTCGGAGTAGTCTTCCTCTTCTTCCTCCTCTTCAGATTCTGACGGAACCGTTGTTTCCTTTCCTTTCCCTTCTCCTTCACCGGAGGTTGTTGCGAAATTCAAGGTTCTTCTAGTCTGTCCCTGAAACCTTCTCCCCATATTCAAAACCCCAGTGACCTTCTTTGTTTTCTTATTTCTCTCTTCAGCTAACAAAGTCTTCAACTCTTCTTGCCCCTTGGCTAGGGTCATGAGTAACTGTTGAAACTGCATGTTTTGAACTTGAAGATCTTTGACTGTCTGTTCGAGATCCATCTCACTGAAATAAACAGTAGAGAGATGAGGAAACTTGTTGCAAAAGACCTGTTTATGTTATGATGAATGATATGTGCATATGTAATGTTTTCAAGGATTTTTAAAGGTTCAAGTTCGTTTTAGACAAAAAGAAAACACACGCTATATTAATAAGATAGAGTTTGAATACATCAATGCCCCTTGGGCAAAATAATACAACCATCTAAGATAAAAAAGTAGTGTGCATCCTCTTTGGTGCAATGTAGGCATTTAGAGTCTGCTCCTTATGAAGTAGCCTACTGAGTTCCAAAACCTTCTTCTCGCTTGCGTAGAATTGGGCTTCGAAAGTATCTCGCTCTCCTTTGAGCTGTATCTAATCCCTTTGTAGGTCTTCAAGAGATGTGGGCATGTCAGGATGTAGGATAGTGTATGGAACTTATCCTTCCTTAACAGGCTCAATGATCACTGGGAGAATGGAAGGATAAGGCATCATAAGACTTTGAGTGCGGGTTCGTACCCACTTGAGGTAAGACTCAAGAGGGATGGAATTCTTGTGTCCCAAAGTCTTTCTTTCCACCTTGTTTAGCATCCTCCATTCTCGGATGAATCTCTGATGAAGACCTTGATCGTCGTGGTCATAGTCGAATACCAAGCCTTGAATCAACATCTCATACGGGCCGTCCCTTCGAGCATAACCAAACTGTCTTAGAGCTAAGCATGGTTTGTAGGTGATGCCTCCCATAATGCCAAGTAGAGGGACATTAAGGAATTCCCCACAATGGTTAACAATGATAACATTCTCTTTGGATCGGGAGCAACAATGAATATCTGAATGTTCGAGCGTCATTAACCTTTGTGACCACCTTAATCCTTGCTCATTCTTTAAGACTGATTGGGGAAGATGAGAAATAAACCATCTTGCCAGGAGAGTAGTTCAACACATAAGGACACCTCTTTTCCTCATTGTGAGAGTGTGAAAAGAGTGTAGGATATCCCCTAGCAATGTAGGCACCAGATTGCGTGACATGAAAATTTTGACGGCACTCACATCTATGAGTTGGTCAGGATTGGGAAACAAAACCATCCCATAGATGAGGAGAGCCACAATTTCCTCAAAAGCTTGCAAGTCTAAGGAATTCCAACAGCTTTGGGCTTTCTCAAACAGAAACTTTGCTAAGAAGCCTTTGACACCACTCCTAGTTTCCCAATGAGTTGTGACATCAAATGAGTGCAAGTGCAGAGCTTGAGCAATCTCTTCTGGATTTGAGTCTCTTTCCGTACCATTGAAAGGTAGTTGATTGAGAATGGGAATCCTCAAGAGTTGGGAGAATTCTTCCAAAGTAGGCATAAGCTGATAGTCGGGAAATGTGAAGCAATGGTGCAAAGGATCAAAGAACTGGAAGAGCACCTTTATCATATCCTCATTTGTGTTGGAGGTGACCAAGTTAAATATACGACCATCCCTTTCGGTGAATGGAGAGTTCTCAGGGATCCTTGAAGCTAGCTCCTTGAGTTGTGGAGGAATTCTTACAAGGTTGACTTGGATAGTTTTCCTACGAAGTGAATCCATATCTTACAAAACAAGAACAAAGATGAATCTCCAAAATCCTTGAAATGGTTAGTGGATGCATATGATGCTCATGATGTCCATGATGTTATGTACAAGTATGCATATACAAGCAAAACAAACAAGTTCTTAGTTTAGGCTTGCATGGGGTTTTATAGGTGAGTACCCTCTTGAAGTTTAGTTGGCTTAACCCTGTCCTAGTAATAGTAATCGGGTTCTAAGGAGCTCAATATCACCGGATTGTTTCCTTGGTCATTGTTTCAGCTCAAGCCTCTTTAATAGCGACCGAAATATCCCAAGAAACCAACCCTCAATGAGTGTAGTATCGAGTATCTACCAACTTCGGACTGCACCAAAGTCGGTTATCTCACTACATCCTAAAGGCCAAGTTGGTCAAGTAAAGGGTTCTAGAAGTTCATTAGTGCTTCATGACATCACTCAGCGGCCCTGTATTCTCTTTGATTGACTCAAAGGCTACCGGTACCCACAAATATGTCGCACTAACATAGCTATTGCTTAGACCATGTCGGTATACCCCGCACAGTTTCCACAACGTATTGCTATTTACCTATAATGTATCCCAAATCCAGGTAGAGGATTTCAAACCCAAACAAAGAACCATAATGTAAAGAAAACAAGTCAAACAATGTAAGCAAATAAATGTGATCTAGCCTTAAGGTAACCCCACTTTTAAGAAATCCCCAACAAAGTCGCCAGTTCTGTGATACGGTGGGAGAACTGACTTGAGGTTTTTGTGTTTTATCGCAAATGTTGCGGTTAGCAAGAGTCGCCACCTACTTTTCTTTTATCCAAAAGGAAAGGTTAAAAAGCACAGGAAAGACCTTTGATATTTTTTCTTGAGTTCGGGGGGTAGATTATGAAAAGGGAAGGTATTAGCACCTTTTTCATCCATGGTTTTCCATAGGCTCTTAGTTACTTGATAGATCACTTGCTTTTGTTGTTTGAAATTGTGTTTGGTGTGGTTTTGAAAGTATTTTGTAAAAGAGGCCACTTGTTTAGGAAATCTTTGTAATGATTCTCGTTCGTAAGAATGTATACAAAGATGTTTGTCTTTTTCAAAATGTTCTCAATGTTTGTAAAATGTTTGGAAATGTGTGTGTTTGTTTTGAAAATAGCAAGGATAGTTGTTTGGAAATAGAGCAAATAACTAGAAGTAATCTACCTACTCAAATGTCTTTCTTGTTCATTTTCTATTCCTTTGACATTGTTGTCTTGCCATTAATTTGGTAAGCAACCCTATCTTTGGATGTAAACGGGACAGGCGTGGGTCATCGTATAACCATGATTAGCAATATTGCAAAGTATCTTAGCATTTTTGAGGGACCAAGATCATTTTGTAAGGCAACTTTGAATAGCGTCATCGTGGGACTATGATCTTATACTTATTTGTTTTGCCAAGATACTTCGCATGCATAATATGGTCATTTTTATATAAGGCAACTTTTGCACCCCAAAATTTTCCCTCTCATATTTCTCAAAACATTTCAAGAAAAATCTCCAAGTTGCCCAAGTTTGCTCAAGAGTTGGACAGTCAAGCTATCTCCTAAGGCAGTCAATCCCAAATTAGGGTTTTGTGTTGCATCAAGGTCCTTGCATCCAAATGACCTCAAGTTCTCCCCAATGTCCTAATATGTTCTCAAGATCATCCATGTCAAGTTTCAAGCCTTGCAGAGGAAGTTTGCTCAGTCAATTGCTCAAAGGGTCCAAAAATCGACTATGCTAGGGCAAAAGTCAACTGTGACCCAAATACAGTCAAACTTCAAGATTTTTTTTCAAAATTCTCATTTTGAAGGAAATTTCATCATTTTATAAAGGGTTAATCATGACACATCAAGGATTGCTCAAAATTCATCAAGACTCAAAAGTTGCTAAATTAGGGTTTTGCAGGAAAAGTCAACTCAACTTTGACCAAGCATAACTTTCTCATAATTTATGAGAAATGACCCATCCAAAACTAATTTTGAAGAGGATGAAATTTACTACAATCCATATTCACACCCCAATATCAAAAAAATACACTCACAAGAAGTTATAAATTTGGACATTATAGGTCATTTTTGAAAGTCAACAAAAACACCTTTTTTGCCAAAGCTTATAACTTGAGAATGGAATATCAAAATGAGATGATACCAAAAGGGTTGGTTAGATGACATCTCAATGTTTCTAAAAGGTCCAAGAATACTTCCAAAAGTTCAAAATTGAAGAAGTTATGTATTTTTGAAGTTGGGCATTTTTGCAAAATTGCCAAGAGTCAACTATCCCCAAAACTTAAAATTTTGTCAAATGGGCCGATTCTTTTCCACTTGATTTGATCTTGCCACATTGCACACGTGTCCTAGCTTCAGCCTTGTGTCCATTTATCAATTTTATTATTTTATTTGATTTTTTAATGAATTATTTCATTTTTAATCAAATTAAATCAAATAAAATCTAAACATTGATTATTTGATCTCTTTTTGGCTATTTCAGGATTGAATCATCATCATCAAGTGTATCAAATTCGTATCAAGCATTCCATGTGCAAAAAGATTGGATTTTTTACAAAATAGGCAAGCTTTCAATGGTGGATCAAATCAAATCCCATAACCATGATGTGCAAAGATTCAATCCACAAATGTTAAACTAATACATTGCATATTACATATACAAGCCAAAGACACGAATTTGAGACCGAGAAGCTGCAAGAACACCAAGAACAAAACTTGAGAAAAAGTGCAAAACTAAAATCAAGCTTGGAGGCGTTTTCAGAAGCAAAACTCAACACTAATCAATTGTTGGACAATCCCTGAAGCAGAACAAACCCAAAGCCAGTCTCCATACACGTTCAGAAGCTTTGTAAGTGTCTCGAAAAATCGCTTTTCGTTTGAATTCGTGGATCCTTATTCTTTCACTTTTCTCACAAACTCTTTGCATATTCATAATCCTCGTCCAATTTACAAGCATCCTGCATTAACCAATTGCATTTATCTGGCCTGTAACCCCATAGTCGAATCTAGGGTTTATGGTTTGCTTTTTTGGGCATTTCTTTTATAGGAAAAATCAGCTCAATTGATGGACATATGCATGACCGGGGAAGGAAGACGAGCATAACCATGGTCTTGGATTTAATTTTCATGGCCTAGAATTGATTTTAGGGTTGACCTACGAATTCAGCTGCGGATGTGAATCCGCAGGAAAAATTACAGGGTTGAAGGAAGAAGACGATGACGCGTCAGTCCCCCTATGGCTGGTTCAAATATTCACGCGTTTTATTTTTTTATTCTGGCATATTACGTGTTTTACCATATTAATATTATTGTCTAATACATTAACAGATGAAGCGTAATGGTTGAGTGGTAGAGGCGTGTGTCCAATGACCAACAGGACCTGGGTTCGAACCCCAGGTCCCCATGTTATTTGTTATATTTTTCATTCAGGTGATCCAATGCAATACCAAGCGTGTAGCCTACAATACTCCCTCATTCAATCAATGGACAGATGGCCCCAGGCCAAATCTGATGGTCCAGATGGAACGTCCACCATGCTACCTAGTCAAAGGGCACACGCGGGATCTCAAAAAGTCAGCCAGGCCAACACAATTGGGCCATGGAAATTGCTGAACAAGCCTCCAAATCAGGCTCAAACCCCCCTAAGTCTTTCTATTTCATTATTTTTCATTTATTTTATTTAATTGCTTGTTTAATTATTTTTTATTATTCATTAACCAATCAGATAATTTTCTCCATAAAATTAAAACTAAAAAATATTTTCTTATTTAAATTAGATTTCAGTATTTTATTTTTATTCATAAATCATTTAATTAATTTAGTTTTAATTAGGAATAACTTTTAATATATTTTGCAATAATTAAAATTAACTTAGACAATTAGGTCTTATTAACATTGATTAAATTTATTTTTATTTCTTTAAATACCAAAAACCCAAAAATATTTTTATTAATTAATTAGTTTATTAATTTAATAATTAACCTACATTAATTTCTTTCTTAATTCAAAAACAACCAAAATAAAATCTTTTCTTGAAAAACAAAGGGTCAAAACCCTAGAACTCGCCCGATTTAATTTCCCGTACGCGATCCATTTTATTTCAATATTGTATTTGTTTCCAGAATGTAATAGATAATTAGGACTATTTTTTTATCGCTTTATTTATTTTCCACATTTTAATTTCAAGGGTTGCTTTTGGCGATGTAAATACTCGACGCCTTGTAATAGTTAGTTTAATTTCCGCAATTTAATTTCCGCAACTTATAAACTGTTAGATGCTTGATAATAGGAATGCATGACAAGATTGGATGTTTAAACCTAAAATCAACATAGATAACCACTAACATGTACAAAGATAAAATAAACTGAAAACAACACACTTGCACATGTGCACTCTTAGGGTACGCCTCACTTGGTTGCCTTCGTAACGCGGTCATTAAGTATAGGTCATTTTAGAGGTCGCCCTCTTGTCTAAAGATCATAGTCGCCTCGAAACGGTTGCCTCGGATATTGTTGCCTCAAAAAAAATGATCTAAGACATTAGGGTTACCGCTAAGGTGTCCTAACATTGCTTTAGTGACCGTAACTCCCTCATTCAAATTGACCCTCAAACTCCAACGACGGTGCTACCTACTCATTCATAGTGGGATAGCATTGTCTAAAGGAAGATAGCATAGAACGATTCCTTTTTCGAGCAGGTAGATGGTTCTTGAGTACTTGCTCTTTCAAAAAACAAAATCTTTTTCACACTTACACTCCTTTTCGAACAAAGTTTTCAAAAACACTTCATACGCTCTTGAGGACAGAAGCAAGAGTTAAATCGAAGTTTTTCAAACAAAAACATTTTCAAACCCACAAACACAAAGAAAAGTAATATTTTGAAAACAATTGAGCAAGTACCTAAGAGCTCGTGGATAACCACGGATAGAAAGGGTGCTAACACCTTCCCTTTCTATAATATATCCCCCCGAACCCGAGAAATATCTTGAAAAAGGAATACAACCAAATCGAATGGGGGGAATACAACGCTATTACAACATTTTTATGGGAGGGGGAATACAAATTATGAATGGGGATTTGCAATAATGTAAATCTAATTAAGCTATTACAACCAAATCGAATTTGTACAAATATTTGAATAAATAATATACAATATAATTTAAATATGCAATGTGTGTATATGCAAGAAAAAAATGATTTTTGTCTTGTTTTTTATGTGAAAAGGAGTTTTAACCTAATCTTAAAAATATTAAAAAAGGAAATTATTTCTTGATAAAAATGGTTAACCCTAACTTCTAATTTAAGGGAAAATAAAGTTCTTTAAGTATTATTTTTTTGTATTTTTTTGTATTGAAAATAATAAATAATATTTTATGAAAAAATGTTTAGTCTTTTTACATATCAAAAATAAATATTTACAAGTATGGATAAAAAAGGAATAAAATAGTTAACCTAATTCTATTATATTTACAAGTTTATTTAAGAAAGAAATAATTAATATATAGTTTAATAAAAATATTTTTTTCATGTGAAAATAAAATAAAATAAACAAAAATGCAAAATTTATCATGTTTATATTTTTTATGATTTTTAAGTGTTAGAGAAAATATTTTAATAAAACAAATATGAAAATAAAATAAATAATAAAAAGATTGGGGCAGGGGTGCTGCAAGCAAACAAGGAGTAGTGTGTTAGAAAAAAAAGAAAGCCCAAGAACCAAGCCCATACTGCCAAAAATGTTAAAACTGAAACTGAAAAAATGAGGAAAAAAAGTAAAAGGTAGCGCCAAGGTTCGAACCCATGACCTGGGCATTGCCAGCGCGCTACCTTGCCATTGGGGTGGCTGTACATCCGTTAGTTTATATGTGTTGTACCCAAAATTCGCCCTCCTATTTTTCCACAAGAAATCACAGCTTCGGGCTTTTCCTGATTTTTCAGATTGGCCTAAGAATCAGTCAAGCAGACTTTTTCTTATCAGTCTATCCAATTTAGGGTTTTCATGGACTCTGGAAAAGTTCAAGCAGATTATTAGGGTTTGGTTGAGTTTGGCTCAGGGTTTGATCAGGCAGGCGCTTCTTTGACAATAAATCAAGAACTAGGGTTTGTGTGCGCATTCTCAGAAAGAATTAATTCTATAGTTCTTTTCAATTTACTCTGGGATATAAGCTGAGGCATTTGAATTGAGAACTTGCAGTGTTTGGTATAATCAGTAAAAGAAAAGACATGTGGACGTTTGTTTGATTAACTGTGCATTGCTTATGGTTAATTGGAGCGCCGGGTTTATTATTGATTAATGCTAAGTGGCAAGACTACAATGTTTATTAATTATTTATTTATTCTAAGTTAGAATAGTTGGGATTTACTTCCAGTTATTTTAATTTAAGAAACTTAAATAATTAAATGGACAGTGAACTGAAAAAAGAATTAACTGACAAAGAAGGATTTTTATTCATCTTTAATTGTTTGTTACAAATTATTATTTGAACATTGTAAATTTATTTACATTTTGTTTACAATAATAATATTACAAATAATTGGAAGTAAATTAAAGCTATCCTAAAGTTTCCTAAGTCTTCATCTTCTACTGATGCTCCCCATTGCTCAATTGATTTTCATCTGCAAAAACAAAAGAAGAAAAGAAGTCAAATGTAGATGAAATAAAAAGGCAGACAGTTAATCATAAAAAAGCTCATCATTAAAAGTGATTGGCCGGAATCAGTTTATTCACCCTCTCTGCAAATCACAAGAAAATTCTTGGTTCACAAAGAGGGATAGAAAATGTTTGCAAACAATTAAATGCACAAAGCTACATGGAAATTTACAATGCTGCATAATTCCAAATTGTCAACCAAAGAGGCAAACTGAACAACCAAGTGAATATGCCAAAACAAGTTACAAAGTTCAAAAACAAGTTGCCCAAGTCACAGTTTCAAACTAATCAAACTGTCAAAGAAACTAAACCAAGTCCAATGCCAACTGAACTGTCCAAAAGTTAACCAAAAAAGATATAGAAAGATATCAAAAGCCAAAAGCTGTCAACAAGTACACAAATGCAGAAAATCTGAAGAAGGAAGATATGCAGAGCAGAACCAACAATGCAAGCAATATATTTCAAAAAATCATCATTTCCCAAGCCAAGACTTTTTCAAAAATAGTACAGATAAGCAATAAAAAATGCTTTTCTGATAGAGAGAGAAAGAGAGTAAAAGAAGAGGGGCTTACAGTTTGTTGAGGCAAGCTGAAAAGATATAAAACAAATATATCTTAACACAATACAAAGGGGGCAGAATATCACAAAAACAAGAAAACACACAAGCTCTCAACCTGTAATCTCAAACCAAAAGCCTAAAACTACAAATTGTGATAGAACACAAACAAGAGCCTGCCTCCAAAACAAGCTTGAAGCCAAACCTGTTTCAAACAATATAGCCCTCAAACTGTAACATAACACAAGCCTTTAAACAACAAGCCACAAACCTTGAAGCCTTCACCTGCATAAACACAAGCCTTCACCTGCAGAACCACAAGCCTCAAGCCTTTCAAGACTCAGCCTGAAGCCTGTCAAACAACCAAGAACACAAGCAAACCAACTGATAAACCTCATGCCTGTTTGAACAAATCTTGTTCATTTTCAAAACCTGCATAATACCAGTTACAAGTATCCAAATATACAAAAACTCCAACAAACCCAGTATCAAAAACCTATCAAAGCCTGTCTCAAGCCCAAAGCCTAAACCTTTAGCCTGTCAAAGCCAAAAAGCCATACAACCTGTTTCAAACCACAGGCCAGCCTCAGAACTAACTTCCTCATAGGCTACACAAATCCCAATCTCAGAGTCAATATCATACAAGCATATTCAGAAGCAAATCATACAAGCATCTTCATCAAATCAAAGCATTCAATCCCAAAACCTTCAGAGCAACCTCATCATTGGGCCAACAATAGCATAAACATCATCAAAACAATACTCAGAATCAACCTCAACACATCATCAAATAATCATACATAAGCAAGTCAAGAGAGGAAAAGTTATTCAAAAGCGAAGTAATAAGCAAACAGGCATCTCAGATTCGAAGATAACCATCATTGAAAGGAGCAAGCAAGTAAGAAAGTAAGCAGAAGAGAGAACTAGAAGCTAGGGTTTTCAGACATTCATCACAAAACCTAACAAAAAGCAAAATACGAGGATACCGGGAAGGACAAGCTCATAGCATCACGTATTCCTCCGCCCCTGGCCGCCTGAGACGCGCCTCCAGTCTACCTCTCCTCCTCTCCAAGCAACGAACCCTCCAAAGGCATAACTTTCTTCTCCCTCTTTTCATACCTCCCATGAACAACAACACATAAAGAGATCAAAACACATAAAATTAAAACATGCAAAGAGGAAGACTGAAAACCCTAAGACATAAAAATGGGAAATCTTTACCTTTTCTGGTCATTGTTATGCTCAACCATGGAGAGGAGGAAGTAGAGGCGGCACCTGGTGGCCATAGGCAGCGGTGAAGTTTGTTCAGAAGCGTGGCTCAAGAGCGAGGAAGAGATGAAGAGGACAAAGGTGGAAATGGCGCCGCTCAAAACTGTAACCCTTGAAATGAAACAAATCTAAGCGAACCCTAAAACAAATGTTCACAAACTCGTTTGGGCTTTTCCCCATCTAACTGCCAAGGCCCAATGCAATCAGGCGCCTTACACCCCCCTTTTTTTGATTCTCATTCAAACTTTGTTTTGGGCCATAAACCCCCTAAGCCCATTTAACTCTTTCTTTTTATTTTCTATTTATTCAAACTAAATACTTTTATTTATTTTCTTTTTATATAACACTACTTATTTTGTAAATAAAATAATACATTAACTCTTTTTGTATAAAACTTTCTTAATTACTTTTTTTTAGTTAATATAATTAAAAATACATAAGAATAAAATTTTTAGTTAAATAACTTTCTTGTATATAAAACATTAACAGATACATAAATAATTAGTTCGTTTTAAGTTAAATACTTTTTCTTTAAAACCCTTTTGTTTATATAACATTAACTAAAAATGTATAAATGTTAATTTTCTCTAAAACTTAAAACATTTTTCTTTTCTTTTAATTAAAACTTTTGTTTATATAACATTAACTAAAATGTATAAATATTAATTTTCTTTAACTTAAAACATTTTTCTTTAGAACATTTGTTTGTACATATTTAACAAAAATCCAAAAATAAATAAAATACTTAATATTGCATTAAGTCAACATACTTTTCTCACTTGTAAATAATCACATACACTTTCACCAATACTCTTGATACATTGCTTTTATTCTTGTACATTGCTACATTGACATTAAGAATGCGATTCGATTTGGTTGTAAATATATTTCGACACTACTCTCCTAATAAGTCTCATCCCCATTTGTAAATATTTGTACCCCCATTCCCGGATACTTATTTGTAATAGCTTAGACTTTAAATTCCCGCAATTTATCGCTTTCTATATACTGTATAGTAATTAGGGTTTGTATGCAAAGATTCAAAATCAACCGCTAGATAACCTAATACAAGACAAATGCATGACAATCAATACACTATTCACACTTGCACCCCTAGGGTAATCCCGCTTGTTGCCTTCCAAAATGGGCCATGTTACATGTTGAGTTCTTTGGCAAAACAAAAACAAATCAAATGATCATAGTCCCTCGATGACGCTTTCGAATTTGCCTAAACAAAATGATCATAGTCCATTCAAGCAAAATTACCAAAGACACTTGGCACCATTGCATTCATGGTCTATACGATGACCCGCGCCCGTCCTGTTAACATCCTAACACAAGATTGTCTACCAAATACAATGGTGGAACAATACTGTTAAAAGGGTTAAAACATAGGAAAGATCTTTGAGTAAATTTAGGGGTAGACAACTCTTAGTTACTTGATCAAACTTGCAAAACACACTTGCCTACTTTTCAAAATACACTCCACAACACAACTTTCAAAAAACAAACTTTCAAAACCTTGAAACATCTTTTCAAAAAGACAAGCACCTTTTGTAAAACATTCGAGTAAAGAATTGTTACAAGGGTTGCCTAGACAAGGCATATTTTTCAAAACATTTTCAAAAACCACACACACAAAGCACCATTTCAAACAATTGAAAATCAAGGCAAGTGATTTAAAACAAGTAACTAAGAGCCCATGGATAACCATGGATGAAAAGGGTGCTAATACCTTCCCTTTTCATAATCTACCCCCCGAACCCACGAAAACATCTCAAAGGTTTTTCCTGTGCTTTTTAACCTTTCCTTTAGGATAAAATAAAAAGTCGGTGGCAACTCTTGCTAAACCGAACAAGTGCGAGTACAAACGCAAAACCTCAAGTCAGTTCTCCCACCGTATCACAGAACTGGCGACTCTGCTGGGGAATCATTTAAAAGTGGGGTTACCTTAGGGTTTTTGATCACCCATACATACTTGCTTTGATTGCTTTGATTGCTTTACTTTTTGGGTCCTTGTTTGGGTTTGTTGTAAATCCTACACCCGGATTTGGGGGCACCTTTTTAGGTAAATAGCAATAAAACTGTGAGGGAACTGTGCGGGGTATACCGACATGGTTGAAGCAGTAAGCTATGTTAGTGCGACATATTTGTGAGTACCAGTAACCCTTGAGTTCAATCAAGGAGAGTACGGGGCCGCTGAGTGATGTCATGAAGCACTAACGAACTCTTAGAACCTTACTTGACCATCTTAGCCTTTTTAGGGGTAGTGAGATGACCGACTTTGGTGCAGTCCAAAGTTGGTAGATACTCGATACTACACTCATTGAGGGTTGTTTTCTTGGAATATTTTGGTCGCCAGTTATGTGGCTAAACCAAAACAATGAACACAGAAAACAATCTAATGATATTGAGCTCCTTAGAAGCCGGTTTCTATTTTAGGACAGGATGATCCAACTAGCTTCAAGAGGGTACTTACCTACAAACCCCATGCAAGCCTAAACCTAATGACTTGTTTGCTTTGTATGAATATGATTACCTGTATATACACTTACTTTCTTTTGCATACATGTACATAACATCATGACATCATACCATAGCATTTTTTACTAACCATTTCAAGGAACTCGAGGGTCTTTTGATGCAGGGTCACGTTGAACCAGACGTCTACCAAGGGGCAAGAGGTTTCTCCTCTAAACAAATGCCATCAAAGATCAAGTGCAACAACTTGAATCAGGGGTTATGACCCACTTGACATGGTGAGCTTGATTCTCGTGGAAAGACATCCACAAGTACAAAGTTCTCCAATCAGAGATCAAAGTTCAACCTCTAACATTTTCTTGTGTTTACCCCAAGAGATCCTTGAAAACATGCATCCACATATCATGCATTGCATCATGACAGTTTTTCCTTTTCAAGTTTCCTTATTCTCCTACTGTTTATTTCAGTAAGAGATGGCTCTAGAGAGGACTGTCAAGGACATCCAGGACCAAAATGCTCAACTTCAGGAAATGTTCTTGAACCTGTCCCAGGGGCAAGAAGAAGTGAAAGCTCTCCTCATAAGGGGCTTGGTCCAGGGGAATTCAAACAATGCCAGGAGTGATCAGTTGGGGGAACTGCAGTTTGATTTGGCTACATTGAGGATCCAGATGATGGGACAACTGGTGGGCCAGATGGCTCTCATCCAGGACTTGTCTCAAAGACAAGAGGAGCTCAGGGTTCTCGTCAAACAACTGCTTCGGGACAACCAAGTGGAGCAAACATCTTAGGTTGAAGAACAAGTCACCACTCAACCCCCCTCAAGACAAAAAGACAAGGGAAGGCTCCTCTACTTGCTTCAGGGTCACAAGCGCACCAACAACCTCGTCAGCGCCAACGGGGCAATCAGCGTAAGCAAAATACGTCGGGAAGACAGTTCACTGAGACTGACATACCGTCATCCCTAATATTGGAGCCCTTGTTGGAGGTCAATCTGACTGCTTTGAGGGATCCTATCCGGAAGCCCAATACCTCCGCTCCTAGCTATCATCCCGATGCATTTTGTGTATACCACTCCTATAGTCCGGGACATGACACCGACAATTGTTGGGCCTTGAAGAACAAGATTCAAGATCTGATTGACATTGGGGTGCTGAGATTCATGCCAGATGGCGAGATGAAAATCTTCCGTTAAGGGTTTCTCCACCTGAATTGACAAGGCTCAAACTGAGAGACCTTTGTTCCATTTGAATTTTCAAAGTTGTAATCTTTTGTTATTCAAAAAATTATCTATTAATGTCAAACTTTGTTTCATTAATGCATTGCATATGTTTGTCTTGAATTCATCCATTCGTTTTCACTACTCTCATGCTTTCTTTATGATATTTAACTCTTGATAAAAAGCTACAAGCCTTTAGAGGGAGGATGACGAAACAATACCATAATCTCATACAGTATGCTTTTGAACAGACCTTGCTGATGATGTACAGGCATTTCTTTCAATTCCCAAACACTGGAGTTATAAGGAAGATAATCCCTAGTCAACCCCTTCGAGCCAAAGAAGTAGGATTTTTCTGTTCTAAACAAATCAAAACCTTTGATTTAAACCTGGGGCAGGGTAGTCTCTCAGTTAATTCAAAAAAAAAGCGCATTGAAGTCGCAAACTCTCAGTTCGTAATACAACGAAAGACATCAAAAAAAGAAAGACATTCCTTTGGAATCAAAAGACAGTGATGGTTCCTTATCTCATAGGCAGTCATTATCTCTCAAAAAAGAAAAATCCCACTGAGCCAAAACCTATAAAGGAGGCTTAAGAATCTGGGGCATCCCGCTGACTGTAACCTCGAAAACGGGAACAGTCAAGCAAAAGTTAGGGATAACAAATCAAGAACGAAGTCATTACAAATCCTCAACAACATGAAAAAATGTTGCAAAATAAAAAAGGAGAGGATCACTGCCCTCCAAATTCAATTGGTGAACCATCACCCAAAAGTCATTCCAAACTCGAATGGAGTTCGACGCACAATTAACTGAGTCTAGGGTTGAAGAACATCACGAAGAGCGGGTGGGTACAAATATACTTTGAGCCTTTATCCTTTGTTTCTTAAACCGTGAACCAAGCCACGTTACAACCCTTCAAAAGTCCTAATTGAAGCATGGGTTAGTTCGAAAGCATACTGTTACAAAAGGTATCCTGACTCCTGTAAGGCTTTGTTCTAAAATCTTGTGTTGAATTTGTCTTACAAAAAGTTTTCTGCTAAAAAACGCATTTTTCAAAACTTCGAGACAGACATAAACTTTGCATTACCTGGATATCATTGTTTGCATATGGTTATTTGTTTGACAGCGGAGAAATTCACACAATGAATATCCGATGAACGAAAGCTTTCTCAGTGAACAAAATCATTTCAAAAAGGATGACACTTCCGTCGCAAAAATCTCCTATCAACAAAGGGGCATGACATGTCACTATCCAGTTAACCTGGGGCAGTCCAGTCAAGATTTCAACAAATCTCTCAATTACAGATTAACCTGGGGCAAGTCTCCCTCACCATCACTTGGGGCATTCGAATGTCAATCTTAAGGGTTACGAACAGTCCAAGTTTCCTGGCAATATCACACGCATCTGATATTGGGGGCAGTGATGAAACCTCTCTAGCAGACCTGCAGTCATGGGTTTATTTCCCCAACATTTGTCAAGGATTTATTCTCCAAAACAAATTACATTTCAACAGCATTCTTAACATATGCAGATTGATCGACAAATAAGGTTCCTTCATCTTTTGAAGTAGTAATCATCAAGGTTCCTTCATCTTTTGAAGTAGTAATCATCAAGGTTCCTTCATCTTTTGAAGTAGTAATCATCAAGGTTCCTTCATCTTTTGAAGTAGTAATCATCAAGGTTCCTTCATCTTTTGAAGTAGTAATTGTAGGTGTTTAGGTATTGGCTTGCATTTTTGGTAAATTCCAAGTGTATGTGTGAATGTCATGACTGATGTCATAACATTCTAGTTCAGGTTGTACTAACTCTTTAGGTACATATGCAGAAAAATATTGTAACTCAAATACTGATGTTTATAAGTGTGTATCTGAGCATGTTTGCAAAATGATCACATTTAGCTAATCAGTAGACAGGTTTTCTCAGATGTCATAACAGATGTTATGACATCCTGTTCTGAACTAGCAGGATTACAGGATTGGATAAGTCTGAGTTTTTTCAGGAAATAACTCAGTCCTTCCTAAACAGAATCCTGCGTTTTCTGAGGAGTAACCTAGCTCAATCCTAACCTGATCAACAAAGTACTGTGACCTGGTCTTTAGGTCAAACGGAATCAACCCTAGGTTTTTGGAAACCCTAACTGAAGTTGCAGCTGCTATATATTCAACAGAGCTGCGGTTTTTGAATCGATCCTTGCTGATTGATTAGAAGATCAAGTTTGTAATCTGTATAGATTTGTGTATTGTACTCCAAGCAATTATCATTGTGATAAGTGTCTTGGAATAGGCTTCAATTGTAAGGGTTGTGTAGCACTCAAAGCTTTGAAGCAAGAGTGTTTGAATGTTACTTGACTAAAGCTGTGAAGCAGAGTCAAGTTAGTTGTGTACATCACTCAAAGCTGTGAAGCACGAGTGATTGTGTTACTTGATTAAAAAGCTGTGAAGCTTAATCAAGAGTGTGTTTTGAAGAGTGTCTTCATCAATTCTCAAGTCAAATTGGTTTATGTATCACTGCTGTGATTGAGGGGGAGTGAGTAGGAACTCAGGTTTAAGTTGTACTTAGATTAGAATTGCATTGGGTAGGTCTTAAGTGAAGGAGATAAACTGGTTGGTTTATTCCTGAATTAACATCTCTTATAGTGGATTCTCTCCCTGGCTTGGTAGCCCCCAGAGTAGGTGTTGTTGCACACTGAACTGGGTAAACAATTGACTGTGTTATTTACTGCTTTTGTATAGTAAGTCAGATACGGTGTCATAACATCGGACGTGACATTAAGTATCTGTAGCCAGAATTTCAATTGGCATCAGAGCAGGCACCCTGCCTGTATTACTGGGTGAGATCTAGGGATATCACTTTCTGGCACTATGGACAAAGAAGGAGTTTTTGGAAATAGACCACCCATTCTGGATGGAACTAATTATGACTACTGGAAACCTCGTATGATTGCCTTCCTAAAATCTCTGGACAAAAAGGCTTGGAGAGCTGCTGACAAAGGATGGATTCATCCCACCATAACTGAAAGAGATGGGACAATCAGTCTGAAGCCTGAGGAAGATTGGAGTAAAGAAGAAGATGAGTTAGCTCTGGGAAATTCAAAAGCCTTAAATGCCTTGTTCAATGGAATTGATAGAAACATCTTCAGATTAGTACATCAATATGAACTGGCCAAGGAAGTTTGGGACACCCTCAAAACTACTCATGAGGGCACTTCCAAAGTAAAGATGTCAAGGCTTCAGATGTTGACCACTAAGTTTGAGAATCTAAAAATGATGGAAGATGAAACCATCCATGAATTTCACATGAACATCTTGGAGATTGCCAACACCTCAGGAGCACTGGGAGAAAAAATGTCAGAAGAAAAACTGGTGAGGAAGATTCTCAGATCCTTGCCTAAAAGATTTGCAATGAAGGTAACTGCCATAGAGGAAGCCCAGGACATTAGCAAGTTAAAAGTGGATGAACTTATTGGGTCTCTTCAGACTTTTGAGATGGGGATCACTGATAATGGTGACAAGAAGAACAAAAGCATAGCACTTGTAACCAACACTGATGTTGAACACAAGGAGGATGAAGAAGAAAACATATCAGAAGCCATTGCCATGCTTGGAAGACAGTTCAACAGGCTCATCAAAAGAATGGACCCAAAGTCAAGGTCAAATGTTCATAACATTCCTTCTGACATTGACAATTCCAGCAGAAGACCAAGATCAGAAGATAAGGAAAACCAAGGCAGAGGAATTCAATGCCATGGATGTGAAGGATATGGACATATTCGAGCTGAATGTCCTACCTTTCTTAAGAAGCAAAAGAAAGGAATGACTGTTACTTGGTCTGACTATGATTCAGAAAGCAATTCTGAAGAAGAATCTGCCAAACTAGTTACTGCCCTAACTAGTGTTTGTACTTCTGAAAGTGACACCAGTGATGAAGAAGTAACATTTGAAGAACTGGCTGATACCTACAAGAAATTGTGTATCAGAAGTGGTGAATTCTGTGTGCAAAATGAGAAACAATCAAAACTCATTGTAAAGCTGGAGGCTGAAAAGAGAGCAAATCTTGAAACTATAAGTCATTTAGAAGGAGAAGTTCAACTGCTGAACTCACAACTGAATCAAATGACCAAATCAGTCAAGATGTTGACAAATGGAACAGACAAATTGGAAGAGATTCTTCAGGCTGGACAAAATATGGGAAATAAATCTGGCCTAGGATTTGTGGAAACAAAGAAATTTGTTACCAGGAAGCAAATGTCAAAACAGATGTCTCAACATTACTCTCAACATCAGGGACAGAGACACATGAAGAAGAGGTACCAAAGATGGAGATGTCATCATTGTGGGAAATATGGTCACATAAAGCCCTTCTGCTTCAGACTACATGGATATCCTAATCAGAAATCAGATGTCAAACCTGAGTCTAAAAAGGTACCACACGCTCCTCAATGGAAGAAAAAGGCTACTGCACTGATAGCACACACTTCCCTGAAGATCTCAGCAAAGGAAGATTGGTACTTTGACAGTGGATGTTCCAGACACATGACTGGATTCAAAAATCTCCTCAATAATATTATGCCTCACACCACCAGTTTTGTGACCTTTGGAGATGGTGCTAAAGGAGAAATCAAAGGAGTTGGGAATTTGGACTACCCTGGAGTTCCAAGTCTGAATAAGGTACTGCTGGTAAAAGGGTTGACTACTAATCTCATCAGCATCAGTCAATTATGTGATCTAGGATTCATGGTCAACTTCTCAAGATCTGAATGTCTAGTGTTTAATGAAAAACTAGATATTGTAATGAGAGGAATAAAATCCAAAAATAACTGTTATGTGTGGCAGCCTGAGAACACTGATATCTCCACTTTGAGTCAAATCATCAAAGAAGAAAAAGATATGAAACAGTGGCAGCATAAACTTGAAGGAATGAAAAGAGCTATTCCTATGGAAGATGTCAGAAGAACTCCTAAACTACAGGCTGATAATATATGTGATGTGGCAAAGAACAAGTCTCATAAATTCTGTTCTCAAGAATTCTGGTCAACACAGATGCTACCTGAAGACAATGTTACACAAGATGTTGTGACATTGTGGTGTGATAATCTGAAAACATTCAACATTTCCTTAAACCCTATTGACTTTGGAGAGAAGAAATCATTTAAACTGAAACATAGTTTCTCTGAGCTTCAGCTAACTGATTCTTCTACCAAGGTACTTGTTGGAAATCAACTTGAAAATTTGAGGGGCAGATTGGGCATTCACCAACATGAGAAATTATAGCAATTAGTTTTGCTGAAAACAAGGGTTGAAGGGATTAATTCTATTAAGTCTATATTTAGTGGGTTAATCATATTCATTCACAATTCCTTCAAAAGCCTTCAGAAGTTGAAAAGACTCCCTTGTACTCCCTATCTCTATCATCCTTGCAACCTGTTTTCTCCTCCCAATCAAAGAGTTTTCTCAAACTGCTACTGCTACTCAACGTTAAACACAATGTCTCAGACATCATCTTCCACTATGGCGGCTTCGTCTCACTCATCATCATCGTCATCTGATCAAGATTCTAGGGCAATCACGACATGCATAGAATCTGAAGTACTTGAGGTCACTCCTCTCAGGGAGATGGCAACTAACCCAGCCAAAATCAAGAAGCTCAGGACCAGACATGCAGGAAGAGCTCAAGCTGCAGTCTCTGGTAATTCTTCTCTTCCTTCATCTCCTATACCTAATAAAGAAGGAACAGTTCAAGTACACCAAGCTATTGCTAGACTGGTTACTAGCATTCTGAGTGGCAACCAATCTGTACCGGGGATTTCTATTCCTTTGAATCAATCTGAAAGTCCAAATGTGGAAGGTTCTGAAAATATAGATGTCACTGAGGATGTTGTGACACCAAAAGACAACATTCAGAATCCCTCTGAAAAGGCTGCTGTTCCACCTATCATTGATGTGGATGAAGATTATTCAGATAATGAACTGATTGTTAATGTGAACCCTAGCATTGCTAGGAGATTGATGAAAAGAAAAAGTAGTGAGACTGTTAAACCTAAGAAGTCCAAGGCTGAAGGGATGGCTGAAAAAATTCAGACAAAAGGGAAGAAAGCACAGGTGCTGACTGCTAGACAACCAATCTCCAAGAAAAGAAAAGAACCTGAAACTTCTGACTCTGATGATGAATCAGAATTTGAGATTGACATTGACAATACTCCCATCAGAAGGAAGCTCCCTTCCAGCAAGATTGCTAGAGTGCCTGAAGTGCCAACTGACAACATCTCCTTTCATCATCCTGATAATGCAAACAGGTGGAAGTATGTCTGCTTGAAGAGAATAGCCTTGGAGAGAGAACTCAACAATGATGCTTTGGAGTGCAAAGACATCATGGAGCTAATCAGGAATGCTGGTCTAATGAAGACAGTATTGAAGTTTGGCAAATGTTATGAAAATCTGGTTAAAGAGTTTGTAGTAAACTTGTCCAATGATTGTGCTGATGGGAGGTCAGCTGACTTTGAGAGTGTGTTTGTTAGAGGAAGAAGGGTCAAGTTCTCTCCATCAGAAATTAACAAGTTTCTTGGAAGAACAAATAAGGACTGTCCTGATGTAGAGGCAACTGACAATGAAGTATGCTTGACCATCACTGCCAAGCAAGTAAAGTGCTGGCCATTGAAAGGGAAGTTGAATGCTAGTAAACTCAGCATGAAATTTGCCATCTTGCATAAAATAGGTGCAGCAAACTGGGTGCCTACAAATCACAAATCAACCATCTCCACAGGATTGGGGAGATTCATCTATGCTGTAGGAACCAAGACTGCCTTTGACTATGGAAGGTACATCTTTGAACAGACCTTGAAGCATGCTGGCAGTTATGCTGTCAAAGGACCAATTGCTTTTCCCTCCCTCCTTTGTGGAATCATCCTTGCACAATACCCTGACATCCTTGTAGCAAGAGATACAGTCTGCAAAAGAGCCCCTGCCCTTGGCCTGCATTACAAACTGTTTCAGGGATCCCATGCTCCAGACATTGTTATAACATCAGCTGAGACATCGTCTGCAAAGAGCCAGTCCAAAACATCAGATGTCATAGTTGTTTTAAAGGAAACATGCAAAGAGCTGGATGCTAGAAAAAGGACCCTAGAAGCTCTAATTGCCAGGCTAGAAAAGGAAGAAGCTGAAGAAAGCAGAAGGGAAGAAGAAGATGAAGGACAGTTCAACACTGAAGAAATTGGCTCCTCTGAATCTGATGACAGTGCTTGAAGGTTGATTGCTGCTTGGTGGTGTTACTGGTGGAGTTTGGAAGTATGTTCTGCTGTTGTCTGCTGCTGATCTCATTATTTTGTCTTGGATAACTGTATAACTTTATAAACATGTAATCTTTGGCCCATTTGTGGCTAAAGTGGGGGAGAATATTTTTGGTACTGCCTAATTAGTACTTAACACTATATTTTTCTGCTGTCACTTATTTCTGCTGCTATCTATCTATCTCTGATTGTTTAGGGACTTTAGCCAAAAATCTGCCAAAGGGGGAGTTTGTAGGTGTTTAGGTATTGGCTTGCATTTTTGGTAAATTCCAAGTGTATGTGTGAATGTCATGACTGATGTCATAACATTCTAGTTCAGGTTGTACTAACTCTTTAGGTACATATGCAGAAAAATATTGTAACTCAAATACTGATGTTTATAAGTGTGTATCTGAGCATGTTTGCAAAATGATCACATTTAGCTAATCAGTAGACAGGTTTTCTCAGATGTCATAACAGATGTTATGACATCCTGTTCTGAACTAGCAGGATTACAGGATTGGATAAGTCTGAGTTTTTTCAGGAAATAACTCAGTCCTTCCTAAACAGAATCCTGCGTTTTCTGAGGAGTAACCTAGCTCAATCCTAACCTGATCAACAAAGTACTGTGACCTGGTCTTTAGGTCAAACGGAATCAACCCTAGGTTTTTGGAAACCCTAACTGATGTTGCAGCTGCTATATATTCAACAGAGCTGCGGTTTTTGAATCGATCCCTGCTGATTGATTACAAGATCAAGTTTGTAATCTGTATAGATTTGTGTATTGTACTCCAAGCAATTATCATTGTGATAAGTGTCTTGGAATAGGCTTCAATTGTAAGGGTTGTGTAGCACTCAAAGCTTTGAAGCAAGAGTGTTTGAATGTTACTTGACTAAAGCTGTGAAGCAGAGTCAAGTTAGTTGTGTACATCACTCAAAGCTGTGAAGCACGAGTGATTGTGTTACTTGATTAAAAAGCTGTGAAGCTTAATCAAGAGTGTGTTTTGAAGAGTGTCTTCATCAATTCTCAAGTCAAATTGGTTTATGTATCACTGCTGTGATTGAGGGGGAGTGAGTAGGAACTCAGGTTTAAGTTGTACTTAGATTAGAATTGCATTGGGTAGGTCTTAAGTGAAGGAGATAAACTGGTTGGTTTATTCCTGAATTAACATCTCTTATAGTGGATTCTCTCCCTGGCTTGGTAGCCCCCAGAGTAGGTGTTGTTGCACACTGAACTGGGTAAACAATTGACTGTGTTATTTACTGCTTTTGTATAGTAAGTCAGATACGGTGTCATAACATCGGACGTGACATTAAGTATCTGTAGCCAGAATTTCAGTAATCATCAAGGTTCCTTCATCTTTTGAAGTAGTAATCATCAAGGTTCCTTCATCTTTTGAAGTAGTAATCATCAAGGTTCCTTCATCTTTTGAAGTAGTAATCATCAAGGTTCCTTCATCTTTTGAAGTAGTAATCATCAAGGTTCCTTCATCTTTTGAAGTAGTAATCATCAAGGTTCCTTCATATTTTGAAGTAGTAATCATCAAGGTTCCTTCATCTTTTGAAGTAGTAATCATCAAGGTTCCTTCATCTTTTGAAGTAGTAATCATCAAGGTTCCTTCATCTTTTAGAGTAGTAATCACCAAGGTCATCAAATTTCCATCATCACCTGCTGGAAGTTGCAACCACCAACAAAATAACGGACAATTGAAGCTCCTAAAAGTCTGTTTCTCTCAAGAATGAAGACTCTCATCCTTAAAACCCCGGAAGATTGGTATGCTCCCAATTTCTGACCCCCAACAGAATGAAGATTCTCATTCTCAAAGTGGCGTATAACCCAAGTTCCAGATTAATACCTGTAGCAAGCCAGGAAAATATCTGTGGACGACTGATTGAAGATTAATACCTGTAACAAGCCAGGAAAACTATCTTTCTTTCTCAGGTCAGAGATTAATACCTGAAACCAGCCAGGACAACTATCTACTCGACCAACTCAAACAATTCAACAATCATTTCTGGATGGCATCTTTAAGCCCATCTCCGACATCACAATACCTGAAACCATCCAGGAAAACCATCTATATGAAGAGATTGAAGATCAACGCCTGTAACAAGCCAGGAAAACTATCTTTCTTTTCTCCGGTCAGAGATTAATACCTGAAACCAGCCAAGACAGTATCTCATTGACCAACCTTTTCAAGATCCCATATCAACACCTGCAGCAATCAAAAGATTCTTGCAATCCCCAGCAGAGCTAAAACTTCCAACTATCAATCCCCCAGCAGAATGAAGACTCTCATTCTCAGTTCCTCACAGAGTATTCAAATATTCTCCAGTGAAGATCTCCTCAAGACAGGAATCCCCAATAGATTGGAATACAACCCAAGCTCCTGATCCCCCAACAGCGGTCCCAGGACTTCTCTTTTTCAACGATCAAAGGATTTTCAATCCCCTGCAGCAGTCAAGGAATTACTTTCCCCGGCAGCAGTCAAGATTCTTTTATCTCCAGCCATCCAGGATTCATCTATCCTCAGCAAGACAACTCATCAGCTTACATGCGCATTCATCACATTCATATCATAAACATTGATATAACATACATTGCATCATGCATCATGACATTGCATACAACTAACTCTTTACCTTTTCAGGAAAGATCAGTCAACAGACAAAGATCATCATCTTCTGAGATTCCTTCTAGAAATAGTTCAGATGTGACCCAGATTTGGCGACATTCTGATACTTATTTCAGATTCAAGACTTCTGAAAACAGTTTACGAGTTCTCCAGACACGGATGTTAACCTATCGCTTGTTCAGATTTTGTAGCTTTTGAAAACAGTTTACGAACGCTTCCCAAAATGGATGCTGATCTATTGCTTATTCAACTTCAACTCCTGAAAACAGTTTACGGATTCTCCAAACATGGATGTCAATCTATTGCTTATTCAGACCCCCAGTTCAGAGACGTTCCAAAACATGGATACCTTTCTGATACTCATCCACTCACCAATGACATACAGTTCAACAAACAATTTCCAGATGGCATCTCTAAGCCCATCCCCCGACAAGATTCTGTCACATCCCCAGATGGCATCTATAAGCCCATCCTCCTACCAGCAATTTCCAGATGGAATCTCTAAGCCCATCCTCCGACAAGATTCTGTCACATCCCTAGATGGCATCTCTAAGCCCATCACCAAATGGCATCTTTAATCATATTCCCTCTACCATCACATCACCGAGTGCAAATTTTTTGGGCACTCTAGTGTCCAATCTCCTTTTACCTTCGAGTCGGGAAAGGCAAACTTGCCAATCTAACTCTTCAGGTTCAAGAAGATTGAACAGGGGCAACTGTTGTACCCCAAAATTCGCCCTCCTATTTTTCCACAAGAAATCACAGCTTCGGGCTTTTCCTGATTTTTCAGATTGGCCTAAGAATCAGTCAAGCAGACTATTTCTTATCAGTCTATCCAATTTAGGGTTTTCATGAACTCTGGAACAGTTCAAGCAGATTATTAGGGTTTGGTTGAGTTTGGCTCAGGGTTTGATTAGGCAGGCGCTTCTTTGACAATAAATCAAGAACTAGGGTTTGTGTGCGCATTCTCAGAAAGAATTAATTCTATAGTTCTTTTCAATTTACTCTGGGATATAAGCTGAGGCATTTGAATTGAGAACTTGCAGTGTTTGGTATAATCAGTAAAAGAAAAGACATGTGGACGTTTGTTTGATTAACTGTGCATTGCTTATGGTTAATTGGAGCGCCGGGTTTATTATTGATTAATGCTAAGTGGCAAGACTACAATGTTTATTAATTATTTATTTATTCTAAGTTAGAATAGTTGGGATTTACTTCCAGTTATTTTAATTTAAGAAACTTAAATAATTAAATGGACAGTGAACTGAAAAAAGAATTAACTGACAAAGAAGGATTTTTATTCATCTTTAATTGTTTGTTACAAATTATTATTTGAACACTGTAAATTTATTTACATTTTGTTTACAATAATAATATTACAAATAATTGGAAGTAAATTAAAGCTATCCTAAAGTTTCCTAAGTCTTCATCTTCTACTGATGCTCCCCATTGCTCAATTGATTTTCATCGACAAAAACAAAAGAAGAAAAGAAGTCAAATGCAGATGAAATAAAAAGGCAGACAGTTAATCATAAAAAAGCTCATTATTAAAAGTGATTGGCCGGATTCAGTTTATTCACCCTCTCTGCAAATCACAAGAAAATTCTTGGTTCACAAAGAGGGATAGAAAATGTTTGCAAACAATTAAATGCATAAAGCTACATGGGAATTTACAATGCTGCATAATTCCAAATTGTCAACCAAAGAGGCAAACTGAACAGCCAAGTGAATATGCCAAAACAAGTTACAAAGTTCAAAAACAAGTTGCCCAAGTCACAGTTTCAAACTAATCAAACTGTCAAAGAAACTAAACCAAGTCCAATGCCAACTGAACTGTCCAAAAGCTGTCCAAAAAAGATATAGAAAGATATCAAAAGCCAAAAGTTGTCAACAAGTACACAAATGCAAAAAATCTGAAGAAAGAAGATATGCAGAGCAGAACCAACAATGCAAGCAATATATTTCAAAAAATCATCATTTCCCAAGCCAAGACTTTTTCAGAAATAGTACAGATAAGCAATAAAAAATGCTTTCTGATAGAGAGAGAAAGAGAGTAAAAGAAGAGGGGCTTACAGTTTGTTGAGGCAAGCTGAAAAGATATAAAACAAACATATCTTAACACAGTACAAAGGGGGGCAGAATATCACAAAAACAAGAAAACACACAAGCTCTCAACCTGTAATCTCAAACCAAAAGCCTAAAACTACAAACTGTGATAGAACACAAACAAGAGCCTGCCTCCAAAACAAGCTTGAAGCCAAACCTGTTTCAAACAATATAGCCCTCAAACTGTAACATAACACAAGCCTCTAAACAGCAAGCCACAAACCTTGAAGCCTTCACCTGCATAAACACAAGCCTTCACCCGCAGAACCACAAGCCTCAAGCCTTTCAAGACTCAGCCTGAAGCCTGTCAAACAACCAAGAACACAAGCAAGCCAACTGATAAACCTCATGCCTGTTTGAACAAATCTTGTCCATTTTCAAAACCAGCATAATACCAGTTACAAGTATCCAAATATACAAAAACTCCAACAAACCCAGTATCAAAAACCTATCAAAGCCTGTCTCAAGCCCAAAGCCTAAACCTTTAGCCTGTCAAAGCCAAAAAGCCATACAACCTGTTTCAAACCACAGGCCAGCCTCAGAACTAACTTCCTCATAGGCTACACAAAACCCAATCTCATAGTCAATATCATACAAGCATCTTCAGAAGCAAATCATACAAGCATCTTCATCAAATCAAAGCATTCAATCCCAAAACCCTCAGAGCAACCTCATCATTGGGCCAACAATAGCATAAACATCATCAAAACAATACTCAGAATCAACCTCAACACATCATCAAATAATCATACAGAAGAAAGTCAAGAGAGGAAAATCTATTCAAAAGCGAAGTAATAAGCAAACAGGCATCTCAGATTCGAACATAACCATCATTGAAAGGAGCAAGCAAGTAAGCAAGTAAGCAGAAGAGAGAACTAGAAGCTAGGGTTTTCATACATTCATCACAAAACCTAACAAAAATCAAAATACGAGGATACCGGGAAGGACAAGCTCATAGCATCACGTATTCCTCCGCCCCTGGCCGCCTGAGATGCGCCTCCAGTCTACCTCTCCTCCTCCCTAAGCAATGAACCCTCCAAAGGCATAACTTTCTTCTCCCTCTTTTCATACCTCCCATGAACAACAACACATAAAGAGATCAGAACACATAAAATTAAAACATGCAAAGAGGAAGACTGAAAACCCTAAGACATAAAAATGGGAAATCTTTACCTTTTCTGGTCGTTGTTGTGCTCAACCATGGAGAGGAGGAAGTAGAGGCGGCGCCTGGTGGCCATAGGCAGCGGTGAAGTTTGTTCAGAAGCGTGGCTCAAGAGCGAGGAAGAGATGAAGAGGACAAAGGTGGAAACGGCGCCGCTCAAAACTATAACCCTTGAAATGAAACAAACCTGAGCGAACCCTAAAACAAATGTTCACAAACTCGTTTGGGCTTTTCCCCATCTAACTGCCAAGGCCCAATGCAATCAGGCGCCTTACACCCCCCTTTTTTTTATTCTCATTCAAACTTTGTTATGGGCCATAAACCCCCTAAGCCCATTTAACTCTTTCTTTTTATTTTCTATTTATTCAAACTAAATACTTTTATTTATTTTCTTTTTATATAACACCACTTATTTTGTAAATAAAATAATACATTAACTCTTTTTGTATAAAACTTTCTTAATTACTTTTTTTTAGTTAATATAATTAAAAATACATAAGAATAAAATTTTTAGTTAAATTACTTTCTTGTATATAAAACATTAACAAATACGTAAATAATTAGTTCGTTTTAAGTTAAATACTTTTTCTTTAAAACCCTTTTGTTTATATAACATTAACTAAAAATGTATAAATGTTAATTTTCTCTAAAACTTAAAACATTTTTCTTTTCTTTTAATTAAAACTTTTGTTTATATAACATTAACTAAAATGTATAAATATTAATTTTCTTTAACTTAAAACATTTTTCTTTAGAACATTTGTTTGTACATATTTAACAAAAACCCAAAAATAAATAAAATACTTATTCTTGTAAATAATCACATACACTTTCACCAATACTCTTGATACATTGCTTTTATTCTTGTACATTGCTACATTGACATTAAGAATGCGATTCGATTTGGTTGTAAATATATTTCGACACTACTCTCCTAATAAGTCTCATCCCCATTTGTAAATATTTGTACCCCCATTCCCAGATACTTATTTGTAATAGCTTAGACTTTAAATTCCCGCAATTTATCGCTTTCTATATATTGTATAGTAATTAGGGTTTGTATGCGAAGATTCAAAATCAACCGCTAGATAACCTAATACAAGACAAATGCATGACAATCAACTATTCACACTTGCACCCCTAGGGCAATCCCGCTTGTTGCCTTCCAAAATAGGCCATGTTGCATGTTGAGTTCTTTGGCAAAACAAAAACAAATCAAATGATCATAGTCCCTCGATGACGCTTTCGAAGTTGCCTAAACAAAATGATCATAGTCCCTTCAAGCAAAATTGCCAAAGACACTTGGCACCATTGCATTCATGGTCTATACGATGACCCGCGCCCATCCCGTTAACATCCTAACACAAGATTGTCCACCAAATACAATGGTGGAACAATACTGTTAAAAGGGTTAAAACATAGCAATGATCTTTGAGTAAATTTAGGGGTAGACAACTCTTAGTTACTTGATCAAACTTGCAAAACACACTTGCCTACTTTTCAAAATACACTCCACAACACAACTTTCAAAAAACAAACTTTCAAAACCTTGAAACATCTTTTCGAAAAGACAAACACCTTTTGTAAAACATTCGAGTAAAGAATTGTTACAAGGGTTGCCTAGACAAGGCATCTTTTTCAAAACATTTTCAAAAACCACACACACAAAGCACCATTTCAAACAATTGAAAATCAAGGCAAGTGATCTAAAACAAGTAACTAAGATCCCATGGATAACCATGGATGAAAAGGGTGCTAATACCTTCCCTTTTCATAATCTACCCCCCGAACCCACGAAAACATCTCAAAGGTTTTTCCTGTTCTTTTTAACCTTTCCTTTAGGATAAAATAAAAAGTCGGTGGCGACTCTTGCTAAACCGAACAAGTGCGAATACAAACGCAAAACCTCGAGTCAGTTCTCCCACCGTATCACAATATGAAACAATAAAAACATAAAACAAACAACTACCTTTTCCCTGTACTTCGTGTTCTTCCTCAAGCTGGCCAGAACTCCTATATCTTTCTCATTTCTCCATGAAAATGAAAACTTCCAACATGAAAATGATAGTACTCATTCCCACGATTTCAACCATGTAATTTATGGAAACTAACAATCAAAGATTAAAACGAAATTTTGAAAGCCCTAATATTAAACCTAATTTTTACAGAAAGTTGAACTTCAAAATTCTCTACACATAATGAACAGAAATGGAATCTATGCACATGGTTGGCTTCAGTATTATAATATCAACATTTTTCTTTCATAAATCGTGGCCAATGGATGCCTGTATGAAGAGATAAAAGTTGGAATTCTTACCTCTTTCACCTGAGATCGTGAATTGAGTTTGAGTGAGATTTAAGAAGGCCTGAAGGTTGCTTTAGCTTGCTTGAACCTCCCTGAGTGTGTTCCAATTCTTACCTTGCTTTGAAAGTGTCTGAAACTCTCTATCCAAGTCAACCTACAAGCTTGGAAAACAAAAATGGTAGATGAAGAAGGAGTAGTTATAGTGCAGGGGTGATAGTCTGGATCACTTAGATATGAAGTAGGTAAAGTGTTTGGATGATTAAAACTTGAAACGCACGAGCCAATTTGTGGATTGCTATGCTTATACTCAAACTGCAAGTTTTTGACAAGTTTTTGGTGAGAGGGTATTCTGGAGTGTTTTTCGCATTTTGAAATCGTGTTCTCAACTGTAATATGTTTGTTTATTAGTATGGAAAAGGTTTCAAGTCAGCTTTTCAGCATATTTTTGAGTTGTAGGCTTTTTGCACACTTTCTTGCTTTTGAAGTAAAGTGAAAAGACAAGTCTCCTCATGCTTGTACTGGCCTGCTTGGAGTTGGTACAAGCTCTATACAAATTTCTTTAGGTTTGTAGGACTTGTGTGTGCAGAGAAGACTGGTCCAATGCTCAAGAATTGAAAAGTTGCAAAAGTTAAGCTTTTCCAAAATGGCAATGGCAACTTTGTGACATTTATGGAATTAAAGCTTGGACAAAGACCCTTGGGCTTGGATTAAGGCTTTGTCAACTGAGTAAGCATTAAATTATATAGTGAGAAACAAGTTTGAGACCTGTAAAGCAAGAATTACGCAGCATAGGTTCAGATTTGAATTTTGTTCTTCATGAAATGGCTTGAATTCAAAGTGAGAAATTGCCAACTTCATCTCTTTGATTCTCCCTACTCAAAAACGATATTAAGGAATTCTTGGGCATTTTGGAAATCTTGCAATATGATCTATAACGCATCTTTGAAATGCATTTCTAGATTCCCCTTGGAACTAGGTGAAAAATTTCCATGAAGTTGGGTCAAAAACCTGCCTAAATTAGGGCAAAATTTCACTAAGTTATTTTAGTTCATGGGCATGTATTCACAAAATTATATCTTGAGATCCAAGCATCTTAAAGGAAAAATGTGTCAAGCAAAGTTGTAGATTTCATGGAGATATACAACTTTCATGTTGGAAATTTCCTTTGAATCATCTTGTATCATGGTAAAAAAAATGGCTTAAAGTTGAGAAAAAATAAGAAATTTTCTATACTTAGAAAAATTTCTAAGTTAAGAAAATTTCAAATTTTAAAACCAAATCTTCAATCTTTGATTCCTTGATGAACAAGTTTCACATTTTGACATGTTTTGATGAACTATGATCCTTGGCACTTGATTTTGAACAAAAAGTCAAAGTTTGACTTTTCAGTATACAGTTGACTTTTGATCAGTTGACTGCAAATTTCATCTGTCAACCCAATGAAATTGCAATGTTTTAAACCATGCTATTAGGTCAAGATGATACAAATGAAACCTTGAAATCATGCTTCAAATCAATTGGTCATTTGCTAGGTCGAAAATCAAAAATTGCCCTTCCTCAGTCAAAACCCTAATTTTGACCATTTTGCCCTTTTAATGATTTGATCAAATTTCTTGAGGAATTATGATCCAAACTTGATAAAATGATACATATGAGTCTAAATTGTTGATTTGGATAAAAAATATGAAGTTTGACTGTAAATTGTCCATGGTTGACTTTTTTTCCAATACAGTTGATTTTTAGGTCAACTATCTAATTGACTGATCAAAAATGTGGTTCAAAGCTTGAAACTTGTCATGAGTAATCTTAAGGGTCCATAATGATATTTTAAAGTAATATGAAGCATTGATAGCCCAAAAATCCTTGGGCAAACTCAAACCCTAATTTTGGGTCATCAGTGTGAGATGAGATGTCTTGAGCTGATCAAACCCTAATCTAGTCTTGAGTCAAAGAGATCTTGTAAGAAAAGTCTTGATAAATGAGAGGGCAAATTTTGGGGTACAACACAAGGGAATTGAGTTAAACATACAAAATCGACAAGAACGCGTTAAAATCCTAATTATAATCATGCACTAAACATTAATTCAATTAATTCCTTAGCTAATGGAAAAATTATGAAAAAAATATCTACAAGTCAGAAATTAACATATAATCATCCATAAAATTTTCAGCAAGAAAATCATGAAAGAAAGTATCAAAATTAATTTACTAAAATTTAAGAACAAAGTAAAAAAGAAATGAACATGGTGTGGTAATAGATCTAGAAGAGAGTGTGAAAAAAGAAAGCCCAAGCGCCTAGGCCCACTACAGAATATGGTTCAGCCCTTCATCCAATTTAAATTATTCCTAATTTCTATTAATTGAATTTTTTTTAAAGAAGCTATATGTGTGAAATGGTCGCGTTTTGAATGCATCTAGTCTTATTACCTTTCGCCTTCCTCCAAGAACGAATCCCTTCCTTCTTACATCGTTCTCACCTCTTCCAAGCCACTGTCGCCGATCTCCCTACAGGCTCACACTGACGAAACACCGCCACTCCACTCGTTTTGTCACCTTGAGCTTAAATATGCCACTATTTCTTCTTGATTTCGCTCGCGTCGGTCCGATTCTAACAGAGAAAACCTAAAACCCTAGAAGTTAAATTAAACACTCTGGTTGATGCTCCAGGGTGCGATTCTACGGGGATTTCATTCTAAAGGCTCTGCTTTCCAATATTCTTGTAAAATACGAAGAACGAAGATGAAACCGCTTACCTCCGATGGCGTGGTTTACGAACTTTGGTGAAGCCTCGCTCAAGTAAATTTGTTTCTGTGGTTGATTCTGAGTTGCGATGTTGATGACAATGCTTGATACTAGTGTGAATCCTTCCTCAAAGATGCTTGATATGAGGAAGGTGAGGACGATTGACGCGATGAAGATGAAGAGGATGCAATTGTCGCAGCTTATGGCAGAAATTGCATTGATGACGACGACTCTGCGATGATGATGATGCTTGATGTGATTCACATGTTGATGAGGGAGATTCAAAGTGATTACAGAGAGTTGATGCGTACGTTTGATGACGATTTTGAATAAATGAAGATGAGGGAGCAAGGTTGTGCAGATAATTTCAATTGAAGAAAAATGATGAAGATGATGATTGAGCGAGGTGATGAAGATTGATGAAGAGACAGAAAATTTTGTGATGCCGGTTGAATAAACTTGAAGAAGAGGATAAGAAATTCAGAGAGTTCTTGATATTTTGGTGAGTTTTTTTGTTTTTTTTCAATCTTGTTAAAGTTGAATCGTGAATAATCCTCTTCTTCTGTTATTCTGTTGCTTTTTCCTCTATTGAAAGTTTCTTCCCTCTGAATTTCTGTTGAGAGTTTGTTATAAAGTTTGTTAGAAGTTAGTTAGAACATTTAGGATGAGATGGAATTCTGTTACGGAGGTGGTTAAGAAACTCTGTTTTGCATAATTAGTTACAGTTAGAAATTTGTTGGAGCTTTTATTATAGAAGTTATGAAGGTTTGGACTTTGTTATAAGTTCCAGCTAGAGGGGTTATGGACAGGGCTATTAGGAAGACGAGAAAATTCTTGAATTCTGTTTTTTGTTAGTAAGAAAAGAAATAGTTAGTTAGGGGGCTTAGGCTATTAGTTGGAATGCAGGGTCTGCAATTCTGTTATGATTATCTTTACTGGAAATTTTCCACTTCAATCTTTTATGTTACAATTTGGTTGGAGGCGGTTGGTTGAAGCTAGAATTCAGTTAGAATTCTGTTAGTTTTTGTTATGGAATTTGTTATAGTTAGTACAGCTAAAACGATTTGAAGTTGATTCGTGAAAGTTATTGAATCTGCTAACTTATGCTGGGGCCGGTCCCTATGAATTTCTGTCATGTCTGAACCCGAATCTGTATTGGCTGGCGCATTTGACTTTGCATATTTTAATGCCTTAGTATTAGATAGCTTTGAATTGCATTGAAACTGGCTTGAATGTCTTGGCTTGGTTTTAATTTAATGATTGTTTTTGTACTAGTTTACGCAGGTAGGCAGGAGGTACAATAAGGTAGCAAATTTGTGATGCATAAGTGTAGTGTTTTAGAGTAAACCAAATTGGACAGCAAGACAACAAGGCATAACAACATGGGCAAGTTTTGGTTATGGTTGGATGCAGTCCCCGTAGCATGATTTGTATTTTTGTGAATGGAAAACCTTATATGGTTTTGTATTGTTTGCTTTCTATAAGTTAAAATGTGAAGGCATAGCATGATATTTGAGTGCAAGACAGTTGATGAAGCAAGGAGTTTAGACATGAAGGCTAGCGAAGATGAAAGCAAAGCTTTGGCCATGGAGTTGATGAAGGTGAAAACAAAAACATGGTTGAAGTTTAAAGTCAGGTGAAGATTGTAACATAGGACCTTTGGCCATAAAGAATAGAACATGAAGATTAGATAAAGGTTGAAGATGGAATCACTAGGCTTAGGATAAGTGTTAAGGTTTAGGAATGGTTCTCTCATATTATTTTTTATGTAAAGGTCATGTAACATAGAAATATGTAGTTGTAATTGTCCTTATGGAATGAACATGGTTTTAATATCATTGATAAACCTTGTTTGAATTTGTTTGATGCTTGAGTGAAATCAAATAGACGACGATATGATTGAACACAACATGATAACGTTTGGGTGAATTGAACTTGAATTTTTATCAATGATTTGGATCTCGAATGAGTCTGAAATTGATGATGAATGGTATAGAATTCTTGTAACATGGACTTGAATAATGCTTTGAAATTTGAATTTTACACTTTACTTGTTTCTTGTATTTCAAGCAAACCACATGACTGAACCTTCCAAATTTAGCATGAACCAAATCCAAACTTATGTCCTTAAATAGATTGAATTCATGGAATCACTTGAATGAATGAATTCCCTTTCATTTCTTAATGGACGAATCAACCCGTCTTTATCAATCCCAGTTAATTTGCATTATAAGCTACAATCAATTGAAAGAATAGTGTTGATGTCTTGAATTCACAAATCTTATTCTGTAACATAGTGACCATGCCTTAAGGAATCCTTTGAAAATGCATACGGAACTTTGAAAATGAACATGGAACTTAATCCTTTTGAGATGCACTTTGGTGAATAAATGACACCGAGATATTGATAAGAAACCAAGCTCTAGCCGAAAAAAACTCTTTATCTGAATATTTGATGAAACCCTAGCATTCACAATCCTAACGCACTTAGTTCTTGAAGTAACTTTGATACAAAGGACTGTGTATCTTGATGAACTTGGAGGAAGATACCCTTGTAGCCTGATAAGAAACAAGTCCATAATAACCTTGAATCAAAACCCTATCTTCAACCATGATTACCAAAGAAATAACTTGAATCTCTTGAATGAAGATAATAGCCTCAAAGCCATACAGAAACCATAATTTTCAAGATCCTTGATCACGTGTTAAATTTACTGGTTAGTGATGCATGAGGTGTTAATTGACCTAAGGTATGCATGAGAAGCGCAAAATGCATAAGCCAGATAAAAGTAAAAAGGGTAGGACAAATTTGGGTTATTACATCTTCTTCTTCATTATCATCCTCTTCACCATCACTACTTTGGAACGTAACAGAAGTACTTCTCACAATGTAACAGTGTCTTTGTTCTTTAGATCCCATTGGAAGCCCATTAAAGTAAGTGATTTCTTTGTAAATTCTAGATCAGAAGACATACCGACATAAGGAATTCCTGGAACTTTAATCTCATCTCGATTTAGAACTCTTTGAATGAAAGAGGGATAACATAGTGTGGTGCCTCTTCCTGAATTTTGCAGATCAAACATTCTACTAGAAAAATAATGTGGCCAATGAACCTTTATCTTATGTTTCAAAACATAAAGCAGTTGAACCTCAACTTTATCCACACGAGAGAGACCTCCCTTCTTAGGTCGAATAATGTGGAAAACGATTCAAAAGAGAATTCAAATAGATCTTTACATACATGCGAGCTCACCATATAATATTTGTTGTTGATTCTATACTTAAATTCAAATCCTTCAAACTTTCCTTGCATGCCAGCATAGAACATTTTGACTAAATCCTCATTATAAGGGGTATCACATTCAAGAAATAAGTGGGATTTCTGAAATCTTAACAATTCTATAATCTCAGGAAGATGCATGTGACCCAAAGTTTTCAGATATAAAGTTGATTGTCTAATTATACTTCTCTTACCAAAAGTGTCTACAAAAGTACCAACAATATCATCAGAGAGAAGTGAAAGGGCAGTTACCAGAATATCAGAAGGAAAACTGGAGGAGCTGCCTCTGAAGCTTCTCTTTTTGGTTACCCTTGAATCCATTAGATGAGTTTCTTGAGAGAAATGGGTGTGTGAGGGAGATTTTGATTTTTAGAGTTTTGAGAGAAATGGGTATTTTTAGAAAAAAAACAATATGATATATAATATTCACTAAGAAGGAATCAGATTTTTTTGCGATGCGTCGACCGCTTATAGAGCTTTGAGTTGACGCAAGGATAATTCTAATTAATGTTGAGTGAGTTATATGGCACGCATCGACGCATTCATGCTATGAGTCGACTCAACAATAAAGATGTTTGATTTTATGCAGCTTTTTCAATTGATTTCATGCAATTAATATAACACGTAAAAGCCTTGTGCACTTAAAAAAAATAAAGAAGAGCAAGTTTAGCATTTACACATAGTCAAGAATAGAAAATAGATGAGAACGATGTTACCTTTATGAAGATTGATGAGAGATTTCACTAAAACTATCCATAAGTCATTAAGCATTAAGAGAATATGTCCAATAAAATAAGGATCATGCAACTTAATTAAGTTGCAACCTATCTGAGATATCAAGAACACCAAGTTCCCCACGGATGTGAAAGAAGGGTTCTGTAGCGAGTGGTTTAGTAAAAATGTCAGCAAGTTGATGTTTGCTATCAACATGCTCAAAAATGACATCACCCTTTTCCACATGATCCCTTAGGAAATGATGCCTTATCTCAATATGTTTTGTGCGAGAGTCCAAAATCGGGTTTTTGGTTAGGTTGATGGCACTTGTGTTGTCACAAAAAATAAGAATGTGATCAAGTAGGACATTGAATTCGAGCAATTGTTGTTTGAGCCACAAAATTTAGGCACAACAATTACCGGATGCAACGTATTTCTCTTTAATGGTTGACAAGGGAACATAAACTTACTTTTTGCTATGCCAACTGACCAAAGAATTTGAAAAGAAATGACAAGTACCACTAGTGCTTTTCCTATCCGATTTGCAACCAGAAAAGTCAAAATCGAAATAGCCAACCAAATAACAATCACTACCCTTGGAGTACCAAAGTCCATACTTAGTTGTACCACTAAGGTACCTAAGTATGCGCTTTACGCCTTTTAAATGTGACTCCTTAGGACATGATTGAAACCGAGCACACATGTAAACACTAAACATGATAACTAGATGAGAGGTCGTAATATAGAGAAGGGAACCAATCATACCTCTATAACTTTTTATATCGACCGGTTTACCATTATCATCTTGGTCTAAGTTCACGGCTGTAGGCATAGGAGTATTGATTGCTTTTGAGTTTGTCATGTCAAATCTCTTGAGTAGGTCAAGACAATATTTTGTTTGACTCATGAATGTCCCTTAATTTATTTGCTTGATTTGAAGTCCAAGGAAGTAATTTAACTCCCCCATCATGGTCATCTCAAATTCTCCCTGCATAGGCTTAGAGAATTTCTTGACCAAAGATATGTTAGAAGAACAAAAAATAATGTCATCTACATAAACTTGAACTAAAATAAAATGTTTCCCTTCATGCTTAGTAAAAAGGGTTGTGTCAACATTTCTTCTTGAGAATCCTTGATCTAGTAAGAATTTTCTAAGACGTTCGTACCAAACCCTAGGGGCTTGTTTAAGACCGTATAGCGCACACTTAAGTTTGTAAACATAGTTAGGATTCTCAAAATTCTCAAAATCGGGAGGTTGAGACACATAAACCTCTTCATTAATGTATCCATTTAAGAAAGCACTTTTTCATCCATTTGAAATAATTTGAAGTTTTATGAGCATGCATATGCAAGAAAAAGGCGTATAGCCTCGAGTCGGGAAACCAGAGCATAGTTTTCCTTATAATCGATGCCTTCCTCTTGATTATACCCTTGAGCAACAAGTCGAGCCTTGTAGCGAGTTATAATTTCATTTTCGTCTAGTTTTTTCCTAAAAACCCATTTAGTTTCAATGACTTGATGATCTCGCGGAGGGGGACAAGGTCCCGAACCTCATTTCTTTTAAACTGATTTAGTTCCTATTGCATGGCTAAAAACCAATGTTCATCGAGTAAGGCATCTTTACAGTTTTTGGATTCAATTTGAGAGACGAAAGCAAAATGATAACAAAAGTTACTTAACTTAGAGCGAGTGGTGACTCCCTTTGATATATCTCCTAGGATGTTGTCGATGGGATGATCCTTATAGGTTTTACATTCCAAAGAAAGATCACTTTTATTACTTGTATGATCTTCCCCTCTTTCTTCGAATACTTGATCCAACTCTTCTTCAATTTTAGTAGATTCTGAGTCCTTTTCTTTGGGATCTTGTAGTATGCTTTCCGAAGATACACCTGCACCATCATAAACAATACCCTTTCCGACTAATTTAGGATCAGATTCATCAAAGGAAACATTCACAGACTCTTCAACTATATGTTATTTTATTAAATAATCTATAGGCTTTACTTAATTGAGAGTACCCAAGAAAGATACCTTCGTCAGCTTTTGAATCAAATTTACCTAGACTCTCCTTACCATTATTTAACGCAAAGCATTTACATCCGAAAATGTGAAGATAAGACATATTAGGTTTTCTTCCTTTCAAAAGTTCATAGGGAGTTTTGTTTAGAATAAGACGTATTAGGACCCTATTCAACACATAACATGTCGTGTTAATGGCATCGGTCTAAAAGTATTTTGGAAGACGGTGTTCATTGATCATAGTTCTTCCGAGTTCTTTTAAAACATGATTTTTACGTTCAAACACTCCATTTTATTGTAGAGTACGTGGGGTGGAAAAATTATGATCAATGCCGTGTTTTTTTACAAAATTTATCAAAGAGATCATTCTCAAATTCACCACCGTGATCGCTTCGAATAGTAACTATGCTATTGTTCAATTTGTTTTGAGAAAGTTGGAAAAAATTTCAAATGCTGGAAATGTGTCACTTTTATTTTCTAAGAAAATTGTCCAACAAAATCTTGAGTAGTCATCTACAATAACAAATCCATAGTAGTTACCACCTAGAATTTTAATTCTAGATGGCCCAAAAAGGTCCATATGAAGAAGTTCAAGAGGTCTCGTTGTAGAAACAATGTTTTTAGATTTAAACGAGATTCTTATTTGCTTCCCCATTTGGCAAGCATCACATAAGTGATCCTTGGAAAATTTTAGTTTTGGTAAACCGACTACTAAATCTTTTGAGATAATTTTATTTAACAAATCAAAATTCAAGTGAACTTAACGTCTATGCCAAAGCCATGAATCCTCATTTAAAGTGACTAGACATTTCGCCCCGGTTAGGGATACATTATTCAAGTCAAGCATGTATACATTGTTTACCCTCAAGCCTTTGAACACATTATCTTTCTTATCATTCTGTTTAATCATGCAATAATATTTTGAAAAAGAGACATTGTATCCTTTGTCTCATAATTGACTAATGCTAATAAGATTGTGTTTAAGACCATCAACTAATAGGACATCTGAGATAGTAGTAGAAGAGGGATTACCTACACTACCTTTACCGAGTATTGTTCCCTTTTTATTTTCGTCATAGGTTACAAATCCTTTCTTTTTCTCCACAGAGTCAAAAAATAGGTAGATGTTGCCCGTCATATGTCTTGAGAACCCACTATCGAGAAACCATCTTTTCTCCGTAGTCTCAAGACATTCCACCTACAAGTTTAAACAAGGGAAATAGGTACCCAATTTTTATTGGGTCCTTGTGTGTGAGTGATACTTGAATTGCATTTTGGAAACCATTTAAAAATGCCTTGAGGAACCAAAAACCTTCTAAATCGACATTTGCCAATGGTGTGCCCCTTTTTGAAACAATATAAACAAGTTGGAGTTTTGGATAAGTTACTTTTGCTTGGAGGATCTCTTATTTCATAAGTGTATTTTTTATAAGGATTAATCATACTACTTCTGAATTTTGATCTATCAATGCTAAAAGTAATTTTGGGTTGTAAGGCTTTATCAAGTTTGGCTTTAAGAGTTTTTACCTCTCTTTGACAAATATAACAAGTTCCACATCCAACCCAATCATGCCAAGAAAACTTATCACCTTTGCTATCAGTTTTGATTTTTTTCTACCATGGATGCCTTGAGAGCTTCCAACTCTTTTTGGGAATTGGACACTTTTTGCTCAAGGTATGAAAAGATTTTCTTTTTTGAGGCTAATCATTTAAAATCTTCTTTAGCCTCATTTTGTAGAGTATCAAAAGCTCTTTGCAATTCTATGTGAGACATTTTATCAATATGATCATATTTAGAGTGACTTACATTGCTTTTCTTATTTTGATGAGCCATGAGACAAAGGTTGACCGTTTCTTCTTCATCACTAGAGTCACTTTTGCTTGAGGCTTCACTATCACTATCCCAAGAAATGTATGCTCTTCTAGCTTTGTTAGGTCTCTTTTGGAATTTGTCTTTTCCTTTGTCTTTCTTGAGCAATGGGCAATCCGGTTTGTAGAGACCTGGTTATCCGCAGTTAAAACATGAACCTCTTAATTTAGATTTCTTACCTTCGTCTTGTCTTGACGGTTTTGATTGGCTTCTATAATTGATGAGATTTTTGTCCGAGTTTTGGACTTCATTCTTTCAGAGATATCTATGATATTATCACAAATAACCCCATGTCTTCACTTGAGCTTTCATCATCATCACTAGACTCACTCACACGTGAGTTATTGGCGGAGGCCTTTGAGCTTGAAGCCTTTAATGCAATAGACTTCTTTTTCGTGTCTTTTGGTTTTTCTTTCTTTTCCTTTTTCTCATGCTTATTTAGATTTATGAGCTCTTGCTCATGCTCTCGAAGCTTCCCAAAAAATATTGTTATGTAGATTCTAGCTAGATTGTTGGATTCCTTGATTTCTGTAACTTTAGGTTTCCATTCCCTATTAAGACATCTTAAAATTTTGTTTGTGGCAACACCATTAGGAGTAACATGACCAAGAGTGTGTAAGCGATTGATTATATGATAAAATCTCTTTTGCATATCAGCAATGGTTTCACCATGCTTCATGTGAAAGAGATCAAACTCTTGATTCAATGTATTGATTCTAGAAAGTTTAACATCATTTGTCCCCTCATGGGAAATTTGTAGAGTATCCCACATTGCCTTAACAGTAGCATAATGTGACACTCTAAAATATTCATCAACACCTAAAGAAGCAATAAGTATATTTTTACCTTTCCAATCATAGCTATACTTTTTCTCGTCTTCTTTATCCCATAGTGCTTCCGGTTTGGGTATGGTGAAGTTATCCTTATTGGTCATAGTTATTTGCATAAGAACGTCCTCGATAACTTTCCATATCTTTCTATTAACAGAGTTAATATGAACACATATACAATCTTTCCAATAACTATAGTTTTCACCGGTGAAAATAGGATCTCTCATATAAGCCCTTTTGGATCGTTCTCCATATTCTACAAAGTAATATGTGAAGCACCAGATGAACCGGTGCTCTGATACCACTTGTTAGATGATGTGATCGATCTAAAATGGGGGTTGAATAGATCGTTTAAAATAATTTGCACCTTTTAAAATTGTTTTTCAGAAATATATGCGAAAGCTTCCCAAAATCTCGAATCGTCTAAATGATCCTCTATTGAAAAGATCGGATATGCGTAACCGTATGGGATAGAATGACAAAGTAAGAATCAATATGTTTTAATCAATTGATCAATCACTTATACATCCTCAATGAATATTAATCACTTCCAATGAGTTGAATGAGATAAAGCTAAACACAATGAATAATTTGTGGATTAGTCAATTTGTCAAACACCTTATGAGCAAAGCACCTTAGGTTTGATTTTACTAAATTGTAGTGGTGAGTTTTATTGGGTATCAATCAAAAGGATTGTTACCAATGTTGTGAAATAATCTCAACACACCACAATTTCAGTACATGCAGATTTGACAAGTTAATTTTCACAAATTATAGTAATCAAGTATGGAGATAAAGAAAAAGAAGAAGAACACACGATTTGTTAAGGCAGTTCCCCTTGTCGTCCTCGCGTAGGGTACGTCTGCCCCCAATTCTAGAATCTAGAATTGAGATACTTGATATTAAAATGCAAATGTTACAAGAGAAGAGATAGTTCATAATACAAATAAACCAATGTTGCTGATGTAACAGTCTTCTTCCCTTTCCTTGGTTTGAGCAAAACCAAGTGCCAAATTATTCGAACAAACCTCCGATTACCGCTACTTGATTAAGCAAACCCACTGTTTCTTAATCCTTTCACTCGGCTGATTTCGATCGCAAGCAATTTGACCATAAATCTATCTTCACAATCCTCTGGTTACCGCAACTTTATTAAGCAAACCCATTGTTTCTTAATCCTTTCACTCAGATGAATTCAATGAAGCAAAGATTTGTGCAAAAACCCTCGCACCAATAGGAATCTTGGAGGAGAAAATCCAAACGATTTTATTCAAGAACATCCCACAATTGCTCAACCCAAACCTGAATTGAATCCTTGATTTGAACGTTATCACCATAACAATTTTCTTAAATCAACAACCATGATTATGTGTAGATGTTGATTTTTAGAAGAGAGGATGAAGACGATGAGCTCAATGTGTATTTTCACTGGTTCTTATTTACTTCAAATGATGATGCATAATGAATATATATTTGTTACCTAATAGTAAAGACCCACAATCATAGCAGAATAACAGATGAAGGCAGTGAGCGATCGACTTAAACAGAAAGGGGGGTCGGTGCGACACAACCCGCAGACGAAGGAAAAACTATTTTTAAGTGTAATGTGTCGACCGATTCAGGACTTGCGTCGATGCAAACTTTGAATATTTTGATTCCTAGGTTGAGTCGACCGGAAGGATCGACGTGACATATCCAGCAGTTTGAGGAAAATCCATTATGAAGTACAATTCATCGACCGCTACAGGGCTTGCATCGACGCAATATTTAAATAATTTGATTCCTAGGTTGAGTCGACCGGAAGGGTCAACCTGACACATCTAGGGCTTGGTTAAAGGTGATGAGTCGATCACACATATCTTTGAGTCAACACACAGATTGAATTTTCTCAAAAATAAGTGTTTCTGGAGATCTTCATTCCAACCATTCCAAAACAAGATTGTTCATAGGACACGCCCAAATTGAGAGTGGGTAATAATCGTTTTGACATCATTAAAATACTTATAGAGGGACCTTTCCCTCGTAACTTACACAAAAAGCATTTTCAAAAGTGAGCTAGCAACTAAGACCATGTAGATAACTACGGATGGAAAGGGTGCTAACACCTTCCCTTTCCATAATCTACCCCTCGAACTCAAAATCTTTAAAAATTTATTTCCTGTTCTTTTCACCCTTTCCTTTGTTGGATAAAAGAAAAGTTGGTGGCGACTCTTGCTAACCGCAACATTTGTGATAAAATGCAAAATCAGTAAAGTCAGTTCTCCCACTGTATTACATACATGTTATCTCCAATCGAAACCACCTTGTTGTAACCCAAAATATTCCCTCTCATTTCACTCAAGACATGCCTCTAGAGGTCCTCAATTGCTCAAGGTCGACCAAGAATTGATCAGACAAACTCTCCTCATAAGCAATGAACCTCTAATTAGGGTTTCACTTTTCATCAAGACGTGTGAGCTTCAAGGGTCTAAAATGTTTTCCATGGCCCTAAAATGTCCTCAAGATCATCCATGCTAAATTTCATGCCTTGTACAACAAGTTTGCTCAGTCAACTGCTCAAATGCCTAAAAATCAACTATATTAGGTCAAAAGTCAACTGTGGCCTATATACAGTCAAACTTCAAGATTTTTGGTCAACATTAACATTTTGAAGTAATATACATCATTTTACCAAGGGTTGATCATGATTCCTCAAGAAATGCTCCTAATTCATCAAAAGTCAAAAATGGCAAATTAGGGTTTCTATAGGAAAAGTCAACCAAACTTTGACCAGGCATAACTTTCTCATACTTTATCAGAAAGTTTTCCACCAAAGATAATTTTGAAGAGAATCCAATTACCTACAACTTCTCTTCAGCCCTCAAGATAAAGAAATGCCTCAGTCAAAAGATACAAGCTCAGACATTATAGGTCCTTTCAAAAAGTCAACAAAAACACCTTTTGGGTCAAAGCTCCTTACATGAACATGGAAGATCCAATTGAGATGAAACCAAAAGGTTTGTTTATAGGACATACTAAGATCTCTAAAAAGTCAAAGAACACCCTCTTAGGGTTAAAATTGAGAGAGATTAGGATTGCACAAGTTGGGCAATTTTCAAGGAATGCATGAAATCTCAATTGGGCAAATTTGTATTTTTGAGCTATTGGTCCCAATTTTTGAGTCCAAACGTGTTCATGATGTATCTAAGGATCTCTAAACATGTCCATGCATTATATTTTTTTTTAATTTTATTTATTTTGATTTTATTCAAATAAATTCAAAGTAAATACTCAATAAATGCAAGAATATGTAAGATATAGAATATGCAAATCTTTTTTAAACCAAAAAGATCATAGCCAGCTATCAAAATCGTGTGGAGTGAAAAGGGAAGTGGATCTTTTCTTTTGGAAAGATTTGAATCAAAATCTTCACACTTTAAAAGAGAATTTATCAATTAGATTTCCTCCACATTTGTTGACCTAATGTAATGTACTAAATAAGCACAACTCTTCAGAAGTACAAAGGAGGCGCAACTACTACAAGAGAACCCTAATAATGTTTCAAAATTATTCAAGTGTGGTGCAATTCAAAATCTCACTCTCCATCCAATCTCAATCAGATCCAGGAATTCCATCATCCTTCTGAGGATCCTAGGGGTAGAACCAACCCATTCATGAAGGCCAAAGCATACAAAATCACCCCCTACGATAACTCACAGTTTGCAAAATTCTCAAACTTCAAACTTTCGATTCATGGCATATAAATAATATCGCTGCATATATTTGAGTTTAATATCATATTTTCATAAGTTTTGAACCATTATATGCAAGCTTTGACGTCAGAATCAAGAAATGCCATTGTTAGGGCACGAGGTTTCTTTTTCTCCACATCTGCATTTACAGGCTGCTTCAGCCCAAAAGAAGACCACCATCCTGATCGCAGCCCTCGAAATAGGTGGTAGGGTATCATTTACACTTTTATTCACAATGTTTTTGTAGGTTTGAAATTTGAGTCAGCCGGAGAAGGTGACCGGATCTGGGCTCCGGCACCATTGACCAGCCTGGACTCTGTTGGCTTAAATGGCATGTTATCATTGGTCCAGGCGAGATCTAATCTGGCGCGTCTTGACAATTTGACCCTTGACAGAATGTATCATTATAATATTATTGTGTCATTATGTACATGAATTACAGGTCGGCTGAGTGGTAGAAAGGACGCGTGCAAAGGGAAGAGACTTGGGTTCGATTCCCAGGTCTTGAATTTTGTTTTTTCTAATAACTTTCATCCAGGTCCAGTGTAGCCATGCTATCCATGCTTATCATGGGCTAGCAGGTCAACACCATCAGATCTCAGTTGACCTGGATTCAGCGCCTCTAGCATGCAGGCTTACCATAGACCCTCCAGACGTAACCACACTAAACCACACGTTTGCATTGGACTTGTTGAGTTTTGGGGCCTAACAAAAATTTAGTAGCATACCCCCCAATTTGCTTTCACAATCAAGCCCATTACTTTCCCTTTTTTTTAATTTTGCTATTTTATTTTGTTTAATTATTTTAATTGTTTTGTTTTAAATCATTTTTTTCATAAAATAAATAAAATCACAAAATATAGTTCTAGGTTTTTTTTATTTAGCTTTGTAAATTAATTATTAATTATTTTAACATATTTTCTTAATTAAAACTAATTAGACCCAGGATTTAATTCATGTTTAATTTATGTTCTTTTCATAATAAAAACTAAAAAAAAATTAGAATTAACTCTTTTTAATTAGTTTGAATTTTCTTTAATTATTTATTTTTTTTCTTTAAATCCAGATTAAGGTTAATTAATCTAATTATTATTTAAAAAATTTCTTGAATAGAATAAAAACAAACAAAAAAATGTTTTTATACCTTAGGGTTTTAGACGTGTTTTCAATTCGCGCGCTTTACCACTTTTCGCATTTTTTTCAAATATTGTAACTGCACTCGGTTTGTAATAGTCTAATTAGGGCTTTAATTTCCTCATTTTACATTTTTAGTCAAATATAATTGTAATTGCCCTGAAGCTTTGTAATAGCCGTAGGTTTTACTTTTTGCACTATATTATATGCTTGTATATAAACTACTAGTAAGTTAAGCGTGTATGGAAAGAACTAATTAATTAATCTTAGATCACTAACATCAAGATAAAAATACCTGAAAAAAGAACACTTTCACATGCTCACCCCTAGGGTGTCTCCCACTTTGGTTTCCTTCGAAACAGTCACAATTCTCGAAACGTGAGAATTTTTAGTGACTGTCCTTTAGTTCAAGAGATCACAAGTCCCTCGATGACCCTTTCGACTGTTTCCGCGGTTAAACCATTTGACACAAACAGATGAATGCTCAAGCCTTGAAAGAACCTAAAAATCAGAATCACACTTCACACTTCCATTTTCACACAAACTGACCAAAAACTTGAAACTCATAATCTACTCGTGCGTTTCTTGGCCTTTTGGTTTCTAATGTTTCTAAACATCATATAAAGTTGACACTACACCCTGTTATAGAACTGTAACACCATTAACACCATCCTCCATTTCGAAAAACAGAGCTCTGCACATTGACTTCTCCAAACCATTTCAGCCATCCATTGTTCAAGCTAATCATCGCATCAGCTTCCTGGGACCTCAAGGAAGCTAACCTGATCATCACCATCACTTGAAACAAGCTCAAACTCAAAACACGATTTTCAATTTTGAGGTAAGTTTTCTAACTTTGGAACTCTTCATACAGGCATCATCAATGATTTATTTATGAACAAAACATGTAGATATCATTTCCCTAAAGCTAACCATGTCTATAGTTTCCATTAATTTTGCTTGAGCTTAGAGAATTTTGAAACTGAAATTTCTGAGATTATTAGGATTCATATTAGGGCCATTAAAATTCATGCTTATCTTTGATCTATAGTTTTAATGCTTTACATTTCTGAAACCATGATAAAATTTGCTACAAGTTTCATGTTTACAGTTTTCATTTTTGATGAGAAATGAGCAAGTTACAGTTGGTCTGGCTGGAGGTTAAAGATGAAGTCATCAGGGCGCGTTTTGCCTTGTATATTTATTGATTTGCCTATGTTAATGGATGTATAATCACCCTAGTGGTAGAAGCGCGCGTCTGTAACCTTTGGGACCTGGGTTCGAGCCCAAGTGGTACCCTTTTGTATTTTTTATACTTTTTTGCTTTTTCTGAATTTTTTTGCAGGCGCTGGGCTCCAGTTTGGGCCTATGTGTTTTTTGCTATTCCTCACCCCCTGCTGGCTATTTGCACATTGGCCCAATTTTATTTTATTTCTTTATTTTCATTTTATTTATTTTCTTAAAATATTTTCCTAATACTAAATATATTAGATTTTCATTTTAACTTAGTTTATTTATTTTTCTAACACAAAAATTATTTTATTAATCATACCTTATTTTTTTATACTTATTATCTTGTAAGTTTAATTAAAACTAGGTTATTTACTTATTTTCTTTTAAACCAATTAAAATATATTATTTTAATATAAAAAGGCCAAAAATATTTTATAATACTACAAATATTTCCAAGACAAAAATACCAAAACACTTTTCTTATAAACTTAATTTATTTTATTTTAATTAATGGATTTAGGGTTTTGTTTAAAAATCTTTTCTTAACAAATTTAGGGTTTACTTTTCATTAATTATTTTCTTAAATTAATTAGGTTAAAGCAAATTCCCTTTTTCTCATAAAAACCAAACAAATATCCATTTATTTCACATTTTTCATTTTTGTACATTTATTCATTTTATACTTTGTACTTATTTATTTCCTTGTACATTGATGCCAATTCAATATGGTTGTAATAGACTAACTAGGTTTAAAATTATTGCAATCCCCATTCAATTTGAACACCCCCTCCCCACAAATGTTGTAATAGCATAGTAACTTTAAATTCCGTAATTTATCACTTTTATATATAACATGCTAGTAATTAGGGTTTGTATGGAAAGACTAAAACCAATACTTAGAAAACCCTAATTCAAGACAAACACAAGCATGAAAACAATACATTTGCACACAAGCACCCCAAGGGTTATTCCACTTGGTTGCCTTATACAAAATGGCCATATTACGCTTGTAAGGTATCTTAGCAAAAACAAAGCAAATACAAGATCATAGTTCCTCGATGACGCTATCTAAGTTGCCTTTCAAATGATCTTAGTCCCTAAAAAGAATGCTAAGATACCTTGCAACATTGCTAATCATAGTTATACGATGACCCACGCCCGTCCTGTTTACATTCAAAGATAGGGTTACTTACCAAATCAATGGTAAGATAACAATGTCAAAGGAAAAGGAAAATGAACAAGAAAGACTTTTGAGTAGGTAGAATGCTCCTAATTACTTGCTCAATTTCAAAACAAAACATCCTTGCTATTTTCAAAACAAACACCTACAATTTCAAAACATCTTACAAAACTTGAAAACATTTTCAAAAAGATCAAACATCTTTGTATACATACTTACAAACAAGAATCATTACAAAGATTTCCTAAACAATGGCCTCTTTACAAAATTCTTTCAAAAACCACACCAAGCACAATTTTAAACAAAAGCAAGTTATCTAGCAAGTAACTAAGAGCCCATGGAAAACCATGGATGAAAAGGGTTCTAATACCTTCCCTTTTCATAATCTACCTCCCGAACTCAAGAAATAATCTCAAATGTCTTTCCTGTGCTTTTTCACCTTTCCTTTTGGATAAAAGAAAAGTCGGTGGCGACTCTTGCTAAGCGCAAAATTTGCGATCAAACGCAAAATCTTCAAGTCGGTTCTCCCACTCTATCATAGAACTGGCGACTCTGCTGGGGAGAATTTTAAAAGTGGGGTAGGGCTAGATCACATTTACTTGCTTTCATTGTTTGACTTGTATGCTTTACATTATGGTTCTTTGTTTGGGTTTGAATCCTCTACCCGGATTTGGGATACCTTATAGGTAAGTAGCAATACGCTGTATAAACTGTGCAGGGTATACCGACATGGTCTAAGCAATAGCTATGTTAGCGCGACATATTTGTGGGACCGGTAGCCCTTGAGTTAATCAAGGAGAATACGGGGCCGCTGAGTGATGTCATGAAGCACTAATGAATTTTTAGAACCTTTACTTGACCAACTTGGCCATTTAGGATGTAGTGAGATGACCGGCTTTGGTGCAGTCTGAAGTTGGTAGATACTCGATACTACACTCATTGAGGTTTAGTTTCTTGGGATATTTCGGTCGCCATTAAAGAGGCTTGTGCTGAAACAATGACCAAGGAAACAAACCGGTGATATTGAGCTCCTTAAAACCCAGTTACTATTACTAGAACAGGTTGAGTCAACTAAACTTCAAGAGGGTACTCACCTATGAAACTCCATGCAAGCCTAAGCCTAAGGACTTGTTTGCTTTGTTTGTATATACATACTTGTACATAACATCGTGAACATCATAACATCATACACATTCATTAACCATTTCAAAGATTTTGGGATTCATCTTTGTTCTTTTTTTGTAGGACATGGATTCTATTCGCGGGAGAACTATTCAAGTCAACCTTGTAAGGATCCCTCCACAAATTAAAGAACTAGCTTCAAGGATTCCTGAAAAATATCCATTCACCGAGAGACATGGTCGCCTACTCGACTTGGTCACCTCTAACACAGATGAGGACATGATGAAGGTGCTCTTTCAGTTCTTTGATCCTTTACACCATTGCTTCACATTTCCCGACTATCAACTTGTGCCTACTTTGGAAGAATTCTCCCGGCTCTTGAGGATTCCAATTCTAAATCAACTACCTTTTCCAAAGGTACGGAAAGAGACCCAAAGCCAGAAGAGATTGCTCAAGCTCTACACTTGCACTCATCTGATGTCACAACTCATTGGGAAACAAGGAGTGGTGTCAAGGGTTTCCTAGCAAAGTTCTTGTTTGAGAAAGCCCAAAACTGTTGGAACTCTTTAGATTTACAAACCTTTGGGTAAATTGTGGCTCTCCTCATCTATGGGATGGTTTTGTTTCCAAATCCTGACCACTCATAGATGTGAACGCCGTCAAAATCTTCATGTCCCGCAACCCGATGCCTACATTGCTAGGGGACATCCTACATTCTTTTCATACTCGCAATATGAGGAAAATAGGTGTCCTTATGTGTTGCACTCCTCTCTTGGCAAGATGGTTTATTTCGCATCTTCACCAATCTGTATTAAGGAACGAGCAAGGTTCAAAGTGGTCACAAAGGTTGATGACGCTCAAACATACATACATTCATTGGTGCTCCCAATCCATAGAGAATGTTACTATTGTTGACCATTGTGGAGAGTTCCCTAATGTCCCCTTACTTGGCATTAGGGGAGGTATCACCTACAACCCCTGTTTAGATTTAAGACAGTTTGGTTATGCCCGAAGGGATGGCCCGCATGAGATGCTGATTCAAGGTTTGGTATTTGACAATGACAACGATGATCAAGGTCTTTGCCAAAGATTTATCCGAGCTTGGAGGATGTTGAACAAAGTATATAGCAAGACTTTGGGTCATAAAAATTCCATCCCTCTTGAGCCTTACCTCAAATGGGTACGAACTCGTGCTCAGAGTCTTATGATGCCTTATCCCTCCATTCTCCCGATAATCATTGAGCCTGTCATGGAAGGAGATGTTCCATATACTATCCTACATTCTGACATGCCCACCTCTCTTAAAGACCTACAAAGATATTGGATACAACTCAAGGGGGAGCGAGATACTTTTGAAGCCCAATTTTATGCAAGCGAGAAGAAGGTTTTGGAACTCACTAAGCAACTTCATGAGGAGCAGAATCTGAATGCCTACATCGCACCAAAGAGGATGCGTACTACCTTTCTATCTTAGAGTTTTTGTATTTTTTTGCCCAAGAAGGCATTGATGTACTCAAAGCTTTAATTTATTAATATAACATGTATTTCCTTTTTTGTCTAAAACAAATTTGAATCTTAAGATCCTTGAAATCATTGCATATGCATTTATCATTCATCATAACATAAGAAGTTTTCTTGCAACAAGTCTCCTTATCTATCTACTATTTATTTCAGTAAGATGGATCTCGAGCAAACGGTGAAGGACTTCCAAGCTCAGAATGCAAAGTTTCAACAGTTGTTCTTAACTCTGGCCAAAGTTCAAGAAGAGTTGAAGACCTTGTTGGTTGAGGAGAAGAAAAAGAAGACGAAGAAAATAACCGGAATTCTGAACATGGGAAGAAGATTCCAAGGGCAGACAAGAAGGGCCTTAGACTTTGCAACGACATTTGGTGAGAAAGACAATCAAGATGGGAAGGGCAAGGAAACAGTTGTTCAGTCTGATTCAGAAGAGGAAGAGGAAGAAGAATACTATTCTGAAAAACAATACCCTCCAGCTGACGATAAGTATAAGCATCTAGAAGAACGGTTGAGTGCAATGGAAATCTAAAAGGTGCCTGGCTTGGAATTTGAGGAGTTGGGGTTAGTATCGGAGATTGTCATTCCTCCAAAATTCAAAGCACCTGTGTTCGCCAAATATGACGGAGTCTCATGCCCCAAAATGCATCTCCGGTCCTATGTAAGGAAGATCCAGCCCCATACCGTTGATAAAGATTAATGGGTACATTTCTTCCAAGACAATTTGTCTGGAACTCAACTTGATTGGTTTTATCAGTTAGAAAGGGCAAATGTTCATAACTGGGAAGATCTTGCTGTAGCCTTTTACAAACAATACCAATACAATGTTGATCTTGTGCCTACCTGTACTCAACTCCAGAGTATGGCCATGGTTTCAAGTGAAGGCTTCAAGGACTATGCGCAAAAATGGAGGGACTTGGCTGGAAGATTTCAACCTACCCTATCTGAAAGAGAGTTAGTAGACATGTTTTTGGGCACCTTGTCTGGTCCTTTATTCAATCACTTAATTGGGAGTTCATCGGCAGGTTTTACCGAACTGATATTGACCGGAGAAAGGGTAGAACCGGGATAAAGAATGGAAAGATTCAAAAAGATACATCCTTTGTTAATGTAAGGAAGCCATTCATAGGAAAGAAAGAAGTGGTTGTTGTATATCCTCAGAGAAATCAAGATAGGGCTGAACGCCGTCCAATGTTGGAGGTTGTTATGATTCCTAAACTTGTGCATGATCAACAAAGAAACAACCAATAAAGAATGGAAAGACCAGTCAGATAATTCACCAGAATTAATATGACACTATCTCAAGTATTGCTGAATTTGTTAAGATTCAACCTAGTGACCTTGAAAGAAGCTCCAAAGAACCCTAACACAACCTCTTCTCACTATCATCCTAATGCCCACTGTGCATACCACTCTGGGAGTCCCTACCATGACACTAACAATTGTTGGGCTCTAAAGGACAAAGTACAAGACCTCCTTGAAGCCAAAGAGATTGAATTCGATGAGCCAGGAAAGCCAACTGTTATTTCTGCCCCTATGCCCAAACAAGGCCATAATACTAACGCCGTTGAGGAATATATGTTTGTTACTTCAGTTGATGAACTTATGACCCCACTCCTGACTATCAAAGCGAACTTGTTGAATGCCAGTGTTTTCCCAGGCTGTGATGAAAGCTACCATTTCTGTTTGTCTTCACCGACTAGCTGTCCTTTGTTGAAAGCAGGCGTTCAGTGCCTAATAGATAACAAGGAAATTTTGTTCGAAAAGGCTTCAAGTCTAATTGTTTCTTATAATGATGTTTCCATCGTAACCATTTTTGACAATTCTTCCAAAGTCTCCACCAAAAGACCCGTTAGAATTACATCAGTTTCAAAAGTAGCTCCTTTTATAATTACAATGCCTGGACCAATCCCGTATTCGTCATACAAAACCGTACCATGGAATTATGGAGGGGATGTCTACTACCACGGTATCAAGCAAGATTGGCCAGCTACCGAAGATTCAAGTTCTGAGAAGGTTAACTCCAATATCAGTAATATTGCAGGGACTAGTAAGATAAACCAAAGCGGAAGGATATTCTCTCCAGAAATTGCTCCCCCAAAAGCAGTTTCTGGACCTGTAATCATCCATGTTGTTGTTGCTCCCCCAAAGGTTGTTCCCAGTCCTACAATAATCTCTGCTAATACTCCTACTAACAAAGTTGTTACAATCCCTATTATCACCCCTACTGACATTCCTGCTTCTGAATCAACTGAGACTCGAGGTAAAAGTATTCTGATTGAGCCTGTCCGGACAAAGGCAAAATCATTGGCTATCCCTGAGACCTCCCGGAAAGAGATGGAGGAAATTCTAAATATCATGAAAAGAAGCGACTACAATGTAGTCGAGCAACTGGGGAAAACTCCATCTAAAATTTCCATGCTGGATTTACTACTATGTTCCAAGGCACATGCAAAGGCCTTGGTAAAATTCCTGAAAACTGCCCATGCACCCCAAGAAACATCTGCCGATCAGTTCCAAGACTGCGTAGCCAGCTTGACTGTAGATAATGGTTTATGTTTTTCAGATGATGATTTAACACCAAGAGGGAGGAAGCATAATGAGGCATTACATGTCTCAGTGGAATTCATGGGGCACGACTCTGGCTCATGTCTTGGTTGACACCGGTTTGTCTCTGAGTGTGTTGCCTAAAAAGGCTCTTGATAGGATTGACTGCGAGGGATTGATATTAAACCAAGCAACATAGTAGTGAGAGACTTTGATGGCTCAAAAAGGATGGTGCATGGGGAAGTGGACATCCCCATAAAGGTTGGAACCCAAACATTTGATTCAACTTTTTATGTAATGGATATTCGCCCTTCATATTCCTGCTTGCTAGGGCGACCATGGATTCACAATGCCGGTGTTGTTACTTCTACTTTTCACCAAATGCTGAAATACCTGATTCAAGGGAAGATTATCACTGTTCATGGAGAAGAAGAGTATATGATCAGCCATCTCAATTCCTTCAGATATGTGGAATTAGATGGTGAATTTATTGAAACTCCATTCCAACACTTTCCCGCAAGATGTGGCAGTGACCAAGGCTGTATCTCAAGTTCCCAAGATCACAAGGCCTCCGCTCAGGATGTTATCTTTAAAGGATGCCAAGACAGTAATAGAAGAAGGTGGGTGCACTATTTAGGGACAACTCCCATATATCCCATACAAATCTGACAAGTTTGGTCTGGGTTTCACTTCAGGTGCCTAGAAGGTTGTACGTCGCGCTCGTGCTGAAGGACTACCCTTGAAGATCAACAACCACCAAGTCAATGCAGTGGAGGATTATGAAGACAGTTATGACCTAGAGGATTGGATTTTCCCAACTGTCAGCGGAGGGCTCAGCAACTGGAAAGCTAGAGACTTTGTCCCGATCACTTTTATCCCATAGTAATTTGTCTTTACATTTTGTTGGATCTGTAATATTAAAACAATTCATACTCTTAAAACCATGTGTCTTACCCGAGGAACAATGGTCCATTTATAAGGGTTATTATCTCATTTCCATATGACATCAATGAATCATGGACGTTTTTGCATACAAACTTTGCGCTCATTGTTTTTCTTTTTTACATTTTCATTTCTTTCAAAGATAGTCATACCCTTACACACACTAACACTCACAATGCATGTCTACATCCATTCGGGATCCCATGGGTAACAGTTTTGCTATGGCCTTTTGTGACTCTAGAAATATAATCTACCAAGCTGAAGACGAAGGTGGGGAAGATTGTGAAGTACCAGGGGAACTCGCCAGGTTACTACAACAAGAAGAGAGGACCATTCAGCCCCACGAGGAACCAGTGGACACCATCAACCTAGGTACCAAGGAAGACAAAAGGGAAGTCAAGTTTGGTGCCAATCTGGAACCCAGTGTTAAGGAGCGTCTGATTCAATTGTTACACGAGTATGTTGAGGTCTTTGCCTGGTCGTATGAAGACATGCCAGGACTTGATGCAGATATTGTGGTACAGCGTCTACCTACGAAAGAGGACTGCCCACCAGTAAAACAAAAGGTCCGTCGAATGCGACCAGATATGTCAGAGAAGATTAAAGCTGAAGTCATGAAGCAAATCAACGCTAGATTCTTGGCCGTCACCTCTTATCCGCAATGGGTTTCCAATGTTGTTCCCGTGCCCAAAAAGGAAAGCAAGGTAAGAATGTGCATGGACTACAGAGATTTGAATAGGGCCATCCCTAAGGATGATTTCCCACTTCCCCACATTGATATTCTAGTTGACAATACGGCACAACACAAAGTGTTTTCCTTCATGGATGGTTTCTCAGGTTACAACCAAATCAAAATGGCGCCTGAGGACATGGAGAAGACAACCTTTGTCACACAATGGGGGACATTCTGCTACAAGGTTATGCCGTTCGTACTAAAGAATGCTGGGGCAACCTATGAGCATGCCATGGAAGCTCTATTTGATGACATGATAAATCACGAAATAGAGGTCTATATGGACGACATGATAGCTAGATCTCAAATAGAATAAGAGCATCTTGACCATTTACAGAAACTGTTTGAGAGACTAAAGAAATACAAGTTGAGCTTGAACCCAAATAAATGCACGTTTGGAGTAAGGTCTGGTAAGCTCCTAGGCTTTTTCGTCATCAATAAGGGTATTAAAGTGGATCCTGCCAAGGTGAAAGTGATACAAGAGATGCTTGCTCCTCGAACCGAGAAGGAAGTCAGAGGATTCTTGGGACGTTTGAACTATATTGCCAGATTCATTTCTCAGCTAACAGCTACTTGTGAACCAATCTTCAAACTACAGAATAAAGATCAAGTAGTCAAATGGAATGATGAATGCCAAACTGCTTTCGACAAGATCAAAGAGTATCTACAAGAGCCTCCTGTTTTGATGCCACCAGTCGAGGGAAGACCATTGATCATGTATCTAACCGTTTTGGAAAATTCAATGGGGTGTGTGCTGGGGCAGCATGATGAGTCTGGCCGAAAAGAGCATGCTATTTATTACCTGAGCAAAAAGTTTATCGACTGTGAAATAAGATATTCACTTCTCGAGAAAACTTATTACGCTCTGGCATGGGCTGCTCGCCGGCTAACACAGTATATGCTGACCCATACTACCTTGTTGATATCTAAAATGGATCCGATAAAATACATCTTCGAGAAGCCTGCTCTCTCTGGGAGAATAGCGAGACGGCAGATGATCCTGACAGAATATGACATACAGTATACTACCCAGAAAGCAATAAAGGGAAGTGTACTAGCTGATCACCTTTATCACCAAGCTATAGAAGACTATCAGTCCATGAAGTTCGAATTCCCATATGAAGACATCATGATGGTAAACAACTATGAAGAATTCAGACCATATGACAGACCTGAACAAGGATCCCGGTGGAACCTGGTTTTTGATGGGGAATCTAACGCACTCGGAAACGGTATAGATGCTGTACTCATATCTCTTAAAGGGTGTCATACTCCTTTTACTGCAAGACTTTGCTTCAATTGTACAAACAACATGGCGAAATATGAAGCGTGCATCTCTGGTCTCAAATCTGCCATAGACTTGGGGATCAAATCCTTGAGTGTATTAGGAGATTCATATTTGGTTATCAGCCAGATCAAAGGGGAATGGGCACCAAACACCCTAACCTTATCCCTTACAAAGAACATGTTTTGAAATTGCTCCCACATTTTGAGAATATTATCTTCGAGCACTTCCCGCGAGAAGAAAATCAGCTAGCAAACGCACTGGCCACAATGTCATCTATGTTTAAACTTAAATGGGATAATGAGGCTCCTCAGATCACCATTGAACGAAGGGATAAACCAGCTCACTGTCACGAGATTAATACTGAAGAACTAGTGGACCAGCCTTGGTTTCACGAAGTCAAGAGGTATCTCAAGGCTCAAGAATATCCAGAAGGAGCTTCAGTAAATGATAAGAAGTTCTTAAGGAGATTCTCCACTAAATTCTTCCTTAGTAATGGCATTCGTTACAAACGCAACCATGACTCTGTTACTTCGGTGCATAGACAAGGTTGAAGCTGAAAGGATTGTGGCTGAATTACATGAAGTCACTTTTGGCACCCATTCCAGTGGGCATACGATGGCAAAGAAAATCCTACGGGCAGGCTATTACTGGTCTACCATGGAAGCAGATTGCTATCAACACTCTCAAACCTGCCACAAGTGTCAGATTTATGCTGACAAGGTACACGTACCTCCGGTTCCTCTGAATGTCTTGACGGATCCTTGGCCCTTTGCTATGTGGGAGATTGATATGATTGGGGAAATCAAACCAACAGCCTCCAATGGACACCGCTTCATCTTAGTGGTCATTGACTATTTTACCAAGTGGGTGGAGGCAACTTCTTTCGCTTTCATTACCAAGAATGTTGTCGCTCGGTTCATCAAGCAGAATCTCATCTATCGTTACGGCATCCCGGAGAGGATCATTATAGAAAATGGTACGAACCTGAACAATACTATGATCACCGCCTTGTGCGAGCAATTCAAGATCCAACATAACAATTATTCCCCTTATCAGTCAAAGATGAATGGTGTTGTCGAAGCTGCAAATAAGAATATCAAAAAGATCATACAGAAAATGAAAGTCACATACAAATAATGGCATGAGATGCTACCATTCACTCTCCATGGGTATCGTACCACAGCACGCACATCAACTGGGGCAACACCCTACTCTCTGGTATACGGCATGGAGGCTATCTTGCCTATTGAGGTCCAGATCCCCTCTCTGAGAATTATGAAGGATGCAGGGCTAAATGAAGATGATTGGATCCAGACTCGACTTGATTAACTGAACTTAGTTGATGAGAAAAGGCTTATTGCTGTTTTCTATGGTGAAATGTATCAAAAACGGATGATCAAGGCTTTCAACAAAAAGGTCAGACGCCAAGTGTATCAAGTTGGAGATCTGGTGATCAAACGTATCATAATGCCGCAAGGTGACCCCAGGGGAAAATGGACTCCTACCTACGAAGGACCATTTGTAATCAAAAACATATTCTCTGGTGGAGCAATGATCTTAACCACCATGGATGGCGACGACCTGCCGCACCCTGCGAATGCAGACATAGTCAAAAGATACTACGCATAAGAGACCCGCTAGGTTGACACACCTAGGCAAAACAAGGGCATCCCGACGAATCAAAAAGGTTCGGGCAAAGATTAGGGATAAAACAAAAAAATTTATGCACCCGGCAAGTTGAAAACCCGAAAGGGCGACTTGGGAAAAAAAGGGCATCCCGGTGGACTGAAAACCCGAAAGGGCGGTCCAGGAAAAAGTTAGGGAATTAAAGCGTATGACTATGTCCCGTTGGATCACCTTGCGGACAAACCGGAAAACTCAGAGGTTTTGATCAATTCAATCAACTTCGGACAAGGCAACAAGTGGACAAGATGCTCATAGGCATGAAGGCTATAGCAGAATGGGAACCCCGTGGGATTATTGCACATAGCTATCTTTTCTTTGTATTAAATTTCATTTTTTTACGACGGTGTTCTCTTACTAGAATGTTTGTTTCCTTGTACAAAATACTTACTCAAAGTCAATCAAAGATATCTCTTTGAAAGTAAAAAACTATTTGTTTTTCTTTAATCTTGTTTTGTTTACAAAAACGTCCAATGTTTTATTTTTGAACATATGCATTTGGACATAATTACTGTTTACAAATAAACAAAATAGAAAGACAGTCACTGATGGCTGTAAGAGGTAGGGAAATATCTCTAAGCTATCTACATGAAATCCCCCACACTGTGCAGTTTAATCCCCATCGGAATAAAACTTCTAGCTATCAATCCCTAGTAGAAGTCGTCCAATTTCTCAGGTTTCTCCAACAGGATTTTACAAGCAGTACATGTCATTTCCCTTACAACAGAATTTATTTCTCTAAGTGGAAATTAATAAACACTTTAACTTCACAACATGAAGATTTACACCCCACATCCTCAGCAACAGTCATGGATTTATTTTCCTCAATCCAACGGCAGCGCAGCAGATTAGCTCACATACGCATACATCGCATCCATATATCATAAACATTGATAACGCGAATGCATCATACCATGCATTTCATACAACATGACTTTGCATTTTATCTAACATTTTACCCTTTTTAAGGATAAGGTTAACATCTACCATTAACAATGTTCAAAGTTTTCAGATACGCTCTAGACACGGATTCCATTCTGATACTTATTCAGATTTAACTTTTAGATACAGTTCAGATACGCTTAAGACACAGATGGCATTCTAATACTCATTCAGATTTAACTTTCAGATACAATTCAGATACGCTGCAGACACGGATGTCATTTTGATACTAATTAAGATTCAACTTTCAGATACAGTTCAGATACGCTCCAGACACGTATGCCATTCTGATACTCATTCAGATTCAACTTTCAGATACAGTTCAAATACAATCCAGACGCGGATGCCATTCTGATATTCATTCAGATTCAACTTTCAAATACAATTCAGATACGCTCTAAACACGGACTCCATTCTCATACTCATTCAGATTCAATTTTCAGATACACTCCAAACACGGATGCCATTCTGATACTCATTCAGAGTCCACTTTTAAGATACAGTTCAGATACGCTTCAAACGCGAATGTCATTCTGATACCCATTCAGAATCTCTTTCAAATTCAACAATCACTTTTGGATGGCACCTAGAAACCCATCTCCAACAACTCTCTATAATCCCTCCAAATGGCATCTTTAAGCCCATTCCCTTTACCATCGCATCACCGAGTGCAAATTTATGGGCACTCTAGTGTCCAATCATCTTTCACCTTCGAGTCACGAATGGCAAAACTAGCCAATCTAACTCTTCAGGGATAAGAAGATTGAATAGGGGAAGCCGTTGTACCCCAAAATTTTCCCACTCACTTATAAAAAATTTTGCTCACAACATCTCCTTGGGCTCAAGACTGCACTAGGGTTGATCAACTCAAGACACCTCCTTAAGCACTGATGACCAAAATTAGGGTTTGAGTTTTCACAAGGATTTTTGAACTTTCTATGACCCATATGGTTTTCATGGATCATTATGGACCCCCAAGATTACTCATGTCAAGTTTCAAGCCTTGAATCACATTTTTGATCAGTCAATTGAGCAGTTGACCTAAAAATCAACTATGTAGGGGGAAAAGTCAACTATGGCCAATTTAAAGTCAAACTTAATAATTTTTTACCCACCTCAACATTTTAAACTCATATGTATCATTTGATTAAGTTTGGACCATAACTCCTCAAGAAATTTGATCAAATCTCTAAAAGGGCAAAATGGTCAAAATTAGGATTTTGACTGGGAAAGGGCAATTTCTGTATTTTGACCTAGAAAATGGTCAATTGGTTTAAGACATGACCTCAAAAGTCCAATCGCATCATTTTGACCTAATGACATGGTTCAAAACATTGCAAGTCCATTGAATTGACATGAATTTTTCAGTCAACTGGTCAAAAGTCAATTGTATACTGAAAAGTCAAACTTTGACTTTTTGGTCAAATTCAAGTGCCATAGATCACAATTCATCAAAACATGTCAAAATATAAAACTTATTCATCAAGAAATCAAAAAGTCAAGATTTCATTTTGAAAAGTCAAAATTTCTAAACTTAGAAATTTTTCTAAGTGTTGGAAATTTCTTATTTTTTTCATAACTTTGAACAAAATTTTCACCATGATGCAAGATGATTCAAGAGAAACTTCCAACATGAAAGTTGTATATCTACATGAAATATACAACTTTGCTTCACACAACTTCTTCCAAAAGTTCTTGGATCTCAAGTTATAATTTTATGAATATGTGGTCATGAAACTAAATACTTAGTGAAATTTTTCCCTAATTTGGTCAGGATTTTGACCCAACTTCATGGCACTTTTCATATAGTTCCAAGGGGAATCTTCAAAAGAAATTAAAAGATGGGTTGTAGAGAACATTGCAATCTTTCCAAAATATCCAAGAACTCCTTGAGATCATTATTGAGTAGGGAGAATCGAAGAGATGAAGTTAGGGTTTTATCACTTTAATTACAAGTCATTTTAGTGATGAACAAAATTCAAATTCAAGTTGTGCTGCATTAACTCTACTTTTCAGGCCTCAAAATTGTTAGGCACTCCATAATTAATGGTTTATACAGCTGTTAGAGGCCTCACTTCAAGCATTCAATGCATGGACATGCTTTATATCCATTTTTGGAACAGAGGTTACATTGCCATTTTGATAAAGTGACTTTTTGTACAAAATTTGTTCTTGAGCCTTGCACTTGTTCTCTTCTGATCAAACAGTTCCTATAACTCATGAGGAATTTTTCAAACACTTACAATCACCCATCACATGCTTGTACCTCTCCTCGAAACTTGTTTCCCTCTTTTCTTCAAAATCAAGTAACCTAGCCAAAAGCTAAGAACTGGTACTCTGATTGTCCAAAGCTCTCAAATAGTTTTCATTATACATACACAAACCATTTGACACAAACAGACGAATGCTCAAGCCTTGAAAGAACCTAGAACTCATAATCACACTTCACACTTCCATTTTCACACAAACTGACCAAAAACTTGAAACTCATATTCTACTCGTGCGTTTCTTGTCCTTTTGGTTTCTAAAGTTTCTAAACATCATATAGAGTTGATCCTACACCCTGTTATAGAACTGTAACACCATTAACACCATCCTCCATTTCCAAAAACAGAACTCTGCACATTGACTTCTCCAAATTGTTTCAGCCATCCATTGCTCAAGCAAACCATTGCATCAGCTTCCTGGGACCTCAAGGAAGCTAACCTGGTCATCACCATCACTTGAAACAAGGTCAAACTCAAAACACGGTTTCCAATTTTGAGGTAAGTTTTATAACTTTGGAACTCTTCATACAAGCATCATCAATGATTTATTTGTGAACAAAACATGTAGATATCATTTCCCTAAAGCTAACCATGTCCATAGTTTCCATTAATTTTGCTTGAGCTTGGAGAATTTTGAAACTGAAATTTCTAAGATTTTTAGGGTTCAGATTAGGGCCATTAAAATTTATGCTTATCTTTGATCTATAGTTTTAATGCTTTACATTTCTGAAACCGTGAGAAAAGTTTCTACAAGTTTCATGTTTATAGTTTTCGTTTTTGATGAGAAATGAGCAAGTTATAGTTGGTCTGGCTGGAGGTTGAACATGAAGTTATCAGGGCGCGCTTTTTCTTGTATATTTATTGATTTGCCTATGTTAACGGATGTATAGCCACCTCAGTGGTAGAAGCGCACGCCTGTAACCTTTGGGACCTGGGTTCGAGCCCCAGTGGTACCCTTTTGTATTTTTTTTACATTTTATTTGCTTTTTTTTTACTTTTTTTGTAGGCGTTGGGCTCCAGCTTTGGGCCTATGTTTTTTTTTGCTATTCTCACCCCATGCAGGCTATTTGCACCTTGGCCCAATTTTATTTTATTTCTTTATTTTCATTTTATTTATTTTCTTAAAATATTTTCCTAATACTAAAAAATCATAAAAAATACAAAAAATATTAGATTTTCATTTTAACTTAGTTTATTTATTATTCTCACACAAAAATTATTTTTTTAATCATATCTTATTTATTTTTACTTATTATCTTGTAAATTTAATTAAAATTAGGTTATTTACTTATTTTCTTTTAAACCAATTAAAATATAATATTTTAATATAAAAAGGCCAAAAATATTTTATAATACCATAAATATTTCCAAGACAAAAATACCAAAACACTTTTCTTATAAACTTAATTTATTTTATTTTAATTAATAGATTTAGGGTTTTGTTTAAAAATCTTTTCTTAACAAATTTAGGGTTTACTTTTCATTAATTATTTTCTTTAATTAATTAGGTTAAAGCATATTCCCTTTTTCTCATGAAAACCAAACAAATATCCATTTACTTCACATTTTGCATTTTTGTACATTTATTCATTTTAGACTTTGTACTTATTTATTTCCTTGTACATTGACGTCAATTCAATATGGTTGTAATAGACTAACTAAGTTTAAAATTCTTGCAATCTCCATTCAATTTGTACATCCCTCCCCACAAATGTTGTAATAGCATAGTAACTTTAAATTCCGCAATTTATCGCCTTTATATATAACATGCTAGTAATTAGGGTTTGTATGGAAAGACTAAAACCAATACTTAGAAAACCCTAATTCAAGACAAAAACAAGCATTAAAACAATACATTTGCACACAAGCACCCCTAGGGTTATTCCACTTGGTTGTCTTATACAAAATGGCCATATTACTCATGTAAGGTATCTTAGCAAAAACAAAGCAAATACAAGATCATAGTCCCTCGATGACGCTATCTAAGTTGTCTTTCAAATGATCTTAGTACCTAAAAAGAATGCTAAGATACCTCGCAACATTTCTAATCATGGTTATACGATGACCCACGGCCGTCCCATTTACATCCAAATATAGGGTTACTTACAAAATCAATGGTAAGATAACAATGTCAAAGGAAAAGGAAAATGAACAAGAAAGACATTTGAGTAGGTAGAATGCTCTTAATTACTTGCTCAATTTCAAAACAAAACATCCTTTCTATTTTCAAAACAAACACCTACACTTTCAAAACATCTTACAAAACTTGAAAACATTTTCAAAAAGATCAAACATCTTTGTATACATACTTACAAACAAGAATCATTACAAAGATTGCCTAAACAATGACCTCTTCACAAAATACTTTCAAAAACCACACCAAGCACAATTTCAAACAAAAGCAAGTGATCTAGCAAGTAACTAAGAGCCCATGGAAAACCATGGATGAAAAGGGTGCTAATACCTTCCCTTTTCATAATCTACCCCCTGAACTCAAGAAATAATCTCAAAGGTCTTTCCTGTGCTTTTTCACCTTTCATTTTGGATAAAAGAAAAGTCGGCGGTGACTCTTGCTAAGTGCAACATTTGAGATCAAACGTGAAATACTCAAGTCAGTTCTCCCACCGTATCACAGAGGGCTTTCAATGGTTCGAAAAGAATGGTGCACGGGGAGGTGGACATCACCATCAAATTTGGTTCTCAGACCTTTGACTCCACCTTCTACGTGTTGGATATCAGACCATCTTATTCTTGTTTGTTGGGTCGCCCTTGGATCCATGGGGCGGGAGCTGTCACATCCATTCTGCATCAGATGATGAAATATCCGGTGAAAGGAAAGATTGTCATGGTACATGGTGAAGAAGAATACATGGTAATTAACCTGAACTCCTTCAGTTATGTGGAAATAGATGGAGATTTCATCGAGACTCCGTGTCAAAACTTTGAAGAGGTGCCTCAGAGCATGGCTACAACTGAGACTATCACCAATATGCCCAAGATCACCAGACCTCCCTTGAAAATGGCTTCTCTCAAAGACTCCAAAGCAATTATTGAGGAAGGTGGGTGTATAATCTAGGGCTAACTCCCTGACATTCCATACAAATCTGATAATTTTGGTTTGGGTTTCTCTTCAGGGGCTTAAAGGGTTGTTCGTCGTGCTCGTGCTGGAGGACCTCCCCTACGCATCAACAACCATGGGGTCAATGCCTTAGAAGACAGTGATGGTGACTATGACATGGATATCTGGATCTTCCCTACTATCAACGGTGGACCCAATAACTGGACGGCTAAAGACTTTGTACCGATTACTTTTGTTTATAAGTAATTGTCTTTCTTGTTCTCGGATATGTAATAAACAATATAAACTTTATGGTCATGCGTCTTACCCGGGGCACAATGGTTTATTTATGAGGGTTATCATGTTTCAATCTTATATGTCATTAATAAAGAATTGGACATTTTTGCATACAAATTTTGCATTCTCTATTTTTCTTTTCTGCTTTTTTTACTTTTTCTATACAACCATGCTCTTATACATACTCACGTATCAAACTGTAGATACATATCCACTATGGACCCAATTGATAACAGTTCTTCTATTGCTGGTTATGACTTTGAAAATCCAATCAACTAATTCGAGGAAGAAGTCGAGGAAGATTGTGAGGTACCCGGAGAACTTGCTAGGCTGTTACAGCAGGAAGAAAGGGCTATACAGCCCCATGAAGAGCCAGCTAAGACAGTAAACTTGGGCCCAGAAGAAGATAGAAAAGAAGTCAGGATAGGTGCAAATTTGGAGCTTAGTGTCAAACAGCGGTTGATACAGATGTTGCATGATTATGTCGAGATCTTTTCCTGGTCATATAAAGACATGCTAGGGCTAGAAATGGATATTATGGTTCATCGCCGGCCAACTAAAGAAGATTTCCATTCGGTAAAGCAGAAGGTTTGTCGTATGCGCCCTGAAATGTCAGAGAAGATCAAAGTAGAGGTTACGAAACAGTTCAATGTTGGGTTCTTAGTTGTCACCTCTTATCCCTAATGGGTTTCTAACGTAGTCCTGGTGCCTAAAAAGGACGGCAAGGTGCGAATGTGTGTGGACTATAGAGATTTGAACAGGGCAAGCCCCAAGGATGACTTTCCGCTTCCCCATATTGACGTCCTGGTTGACAACACTGCGCAGCATAAGATCTTTTCCTTCATGGATGGGTTCTCTGGTTACAATCAAATTAATATGGCACCCGAAGACATGGAGAAAACAACCTTCGTCACGCAATGGGGCACTTTCTGCTACAAAGTGATGTCGTTTAGGTTGAAGAACGTTGGGTCAACCTATTAGTGAGCTATGGTAGCTTTGTTTCATGACATGATTCACCATGAAATAGCGGTCTATTTTGATGACATGATAGCTAGGTCTCAAACTGAGGAAGAGCACCTTGATCATTTACAAAAGTTGTTTGATAGGTTGAAGATGTACAAGCTAAGGTTAAATCCAAACAAGTGCACCTTCGGGTTAAGGTATGGGAAACTTCTAGGTTTTATTGTCAGTGACAAGGGTATTCAGGTAGGCCCTGCAAAGGTGAAGGCTATATAAGAGATTCCATCTCCTCACACTGAGAAGGAGGTTAGAGGCTTATTGGGACGCCTAAATTACATTGCCAGATTCATTTCCCATTTAACTGCTACTTGTGAGCCAATATTCAAACTCCTGAAGAAAGATCAAGTGGTAAAATGGAATGACGAATGCCAGACCGTCTTCGAGAGAATCAAGTAATACCTTCAAGAACCCCCAATTCGGATGTCTCCAATTGAAGGAAGGCCATTGATAATGTACTTAACAGTGCTAGATAATTCAATGGGGTGTGTGATGGGGCAGCATGATGAGTCTGGTCGAAAAGAGCATGCCATATACTACCTTAATAAAAAGTTTACCGACTGTGAAACAAGATACTCACTGCTCGAGAGAACTTGCTGCGATTTGGCATGGGCCGCTCGCCGATTGAGACAATATATGTTGACCCACACTACTTTGTTGATATCTAAGATGGATCCGATCAAATACATCTTCGAGAAGCCCGCTCTCTCCGGAAGAATTGCAAGATGGCAAATGATCCTGACCGAATATGATATCCAATACACAACCCAAAAAGAAATCAAGGGAAGTGTACTAGATGATCATTTGGCTCATCAGGCTGTGGATGACTACCAATCCATGAACTTTGAATTCCCGGATGAGAATATTATGTTAGTGACTGACTGTGAAGAACCTGGATCGGATGAAGGACCTGAGAAAGGATCCTGATGGACTATGGTATTTGATGGAGCTTCCAATGCACTCGAAAATGGAATTGATGCTATAATCATATCCGCAAAGGGCTATCACACTCCCTTCACCGTCAGATTATGTTTCAACTGTACCAACAATATGGCAGAGTATGAAGCATGCATCATGGGTCTCAAAGCTGCTATTGACCTAAGGATCAAGTTCTTGAGCATTTTCGGGGATTCAGCCTTGGTAATAAACCAAATCAAAGGGGAGTGGGACATGAAGCACCCTAATATCATCCCTTACAAAGAACATGTGCTAACATTGCTTTCACACTTTGAAGAAGTCACCTTTGAACATTTTCCACGAGAAGAGAATCAGTTAACGGACGCATTAGCTACCATGTTATCTATGTTCAAGGTCAGGTGGGACAACGACGCTCCTCAGATCACCATTAAGAGATTGGATGAACCAGCATACTGCTATGAGATTGATACTGAAGAAGTAGCAGACATGCATTGGTTCCATGAAGTGAAAAGGTATCTCGAGGCTCAAGAATATTCTAAGGGGGGGTCTGTCAATGATAAGAAGTTTCTGAGAAGGTTCTCCGTAAAGTTCTTCCTTAGTAATGGAATCCTCTACAAGCGCAACCATAAATCTATTTTACTTGGGTGCGTAGACAAGAGCGAAGCAGAGAGGATTATGGCAGATTTACACGAAGGTACCTTTGGCACCCACTCTAGTGGATATACCATGGCTAAAAAGATCCTACGGTCATGATACTATTGGTCCACTATGGAAGTAGACTGTTATCAGCATTCCCGAACTTGTCACAAATGGCAGATCTATGCTGATAAAGTACATGTACCTTCGGTTCCCTTTAATGTCTTGACGACTCCCTGGCCCTTTGCATTATGGGGCATTGACAAGATCAGAGAGATTAGACCTACCACTTCCAATGGGAATTTCTTCGTCCTAGTGGCCATTGATTACATCACGAAGTGGTTTGAGGCTGCCTTTTTTTCTATTGTTACCAAGAATGTTGTGGCGCGATTTATCAAGCATAACTTTATCTGTCGGTATGGTGTTCCAAAAAGAATCATCATAGATAATGGTACGACTCTCAACATTATGATGATTACCGAACTTTGTAAGCAATTCAAGATCCAACATCATAACTCTTCTCCTTACCGACCGAAGATGAATGGCATTGTAAAGGCTGCTAATAAGAACATTAAGAAAATCATACAGAAGATGAAGGTGACATACAAAGACTGGCATGAGATGTTACCATTTTCTCTTCATGGTTACCGCACCTCAGCACGTACGTCAACAGGGGCAACGCCTTATTCTCTGGTGTATAGTATGGAGGTTGTCTTACCTATCTAGGTCTAAATCCCTTCTTTGAGGATCATGAAGGATGTGGGTTTGAACGAAGATGATTGGATCCATACTCGACTTGATCAACTGAATCTGATTGATGAGAAACGGCTTGATGTTGTCTGTCATGGTCGGATATACCAAAAGTGAATGACCAAGGCTTTCAACAAAAAGGTCAAACGTCAAGTATATCAAGTGGGTGATCTAGTAATCAAGCGCATCATACTGCCACAAGGTGATCCCAGGGGCAAATGGACTCCCACGTATGAAGGTCATTTGTAATCAAAAGCATATTTTCCGGTGGAGCCATGATTCTGACCACCATGGATGGTGACGACCTTCCTCATCCTGTTAATGCGGACATAGTGAAAAGATATTACGCATAAATGAAGACCCGCTAGGTTGATTGGCCTAGGCAAAAAAAAGGGCATCCCGGCGAACCAAAAGGGTTCAGGAAAAAATTAGGGATAAATACAAAAAATCGGTACACCCTGCAAGTCGAAAACCTGAAAAGGCGGTTTGGGCAAAAAAAGGGTATCCTGGTGGACTGAAAATCCGAAAGGGTAGTCCAGGAAAAATTTAGGGATTTGAAGCATACAACTATGTCCCATTTGATCACCTTGTGACCATATTTCAGTATCAACTATCAAGCTCAAACGACACCGATCAATCCAGTCAGCTTCAAACAAGTAGCAAAGTGATGAGACGCTCGAGGACATAGGGGAAATAACAGCTATTTTCTATTTGTAAACTATTTTTGTATAGTTTTAATTCTTTTATGGTGGCGTTCTCCTACTAGAATGTCAGCCTCTTTGTACAAAAATTCTTGTTATAGGAGAACTTCAAAAATCCATACAAATCATTTCTTTGAAAGCACAAAACTTTTTTGTTTTCTATTTTTCTGTTTTGTTTTGCAAAAACGTACAGTGACTTATTTTTGACATACACATTTGAATATGATTATTGTTCACAAATACTTGCATAAAAAACAGAAAGACGGTTGCTAATGACTTTAAGAAACGGGGCAAAGTCTAAAAAAGCCATTTGTAGTCCCGACAGTTACTCTTTCCAACAGGCACAAGGGAATCCTCCTGTCACGTTCTCAACATACGTCCCAGTGATGTCTATATTCCCCACAAAGTAGAAACAACCAAAGTTTTAATCTCTCTTTCCCCAAGCAGGAATTACTTCCTCCAGCCAAGTTCCCTCATAGAGCTGAAATCTGTATTCCCCAACTGAGCTTTATAATCTTAAATAGTTTATAAAACCTCTTCCCTGGTAGAGTTTATTTCTCTAACTGTGGAAGTTTATTCCCTAATAGAGTTTATTTCTCTACATCAGAAAAACCTTCCAACCAAGCATTATCTCTCTCCACAAAGTCATTCTCAGGCAGAATATCCTCAAACGGAAAGAGAAAATCCCCGGCAAATCATCTTCATTCATCATCCCTAGCAGAAATAAAAGATTCATCTTCCCAATACTCTCTAACAGCAGTTAGGGATTTATTTTCCCATACTAGGAAATATTGCAACAGCATCCCATATTCATACATCATGGCATGCGCATAAATATCGCATACGGAAAAATCTCACTTATTTTGATAACATTATCACACAATGTATTTCATACATCATGACATTGCATACGACTAACTCTTTACCTTTTCCAGGGAAAGATAAAATAAACAAGCACCATTGACACTAAAAGGACCTTCCCTGATGAAGGGCTATTTCAGCATTGTTCTTAAAAAGATAGTCTCAAAGGACCTTCCCTGGTTCAGTTAAATCGACACTAAGATTTTTCTGATTTTCATTCCAGTTGAAGATAACCCAAGACCTTTGTCTGGTTCAGTTAAATCGACACTAAGATTTTCCTGATTTCCGTTCCAGTCAAAGTTAACTCAAGACCTTTGTCTGGTTCGGTTAAATCGACACTAAGATTTTACTGATTTCCATTCCAATCAAAGTTAATTCAAGAGCTTCCTCTGGTTCAACTAAATTGATACTAAGATTTTTTTGACTTTTATTCCAGTCGAAGATGATCCAAGACTTTCCTCTGGTTCAGTTAAATCGACACTAATATTTTTATGATTTCCATTCCAGTTGAAGATAACTCGAGACCTTTGTCTGGTTCAGTTAAATCGATACTAAGATTTTCCTGATTTCCATTCTAGACAAAGTTAACTCAAGACCTTTGTCTGGTTCAGTTAAATCGATACTAAGATTTTTTTGATTTCTATTCCAGTCAAAGTTAATTCAAGACCTTCCTCTAGTTCAACTAAATCGATACTTAGATTTTTTTTATTTCTATTCCAGTTGAAGACAACTCAAGACCTTTCTCTGGTTCAGTTAAATCGACACTAAGATTTTTCTGATTTCTATTCCAGTTAAAGAAACTGCAAAACCTGGAGTCCGACCAGATAGCAGTTAATTTCATGTTTCCCCAGTAAATTTTTGTAAAGCCTAGAATACGACCAGATAGTAGTCAGCCTTATTATCCTCAAAAAGTCAATGTGAATATTGGATCCTGACCAGATAGCAGTTCACTTTCATCTCTTCAATCAAGATATGACTCCCCAGTAGAGTAATGGATACCTGAATCTCCTAAACTCTATTTCCTGAACAAAGACCAACATTCCTCAATGGAGTCCTCCTCAATAACAGGAATAGGGATTCCCACAAAGGAATATCTCATGAAATCAACATTGTTCCAGATTTCATCTTTAAGCCCATCTTCGACGATCTTCTGTCATCTTCTCCAAAAGGCATATGTAAGCCCATTCCTGATATTATCTACACAGTCAAGTATCGTTTCAGACGAGTGAAAATTTCTGGGCACTCTAGTATTCAATCATCTTCCACCTTCAAATCACGAAAGGCAGGTGTTGTACCCCAAAATTTGCCCTCCCATATTCCTCAAGATTTGTCAAAAATTGATTTTCAAATGGCTCAAAAGCTAGACAGTCAAGTCACCTCCTAAGACAGCTGGAATTAGGGTTTTGGTTCTTTCAAGGAATTTGGGGTTTTCAATGGTTCAATCAAGTCTCATAGGCCTATATACATTCTCAAGCACCTACATGCCAAGTTGCAAGACTCACAGTGCCAATTTGCACAGTCAAAAGCCCATTTGACCTACAGTCAACTGCAAGGGCAAAATGGTCATTTTGCAGTCAAAAGTCAGAATTTTTGGTCAACATCTTATTTTGAGTTCATAATCATAATTTGATCAAGTCTTGATCATGATTCCACAAGAATATCTCAAAAGTCATCAAAGTGCAAAAAGTTACTATTTTTGGACAGCAGAAAAGTCAATTGTACCTTGACTAGGGCATAACTCCTTCATGTTTTGTAAAAAAAATTCCATCCAAAGCTCATTTTGAAGAGGATGTAATTTCCTACAATCCATCTTCACACTCCAAGATCAAGAAATGCACTCACAAGAAGTTACCAATTTTTACATTATAGGTCAATTTCAAAAGTCAACAAAAGTACACTTTGAGTCAAAGGCATTGGTTAGAGGACTTCAAGATCTTTCCAAAATGTCCAAGAAAATGGTCATATGATCAAAATTGAGCAAGTTGTGCATTGGAGAAGTTGGGAAATTTTCATGAATTTGCAAAAGTCAACTTTGCTCAAAACACCTTCTTTTTGCTAATGGGCCTCAAATCTCTTCTTGAAACTTCACCCCTGACCTATGCACGACCCACCAAGCTAAATGGGATTTATTTTCTTATTTCTATTGATTAATTGAATTTTTAATACATATTAATTCATTTAATTAATTTAAATCATAAGAAAATACAAGATTTGATTTTTAAATCAATTTGTGAACCAAATATGATCAAAACATGCTGGCAAATTCGTGCACAAGTCAAAGATACAGAAAAATCCAATTTTGGCAAGTTTGTTCAATCATGAAAATCAAGAATATTTGATTTTTCAATCAAGGATTCAATCATCAATGCACATGGATTTTTGCCCAGCTTTTGACCTAATTTGATTGCCTTATACATAAGCAAGCCAACCCTGACCTAGAACACGATTGAAAGCTACAGAAACGAACATAGCAAATTCAAGAATTTTCAAGAAAAGTCAAAACCTGTTCTTGCATTCTAGGTCGATTCAAGGCATTTTTTTCATCCAAACACCTTGCAGGAGGTCCCAGGAACGATTTGCAATTGAATTCACGCACCAAAGCTCAAAGAATCACTGAATACAGTCCCACGGTTTGCACTTTTTATTCATAATTATATCTCCTAATTCATGCACATTTAACATGTGTTTGTGATTGTTTTGCATTGCTAGAGATCATACAAAGCTAATGGCATGAATTAATTGGACTATAGTGCCCTGAATCGTAAGATACCATGACTGAATTTCTAGGGTTCTTGAGCTCTTAAATGGGGCTTTTCAATCCAGGAAAAATTGGGACTAGTGAGCTACATGACTGAAATCGTGAGACCAAGACGAACACAACCCATACCTCGCGAAACATTTATATTCACTGTGCTTCTAATCGCTATTTTTCCTTGCAGGAAGTAGTGGGGGTTAAAAACCCCCGCTATCTGATTCTAATCATACAGAAAAAAGGTTGAAGACGATGATGTGTTGACATCCCATTGGCTTATTTGAAAAGCGCGCGTTTTAATTTTTTTATTCACAGCATGTTGATTGTTTGACATATAGTAATTGCCTATTATTCCACTAATAAATTAAACAGGTTGGTTGAGTGGCTGGGGCGTTGGCATGTGAATGTTGGGGCGTCCCCCAAAACATTTATTCTATTTTGCTTCATATATTCACATGCAGATTTCACAAGGAAGTCCACCATATACCTCAAATCTCAGTGCGCCAGATGTCTCCAGGCATAGATCCAATGGACGTGAGTGAGAGATCACCATACTCCCCAGTCAACAGGCGTGTGGATAATCACCAAAGTCAACGTGGCTGAAATGCTAGTGGGCCTGGAAATTGCCAAAGACACCTCCAAAATTGGCCCAAAACCTCCCTGAGTTTGCATTTTTTATTTTCTTTCATTATTTATTTGCTTGATTTATTTTTATTATTTTTAATTAATTACTAACTAACAAATTGATTTTTTCATAATAAAATCATAAAACTAAAATATAGTATTTTTTTATTATTATATTAAAATTAATTTCACCCTTTCATTATTTTTGTAAATAAATATAGTTAATTAATTTAGTTTTAATTGGGTTAATTCTAACTTTTTTGCAATAATTTAAAATCAATGTAGAATTAGGGTTTTTAATAACTTTTGACCATCTTTTATTTTTTCCTTAAAAAGCTCAAAAAATATCTTTCTTTTATTTAATTAATTAATTAGTCTAGGTTTAATTTAATTAAATGCAAAATAATAAAAAAATCTCTTTCTTTCTCAAAAAGGGTCAAAACCCTAAAAAACTCTCCGATTCAATTACTCTTGCGCGTACTATTTTTGATTCATAATTATTTTGATCCATATAATTGTATTTGCTCCGAGGATGTAATAGCTTTAATTAGGGCTTTTTTATCGCTTTTATTTATTTCCCGCAATTTACTTTTTCAAGGGTTTGTTTTTGGCGACATAAATACCCGACGCCTTGTAATAGTTTAGTTTTATTTTTCGCAACCATTAACTGCTAGATGTATGTTAATAGGCTATGCATGAAAAGATCTTATCTTAAACTTAAAATCAATCGTAGCTCACCATAACATGTACAAAGATAATATAAACTGAAACTTGACACACTCACACATGCCACTCTTAGGGTACGCCTCACTTGGTTGCCTCGACGTGGTCATTGAGTATAGGGTGTTTTAGAGGTCGCCCTCCTGTCTAAAGATCAAGTTGCCTCGAAACGGTTGCCTCGATAAAAAATGATCTAAGACATTAGGGTTACCGCTAAGGTGTCCTACCATTGCTTTAGTGACCACACATGTCCCTTAATCGAATTGACCCGAAACTCCAACGACGGTGCTGCCTACTTCTCAATAGTGGGATAGTACTGTCTAAAGGACATTTACGCAGCTTAATTTCTTTTGAGTAGGTAGAGGTTCTCAGGTACTTGCTCTTTCAAAACAAAAATAACTTTTTCGCACTTACACTTTTGAACAAAGTTTTTTTCAACAAACACTTCATACACTCTTGAGGACAGATACAAGAGTTAAATCGAAGTTTTCAAACAAAACTCTTTTCAAAACCCACAAACATAAGAAAAGCAAAACATTTTGAAAACAGTGAGCAAGTACCTAAGAGCCCGTGGATAACCACAAATAGAAAGGGTGCTAACACCTTCCCTTTCTATAATCTACCTCCCGAACCCGAGAAACATCTCGAAAAGGAATTTTGCTGTGCTTTTGTCCTTTCCTTGTTGGATTAAATAAAAGACGGTGGCGACTCTTGCTTACCGCGACATTTCGCGAACCAGCATTCCAAAACAGTCAGTTTTATTTCCACCGATCACAGAACTGGCGACTCTGCTGGGGAATTCTGTATAAGTGAGGTGTACCTTAGGATTAGATCACTATTGTCTTCAATTATATGCTTTGTATGATTTATCTTTGTGGGCTTGTATCGAAGTTTTATAGATCCTAACCCGGATCTGGGGGATACCCTTTAGGTAAGTAGCAATAAACTGTGAGGGATCTGTCCGGCGTAGACTGACACGGATGAAGCAGTAGCTACGTTGGTGTGACACCTTGGTCTGTACCGATATCCCTTGTGTTGGAACGAGGAGAATATGGGTCTTCTAAGGATTCATTAAGAACCAACTGACCTTAGAACCTTAAATTGACCAACTTGGCCATAGAACACTAGCAGTATGCTACACTCATTGAGACTAAACTCTCGCGATGGTTCCGGCTGAAAGAAAAGGTTGCCAAACCGGAATTATGACCGATTGAGGGTAGTCAGTGATATTGAGATCCTCTAGAACCCGGTTACTATTTTTAGGACATGTCTTAACCAACTGAAACTTAAAGAGGGTAGTACCTAAACTTCATGCCAGCCTGAAATCTAAGGGCTCTTTTGTGTGACTTACGTGCCTTTACCATGTTTGCCTTTTGTGAATACTTGTGGTGTGCCTTTACCATGACATCCTACCATCATAACATTGCATGCATCCTGCATAAGGACTAACCCATTTCAAAAACAAGAAGGTTTCATCTTTGCTCTGTTTTGTAGGACGTCATAATGCCCATACGTAGGAATACTATCCGGCTCAACATTGTTCAACCACCTATTTTGCTTAAAGAATTGGTTGACAGGATTCCAAACACTACTTCCTTCATCAGGAGGCATGGTTCTCTTCTCGGTTTAGTCACCTCAAAGTGGGACCAACAAATGATGAGTGTCCTGGTCCAGTTTTATGATCCGCTACACCATTGCTTCACCTTTCAAGACTTCCAGCTGGTCCCTGCCCTGGAAGAATTCTCTGAGTTGCTTGGTATCTCTGTTTTGGAACAGACTCCATTCACCGGTTGGGAAAAGACTCTTAGGCCTGAAGATGTTGCTGCAGCCCTTCACTTAACCAAAGAAGAAGTAATGGCTAACTGGGAGACTAGAAGTGGAGTTAAAGGCTTTTTTGCTAAATTTCTGGTTGGCAAAGCTAATTGTTTCTGGAATGACTTAGACTTCAAAGCATACAAGGACATTCTGGCTCTCTTAATCTATGGTCTGGTATTGTTTCCAAATCCTGACACCTTTGTTGATGTTAATGCTATAAGGATCTTCATCTCTCGGAACCCTGTACCCACTCTCTTGGGTGATATCCTTTACCAGCTCTCTACTCGTACTGCCCGAAAACGGGGAACTTTGATGTGCTGTGCTCCTTTATTGGCGAGGTGGTTTATTTCGCACCTCCCCAAGTTCGTGCTGAAGAACAAAGAAGGAAGGGGATGGGCTCATAGGATAATGTCTCTTACTGATAAAGACATTATTTGGACTCTCAGAGGCTTAGATGAGGTGGCCGTCATTGATCGTTGTGGAGAGTACCCTAATGTTCCATTGATCGGAACCCGCGGAGGAATCTCTTATAACCCATGTTTAGCTCTTCGTCAGTTTGGAAGAGCCAGAAGAGAAGGGCCTCATGAAACGTTGATACCTCATATCATCTTTGATTTTCAGGTAGATAGCGACGGGCTGCACCGTAGATTCATCAGGGCTTGGGATAGAGTTCACAAAGCTGACCCACATGAGTTGGGACCGAAAAATTCTCTGCCAATGGAGTCATATTTCAGATGGGTCCGCATCCGTGCCCAAAAGTTAGGTATGCCATACGAAGCTGTCAGGCCTATTACTCTGGAAGTTGCTGATAAAGACGGGGTCCCTCCAACTATTCTCCATCCTCATACACCCACTAATGTTGGCAAACTAAAGAGGTCTTGGGTGAAACTGCAGGAAGAACGGGATTCTTATCGGGAAAGGTTCAACGACTAAGAACAGAAGATCCAGAAGCTGACTAAGCAATTGGAGAACGAGAGGATCCTGAATGATTATATCCGCACTGATCAGAAGAGGCCATGGGAACATTGATGGACTTATTGATGATTTCTTTTACGGTTTTATTTACTTCTCCGTATTTCCATTCTTGTAACGCCTAATGGGCAATTTGTTGAACAGTTTAAATTCTGAAGTTAAAGCTAATAAAGTGTGTTTCCTTTTTGTCTACAAATTTGAATCCTGATTGTCTTTGAAAACATAAATCATACACATTTCATCTCATCATATGCATAACAGGTACCCTTTTGACAGGTCACTTATTTTCTTCGTTGTTTATTTCACGCAGTCATCATGTCTATTGAACCTTCCACTGAACAAGCTATCAAGGCCCTCCAGGACCAGAATGCCCAGTTCCAAGAGTTGGTTATGAGCCTAGCCCAGGGTCAACAGGATTTGAAGACTCTGATTCTGAAAGAGAGGAAGAAGAAGAAGAAGAGGACTGTCTTGTTCAACACTGGACGCAGATTTGGGAATGGATTACAGAATGAGGTTGATCTGAACACTTCATCTGTAGGGAAAGAAAGTCCACAAGAGAGAAGGGTTCCTAGTCCCGTGGTCTCCGACAACGAGACGGATTATGATGAAGAGCAGTACCCTCCTGCTGAGGATAGGTACAAATAGTTGGAGGATCGCTTGAGCGCAACGGAGATACAGAATGTGCCAGGGTTGGACTTTGGAGACCTAGGTTTATCCTCTGGGGTGGTGATTCCCCATAAGTTCAAGGCACCTGCTTTTGCCAAATATGACAGAGCCTCCTGCCCAAAGCTGCACCTCCGGTCGTATGTAAGGAAGATCCAACCTTACACTGCTGACAAGAATTTGTGGATCTATTTCTTTCAGGATAGTCTTTCAGGGACTCAACTCGAATGGTTCTATCAGCTGGATGGGGCCAGTATCCGCAACTGGGAAGATTTGGCTACTGCGTTCTATAATAAGTATCAATATAATTCCGACCTCGCTCCTACGCGTACCCAGATCCAGGGTATGTCAATAGGGACGGGCGAAGGATTTAAAGAGTATGCCCAAAAGTGGAGAGACCTTTCCGGAAGCGTGCAGCCACCTTTGACTGATCGTGAGCTGGTTGATATGTTTCTGGGGACCCTGTCTGGTCCGTTCTTCAACCATTTGATTGGAAATTCTTCAGCCGGGTTTACAGACCTTATCTTGACTGGTGAGAGAATTGAAGTTGGTATCAAGTCTGGGAAGATACAGAAGGGTGCTTCATCGAGCATCGAGAAGAAACCCTTCAAGAAGGAATCCAATGCTGTTTACGGTTCCAGAAGACAGAACAGATCTGAACCCTGCCAAGCTGTCAACGCGGTGGTTATTTCCAAACCTGCCAGTGCTCCTCAGCATCACAACCAACAAAGGGGTGAGAGACCTCGAAGGCAGTTCACTCGACTCAGCATGACCTTGTCCCAAATATTGCCGCAGTTACTAACAACTAATCTGGTGACTCTAAAAGAAGCTCCGAAGATTGTAAATACAACATCCCCAAAGTACAATCCTAACGCCCGCTGCTCTTATCACTCTGACAGCCCGGGGCATAATACGAATGATTGTTGGGCTTTGAAGAATAAGGTTCAGGACCTAATCGATGCTAAGGAGATTGAGTTCGAGGCGCCCGAGAGGCCTAACGTTGTGACTGCTCCCATGCCCAAGCATGGAGTGAATGATGTAGTAGAAGACTTGTTTGTAGCCTCTGTGGATGATATTGTCACCCCACTGATGACCGTCAAGAAGAAACTGTTGCTAGCCGGTTTATTTCCGGGATGTAGTGAAGGTTGCCATCTATGTTCCGTTTCACCTACTAGTTGCCCATTTTTGAAGTCAGGTATCCAAAACCTGATGGATAATAAAGAAATCCTGTTTGAGAAGATTGTCGTCCCTGCCACCCCTACTGAAGAAGTTTCCATTGTTACCATTTTCAACAATTCTCCCAAGGCTCCCTCGAGAAAGCCTGTCAGAATTACGCCTGTTCAGAAGATTGCACCCATAATCATCACTGTTCTGGGGCCTATTCCCTACACCTCTGACAAAGCTGTCCCTTGCCCTATGGGGCAGATGTTTTTGTTCTTGGGGTTAAGCAAGAGTTTGATACTAATATCGGCATCAGCAACATCACCGGGCCTGCCAAAGTCACCCGCAACAGTAGACTTTTCTCACCTGACATTGCGCCATCGACTATCCGAAGACCTATTGTCATCACACCTGCAAGTGTACCTACTTCCCTTCCTGATCAAGTTCCTATCTCTACCCCTGTCGCCGAGTCATCTGACGCTAGGGGCAAAGGGATCGCCACTAATATGCCTGCCCAGACGGAGGAACCAAAGACCATCAATGTTGAAGCTTCCAAACAGGAGATGGAAGAGATTCTTAAGATTATCAAGAAGAGTGATTATAATGTAGTTGAGCAATTGGGGAAAACCCCCTCCAAGATTTCTATGTTATCACTGTTGTTGTGTTTAGAGGCCCATGCCAAGGCTCTGATTACCTTCCTGAAGACGGCCCACGTGCCACAAGAGACATCAGCTGATCAGTTTACCGATTGTGTGGCCAACTTAACTGCTGATAATGGTTTAGGTTTCTCTGACGCCGATCTGAATGCTAAAGGGAAGAACCATAACAATGCCCTGCATGTCTCCATTGAATGCAGGGGCACTACTCTTGCACACGTGTTGGTTGACACTGGTTCCTCGTTGAACGTCTTGCCCAAGAAAGCTCTAGACAGGTTGGATTGCGAAGGGTTAGAGCTAAAGCCAAGTAACATTGTTGTCCGGGCCTTTGATGGGTCCAAAAGGATGGTGCATGGTGAGGTTGATATTCCAATCAGAGTTGGTCCTCAGGTCTTTGATTCTACATTCTATGTGATGGACATTCAACCATCCTATTCTTGTTTGTTGGGTCGTCCATGGATCCATAAAGATGGAGCTGTGACCTCAACACTCCATCAAAAGCTGAAATACCCTGTCAGAGGGAAGATTGTGACAGTTCAGGGGGAGGAAGAGTACATGGTCAGCCACCTCAACTCGTTCCGGTACATAGAGATGGATGGGGAGTTCATTGAGACCCCCTTTCAACACTTTGAAAAGGTCCCTCAGACACTGGCATCAGCTGAGACTGTGATTGAAGATTCTCCTTTGAAGATGGCTTCCTTAAAGGATGCCCGGGCTGTTATTGAGAAGGGTGAGTATGCAAACTGGAGCTGACTTCCTGATTTCACTCAGAAGACTGACAAGTTTGGTTTGGGTTTCACTGCAGAAGCTCAGAAGGTTGTTCATAGGGCAAGGATTGGAAGACCTCATGTGTTCATCAGCAACTCGGGAGTAAATGCCATTGAAGATGACATGGGGGAATCTGAATTCGACAGCTGGATCTATCTTACGACCAACGGTGGACCAAACAACTGGACAGCGAAAGACTTCATCCCTATTACTTTTGTTACTCAGTAATGAAATCCTTCGTTTTGAATTTGTAACAAACAATATTGTGAAACTTTATGGCCCGGTGTCTTACCCGGGGCACTGTGGCTTCATTTGTGAGGGCTTTTGTGTGTCATTTTCATATATCATTAATAAAAGCATTGGACATTTTTTTCATTTCGAATCTTGTGCTCCTTGTCTTTCTTTATTATATATTGCAAAACAGCTATTTACACACACTCACATATATAGGTCTCAATCCACTCTGGATCTCACTGGTAACGACTCTGCTACTTCCAGTTATGACTTCGAAAATCCGATCAACTTAGCCGAAGACGAAGGTGAAGATGATTGCGAAGTGCCTGGTGAGCTTGCAAGACTGCTACTCCAGGAAGAGAGGGCCATCCATCCACATGAAGAAAGAACCAGTGGAAACAGTGAATATGGGTACTGAGACAGACAGGAAGGAAGTCAAGATCGGTGCAAATCTGGAGCTTAGTGTGAAACAACGGTTGATTCAGATGCTGCATGACTACGTTGAGATCTTTGCCTGGTCTTATGAAGATATGCCTGGGTTGGATACCGAATTTGTGGTTCATCACCTGCCTACCAGGGAAGAATGCCCTCCCGTAAAATAGAAGGTTCTCCGTATGCGTCCAGAGATGTCCGAGAAAATCAAAGCTGAGGTTATGAAACAATTTGACGCCGGTTTTCTAACAGTAACTTCTTACCCTCAGTGGGTTACCAATGTGGTTCCAGTGCCAAAGAAAGATGGTAAGGTCAGAATGTGTGTTGACTACAGGGATTTGAACAGGGCGAGCCCTAAGGATGACTTCCCTCTGCCTCACATCGACGTGCTGGTTGACAACACTGCTCAGCATAAGGTATTCTCCTTCATGGACGGTTTCTCCGGTTATAATCAGATAAAGATGGCTCCTGAAGACATGGAGAAGACCACTTTTGTTACTCAGTGGGGCACCTTTTGTTACAAGGTCATGCCTTTTGGGTTGAAAAATGCTGGGGCAACATATCAGCGTGCCATGGTTGCTCTGTTTCATGATATGATCCATCATGAGATTGAAGTATACGTCGACGATATGATTGCAAGGTCCCAAACTGAGAGGAACACCTTGACCATTTACAGAAGCTGTTTGACCGGTTGAAGTTGTACAAGCTGAGATTAAACCCGAACAAGTGCACCTTTGGGGTGAGATCTGGAAAACTACTAGGCTTCATCGTAAGCGACAAAGGTATTCAAGTGGACCCTGCCAAAGTGAAAGCCATATAAGAGATGCCAGCTCCCAAGACAGAGAAATAAGTCAGAGGCTTTCTAGGACGGCTGAACTACATTGCCTGATTCATCTCACATCTAACTGCTACTTGTGAACCAATCTTCATGCTACTGAAGAAAGATCAAGTGGTACGTTGGAACGATGAATGCCAGGCCGCTTTCGAAAGAATCAAAGAGTATCTCCAAGAGCCACCCATTCTTATGCCACTGGTTGAAGGGAGACCTCTAATCTTATACTTAACAGTACTTGACAATTCAATGGGTGTGTGTTGGGGCAGCATGACGAGTCTGGCCGAAAAGAGCATGCTATTTATTACCTTAGCAAAAAGTTTATCGATTGTGAGACCCGATACTAACTGCTCGAGAAAACTTGCTGCACTTTGGTATGGGCTGCTCGCTGGCTGAGACAGTATATGTTGTCTCACACTACTCTGTTGATTTCAAAGATGGATCCAATCAAGTATATCTTCGAAAAGCCTGCCTTGTTCGGAAGAATAGCAAGATGGCAGATGATCTTGACTGAATATGACATCCAGTACATGACTCAAAAATCAATCAAAGGAAGTGTGTTGGCGGACCATTTGGCACATCAGGCAGTGGATGATTACCAGTCGATGAACTTTGAATTTCCAGACGAGAATATCATGGTAGTAACTGATTGCGAGATACCTGGACCGGATGAAGGACCCGAGGAAGGATCCCGATGGTCTATGCACTTTGACGGAGCCTTAAACGCTTTGGGTAATGGTATTGGCGCTGTGATCATATCTCCTAAAGGCTCTCATACTCCGCTCACCTCCCGACTATGTTTCAACTGCACCAACAACATGGCGGAATATGAAGCATGCATCATGGGTCTTCGAGCTGCAATTGACCTAAGGATCAAGATTCTGAGTGTCTTCGGAGATTCCTCTCTCGTGATCAGTCAGATCAAAGGCGAGTGGGATACGAAACACCCAAATCTTATTCCTTACAAGGAGTATGTATTGATGTTGCTTCCCCATTTCGAGGAGATAACCTTTGAACACTTCCCAAGAGAGGAGAATCAGTTGGCGGACGCGCTAGCTACGATGTCTTCTATGTTCAAAGTCAAATGGGACAACGAGGCTCCCTGGATCATTATTTGGAAAGTGGATGAACCTGCATATTTTTGTGATCTTGAGACTGAAGAGGTAACAGAAAAGCCTTGGTATCATGAAGTGAAGAGGTACCTTGAAGCTCAAGAATACCCCGAGGGTGCATCCGTTAATGACAAGAAGTTTCTGAGAAGGTTCGCGGAAAAGTTCTTCGTCAGCAATGGCATTCTTTACAAACGTAACCATGATTCAACCTTACTGCGTTGTGTGGATAAGATTGAAGCAGAAAGGATCATGGCAGAGCTGCATGAAGGTACCTTCGGAACGCACTCCAGTGGACATACCATGGCAAAGAAAACCCTTCGGGCAGGATATTACTGGTCAACAATGGAAGCCGACTGTTATCAACATTCTCGGACATGTCACAAGTGCCAGATCTATGCTGATAAAGTGCACATTCCTCCGGTTCCTTTGAACGTCTTGACAGCACCTTGGCATTTTGCAATATGGGGCATTGATATGATCGGCGAGATCAGACCTACGGCATCCAACGGGCATCGCTTCATCCTGGTAGCGATTGATTACTTTACGAAGTGGGTCGAAGCAGCTTCCTTTGCCACCGTAACCAAGAACATCGTGGCACGATTCATTCGGCACAACCTGATTTGGCGATACGGCGTACCAGAGAGGATCATTACGGATAATGGTACCAATCTTAACAATAAGATGATCACTGAGCTCTGCGAGCAATTCAAGATACAACACCACAACTCTTCTCCTTACCGGCCGAAGATGAATGGGGCTGCAGAAGCGGCTAATAAGAACATTAAGAAGATTGTGCAGAAGATGAAAGTGACCTACAAAGATTGGCACAAGATGTTACCATTTTCTCTTCATGGGTACCGTACTTCAGCACGGACGTCAACAGGGGCAACACCCTATTCCTTGGTATATGGCATGGAGGCAGTCCTGCCCATTGAAGTTCAGATACCCTCTCTCCGGATCATGAAGGATGCGGGTTTAAGTGAAGACGACTAGATCCAGAACCGGCTTGATCAACTAAACCTAATCGATGAAAAGAGACTCACTGCTATCTGTCATGGTCAGACGTACCAAAAACGGATGATCAGGGCGTTTAACAAGAAAGTCAAACGACGAGAGTATCAAGTCGGGGACCTGGTAATCAAGCGCATCATTCTACCTCAAGGTGATCCCAGGGGCAAATGGATCCCTACGTACGAAGGGCCATTTGTTGTTAAGAATATCTTCTCAGGAGGAGCAATGATTCTAACCACCATGGATGGTGACGACCTTCCTCCCCCTGTCAATGCAGACATAGTAAAAAGATACTACGCATGATTAAAGACCCGCTAGGTTGACTGGCCTAGGAAAAAATAAGGGCTTCCCGACGAACCAAAAGGGTTCGGGAAAAAATAAGGGATGAAAATAAAAAATCTGTACACCCAGCAAGTCGAAAGCTTGAAAAGGCGGCTTGGGAAAAAATGGGTATCCCGGTGGACTGAAAACCCGAAAGGGCGGTCCAGGCAAAAGTTAGGGATAAGCGTAACACTATGTCTCATTGGATCACCCTGCATCCAGAATTTGGTATCGACTATCAGGCTCAGACGGCACCAATCAATCAGATTCATCTCCAACTAAGCAGCAAAGTGATGAGATGCTTGAGGACATAAAGGCGATAGCAGAGTGGGAACCCAGTGGGATTTATCACATAGATGATTTGTTTCCTTTTTACAAATTGTATAAATCCTATTTGCTCGGCGGCGTTCTCTTACTAGGACGTCAGCCTCTTGTACAAAAATGCCTATTTACAGGCGAACTTCAAAATCAATACAAGCCCGTCTTTCAGACAAATTGCAAATTGTTTTTCCTTTATCTATTTTTGTCTTGCAAAGAACGTCCATTGTTCATTTTTTATATATGCATTTGACATTAATTGCTGATCACAAATATTTGCATGCGAAACAAAGGACTAATTACGGGTGACATCGGAAGTAGGGGCAATAAGAATTATCTAAGCGATCTAGTTGCTCTGTCCACCAAGGTACCAAGGTAAGTCCGGCTGAAGAATATGACCAAGATACCTTCACTCCCCAAGAGTAAGACAATAATAAAGCTCTCCCACTAAGACTTGCAATCATGAACAAATCAGCAATACTCTCCCCAAGCAGAGTTGGTCTACCATCAGCCTTAAAAAGGATGGGTATCCCCAGTAGGTCTTAATATTCCCTAGCGGAGTATACAGATATTCCTCAGCAAGCATCCCCGGCAGTCTTAATATTCGTTAACGAAATATAAGAATGTTCCCCGGTGGAATACAAGATACCCCCAGTGGAACCATTTCCCAGCGCCGTCTAAAAAATCTTCCCCGCCAGAGTTGAATCATCTTCCCTATTAGATTCTGGAAGCTTGTCCCCTGCAGAGTACAAATGCATCTCCTCAGCCAAATTCAGAGGTTATCCCCACAAGAGTCTAACTGGGTTATCCTCAGCAAGTTGCAACTGAAAGATCATCCCCAGCGAAGTTATTTCTATCCCCAACGGAATTCATCATCAAGATCCCCAACAGAGCTTATCAACGGAATCCCCAGCGGAGTTATCGTTAAAATCTCAGCAAAGCATCTCTTCCCACAGAGTAATTCCCCGCAGAGTGATCTCTTCTCCAGGTTTATTCCCCAATGGAGTCATATTCTCCTACAGGTTTATTCTTGCAATCACCTTCTTTCATCATCCCCAGCGGAAATGAAGAACTCAACACTATTCTCCAGCAGCTCCGGGATTTATTTTCCCCAGCTAAAAACATCACATCTTCATACATCATGATACATGCATATACGCATCATATCATACAATCTCATTTACTTTGAGAACATCATGACATCATGCATTTCATACATCATGACATTGCATACAACTAATGTTTTGCCTTTTCAGGAAAAGGGCAATCAAAAGATGATTACCATCAACCTTCTTAAGTTCTAGGTTAATACCTGTAACTAGCTAGGAAAATTCTGTGGACGATTGATTGTAGATCTATACCTGTAGCAAGCCAGGAAAGCTATCTACATGAAGAGATTGAAGATTAACACCCGTAACAGGCCAGGAAACCATCTTTTTTCCCAGGTCAGAGATTAATACCTGAAACCAGACAGGACAACTATCTCATCGACCAACCTTTCTTAAGTTCCAGATGAATACCTGTAACTAGCCAGGAAAATTCTGTGGACGATTGATTGTAGGTTAATACCTGAAACCAGCCAGGAAAACTATCTACATGAAGAGATTGAAGATTAACACCTGTAACAGGCCAGGAAACCATCTTTTTTCTCAGGTCAGAGATTAATACCTGAAACTAGACAGGACAACTATCTCATCTACCAACCCTTCTTAAGTTCCAGATTAATACCTGTAACTAGCCAGGAAAATTCTGTGGACGACTGATTGTAGGTTAATACCTAAAACCAGCCAGGAAAACTACCTATATGAAGAGATTGAAGATTAACACCTATAACAGGCCAGGAAACTATCTGTCTTTCTCAAGTCAGAGATTAATACCTGAAACCAGACAGGACAAATATCTACTTTACCATCATGAAGCAACCCTCTTTCAGATGCAGTTTTATACGAACTCATCATCAGGCGACCCTACACAGGTTCCTTCTTTCAACTTACAAAGTTACAATTCTACAAACTACAGGTATGCAAGTTCTCGCTAAGGAATCTCTCATGAGATCGACACCCCTGGATGGCATCTTTAAGCCCATCTCCACAACTATCCATTACATTTCCAGATGGAATCTATAAGCCCATCCTCCTACCAACAATCTCCAAATGGCATCTGTAAGCCCATTCCTGACATCACATTTTTGATACTACACTATGCGAGTGCAAATTTCTGGGCACTTTAGTGTTCAATCATCTTCCACCTTCGGATCGCGAAAGACACGCAAGCCAATCTAGATCCTCAGGTTTAAGAAGATTGAACAGGGGAAACTGTTGTACCCCAAAATTTGCCCTCCCATATTCCTCAAGATTTGTCAAAAATTGATTTTCAAATGGCTCAAAAGCTAGACAGTCAAGTCACCTCCTAAGACAGTTGAAATTAGGGTTTTGGTTCTTTCAAGGATTTTGGGGTTTTCAATGGTTCAATCAAGTCTCATAGGCCTATATACATTCTCAAGCACCTACATGCCAAGTTGCAAGACTCACAGTGCCAATTTGCACAGTCAAAAGCCCATTTGACCTACAGTTAACTACAAGGGCAAAATGGTCATTTTGCAGTCAAAAGTCAGAATTTTTGGTCAACATCTTATTTTGAGTTCATAATCATCATTTGATCAATTCTTGATCATGATTCCACAAGAATAGCTCAAAAGTCATCAAAGTGCAAAAAGTTACTATTTTTGGACAGTAGAAAAGTCAACTGTACCTTGACTAGGGCATAACTCTTTCATGGTTTGTTAGAAAAATTCCATCGAAAGCTCATTTTGAAGAGAATGTAATTTCCTACAATCCATCTTCACACTCCAAGATCAAGAAATGCACTCACAAGAAGTTACCAATTTTTACATTATAGGTCAATTTCAAAAGTCAACAAAAGTACACTTTGAGTCAAAGGCCATAACTTGAGATTGGTAAATCAAATGACATGGGACCAAAGGCATTGGTTAGAGGACTTCAAGAGCTTTCCAAAATGTCAAAGAAAATGGTCATATGATCAAAATTGAGCAAGTTGTGCTTTGGAGAAGTTGGGAAATTTTCATGAATTTGCAAAAGTCAACTTTGCTCAAAACACCTTCTTTTTGCTAATGGGCCTCAAATCTCTTCTTGAAACTTCAACCCTGAACTATGCACGACCCACCAAGCTAAATGGGATTTATTTTCTTATTTCTATTGATTAATTGAATTTTTAATACATATTAATTCATTTAATTAATTTAAATCATAAGAAAATACAAGATTTGATTTTTAAATCAATTTGTGAACCAAATATGATCAAAACATGCTGGCAAATTCGTGCACAAGTCAAAGATACAGAAAAATCCAATTTTGGCAAGTTTGTTCAATCATGAAAATCAAGAATGTTTGATTTTTCAATCAAGGATTCAATCATCAATGCACATGGATTTTTGCCCAGCTTTTGACCTAATTTGATTGCCTTATACATAAGCAAGCCAACCCTGACCTAGAACACGATTGAAAGCTGCAGAAATGGCCATAGCAAATTCAATAATTTTCAAGAAAAGTCAAAACCTGTTCTTGCATTCTAGGTCGATTCAAGGCATTTTTTTCATCCAAACACCTTGCAGGAGGTCCCAGGAACGATTTGCAATCGAATTCACGCACCAAAGCTCAAAGGATCACTGAATACAGTCCCACGGTTTGAACTTTTTATTCAGAATTATATCTCCTAATTCATGCGCATTTAACATGTGTTTGTGATTGTTTTGCATTGCTAGAGATCATACAAAGCTAATGGCATGAATTAATTGGACTATAGTGCCCTGAATCATAAGATACCATGACTGAATTTCTAGGGTTCTTGAGCTCTTAAATGGGGCTTTTCAATCCAGGAAAAATTGGGACTAGTGAGCTACATGACTGAAATCATGAGACCAAGACGAACATAACCCATACCTCGCGAAACATTTATATTCACTCTGCTTCTAATCGCAATTTTTCCTTGCAGGAAGTAGTGGGGGTTAAAAACCCCCGCTATCTGATTCTAATCATACAGAAAAAATGTTGAAGACGATGATGTGTTGACATCCCATTGGCTTATTTGAAAAGCGCGCGTTTTAATTTTTTTATTCACAGCACGTTGATTGTTTGACATATAGTAATTGCCTATTATTCCACTAACAAATTAAACAGGTTGGTTGAGTGGCTGGGGCATTGGCATGTGAACGTTGGGACCTGGGTTCGAATCCCAGGTCCCCCGAAACATTTATTCTATTTTGCTTCATATATTCACATGCAGATTTCACAAGGAAGTCCACCATATACCTCAAATCTCAGTGCGCCAGATGTCTCCAGGCATAGATCCAATGAACATGAGTGGGAGATCACCATACTCCCCAGTCAACAGGCGTGTGGATAATCACCAAAGTCAACGTGGCTGAAATGCTAGTGGGCCTGGAAATTGCCAAAGACACCTCCAAAATTGGTCCAAAACCTCCCTGAGTTTGCATTTTTTATTTTCTTTCATTATTTATTTGCTTGATTTATTTTTATTATTTTTAATTAATTACTAACAAATTGATTTTTTCATAATAAAATTAGAAAACAAAAATATAGTATTTTTTTGTTATTATATTAAAATTAATTTCACCCTTTCATTATATTTGTAAATAAATATAGTTAATTAATTTAGTTTTAATTAGGTTAATTCTAACTTTTTTGCAATAATTTAAAATCAATGTAGAATTAGGGTTTTTAATAACTTTTTTCCATCTTTTATTTTTTCCTTAAAAAACATAAAAAGCTCAAAAAATATCTTTCTTTTATTTAATTAATTAATTAGTCTAGATTTAATTTAATTAAATGCAAAATAATATAAAAATCTCTTTCTTTCTCAAAAAGGGTCAAAACCCTAAAAAACTCTCTGATTCAATTACTCTCGCGCGTACTATTTTTGATTCATAATTATTTTGATCCATATAATTGTATTTTCTCCGAGGATGTAATAGCTTTAATTAGGGCTTTTTTATCACTTTTATTTATTTCCCACAATTTACTTTTTCAAGGGTTTATTTTTGGCGACGTAAATACCCGACGCCTTGTAATAGTTTAGTTTTATTTTCCGCAACCATTAACTGCTAGATGTATGTTAATAGGCTATGCATGACAAGATCTTATCTTAAACTTAAAATCAATCGTAGCTCACCATAACATGTACAAAGATAATATAAACTGAAACTTGACACACTCGCACATGCCCCTCTTAGGGTACGCCTCACTTGGTTGCCTCGACGTGGTCATTGAGTATAGGGTATTTTAGAGGTCGCCCTCCTGTCTAAAGATCAAGTTGCCTCGAAACGGTTGCCTCGATAAAAAACGATCTAAGACATTAGGGTTACCGCTAAGGCGTCCTACCATTGCTTTAGTGACCACACATGTCCCTTAATCGAATTGACCCGAAACTCCAACGACGATGCTGCCTACTTCTCAATAGTGGGATAGTATTGTCTAAAGGACATTTACACAGCTTAATTTCTTTTGAGTAGGTAGAGGTTCTCAGGTACTTGCTCTTTCAAAACAAAAATAACTTTTTCGCACTTACACTTTTGAACAAAGTTTTTTTCAACAAACACTTCATACACTCTTGAGGACAGATACAAGAGTTAAACCAAAGTTTTCAAACAAAACCCTTTTCAAAACCCACAAACATAAGAAAAGCAAAACATTTTGAAAACATCGTGAGCAAGTACCTAAGAGCCCGTGGATAACCACGGATAGAAAGGGTGCTAACACCTTCCCTTTCTATAATCTACCTCCCGAACCCGAGAAACATCTCGAAAAGGAATGTTTCTGTGCTTTTGTCCTTTCCTTGTTGGATTAAATAAAAGACGGGGGCGACTCTTGCTTACCGCGACATTTCGCGAACCAGCATTCCAAAACAGTCAGTTCTATTTCCACCGATCACAGCAGGCCATCCAATCTACATCCTCAAGTTTAAGAAGATTGAACAAGGGCAACTATTGTACCCCAAAATTTTCCCTCTCATTTCACTCAAGACATGCCTCTAGAGGTCCTTAATTGCTCAAGGTCGACCAAGAATTGATCAGACAAACTCTCCTCCTAAGCAATGAACCTATAATTAGGGATTCGCTTTTCATCAAGATGTGTGAGCTCCAAGGGTCTTAAATGTTTTACATGGCCCTAATATGTCCTCAAGATCATCCATGCCAAATCCCATGCCTTTTACAACAAGTTTGCTCAGTCAACTGCTCAAATGCCTGAAAATCAACCTTACTAGGTCAAAAGGAAATTGTGGCCTATATACAGTCAAACTTTAAGATTTTTGGTCAACATAATCATTTTAAAGTAATATCCATAATTTTACCAAGGGTTGATCATGATTCCTCAATAAATTCTCCTAATTCATCAAAAGTTAAAAATGGCAAATTAGGGTTTCTATAGGAAAGGTCAACCAAACTTTGACCAGGCATAACTTTCTCATACTTTATCATAAATTTTTCCACCAAGGCTCATTTTGAAGAGAATCCAACTCCCTACAACTTCTCTTCAACCCTCAAGATCAAGAAATTCCCCAGTCAAAAGATACAAGCTTAGACATTATAGGTCCTTTCAAAAAGTCAACAAAAACACCTTTTGGGTCAAAGCTTCTTACACGAACATGGAAGATCCAATTGAGATAAAACAAAAAGGGTTGTTTATAGGACATCCTAAGATCTCTAAAAAGTCCAAGAACACCCTCTCATGGTTAAAATTGAGAGAGATAACGATTTCACAAGTTGGGAAATTTTCAAGGAATGCATGAAATCTCAATTGGGCAAAGTTGTATTTTTGAGCTATTGGGCCCAATTTTTAGAGTCCAAACGTGTTCATGATGTATCTGAGGATCTCTAAACATGTCCATGCTTTATTTTGTTTTTTTATTTAATTTATTTTGATTTTATTCAAATAAATTCAAAATAAATTAAATAAATACTAAATAAATGCAAGAATATGTAAGATATAGATATGCAAATCTTTTTTAAACCAAAAAGATCATAGCCAGCCCTCAAAATCGTGTGGAGTGAAAAGGGAAGCGGATCTATTATTTTGGAAAGATTTGAATAAAAATCTTCACACTTTAAAAGAGCATTGATCAATTGGATTTCCTCCACATTTGTTGACCTAATGTAATGTACTACATAAGCACAACTCTTCAAAAGTACAAAGGAGGCGCATCTACTACAAGAGAACCCTAATAAAGTTTCAAAATTATTCAAGTGTGGTGCAATTCAAAATCTCACTCTCCAGTCAATCTCAATCAGATCCAGGCATTCCATCATCCTTCTGAGGATCCCATGGGTAAAACCAACCCATTCCTGAAGACCAAAGCATACAGAATCACCCCATACAATAACTCACGATTTGCAAAATTCTCAAACTTCAAACTTTCGATTCATGGCATATAAATGATATCTCTGCACATATTTGAGTTTAATATCATATTTGCGTATGTTTTGAACCGTTATATGCAAGCTTTGACGTTAGAATCAAGAAGTGTCATTGTTAGGGCACGAGGTTTCTTTTTCTTCGCATTTGCATTTGCAGGCTGCTTCAGCAAAAAAGAAGACCACCATCGTGATCGCAGCACTCAAATAGGGGGTAGGGTATCATTTACGCTTTTATTCGCAATGTTTTTGTAGGTTTAAAATTTGAGTCAGCCAGAGAAGGTGACCGGAGCTGGGCTCCGACACCATTGACCAGCCCAGACTCTGGTGGCTTAAATGGCATGTTATCATTGGTCCAGTCAAGATCTGATCTGGCGCGTTTTGACAATTTGACCCTTGACTGAATTTATCATTATAATATTATTGTCATTATGTACATGAATTAACAGGTTGGCTGAGTGGTGGAAGTGACGCGTGCAAAGGGAAGAGACCTGGGTTCGATTCCCAGGTCTTGAATTTTGTTTTTTCTAATAAGTTTCCTCCAGGCCAGTGTATCCAGGCTATCCAGGATTATCATGGGATAGCAGGTCAACACCATCAGATCTCAGTTGACCTGGATCCAGTGCCTCCAGCATGCAGGCTTACCATAGACCCTCTAGATGTAACCATACTAAATCGCACGCTTGCATTGGGTTTGCTGAGTTTTTGGGCCTAACAAAAATTCAGCAACATACCCCCCCTAATTTGCTTTCACTATCAGGCCCATTACTTTCCCCTTTTTTTAATTTTGCTATTTTATTTTGTTTAATTATTTTAATTGTTTTGTTTTAAATCATTTTTTTCATTAAATAAATAAAATCACAAAATATATTTTTAGGGTTTTTTTATTTAGTTTTGTAAATTAATTATTAATTATTTGAACATCTTTTCTTAATTAAAACAAATTAGACCTAGGATTTAATTCATGTTTAATTTATGTTCTTTTCGTAATAAAAACTACAAATAATTTAGAATTAACTCTTTTTAATTAGTTTGAATTTTCTTTAATTTTTTCTTTTTTTCTTTAAATCTAGATTTAGGTTAATTAATCTAATTCTTATTTAAACATTTTCTTGAATAGAATAAAAACAAACAGGAAAAGATTTTTATACCTTAGGGTTTTAGACGTGTTTTCAATTCGCGCGCTTTACCACTTTTCACATTTTTTTCAAATAATGTAACTGCACCCGGTTTGTAATAGTCTAATCAGGCTTTAATTTCCGCGTTTTACATTTTCAGTCAAATATAACTGTAATTTCCCCGAAGCTTTGTAATATCCGTAGGCTTTACTTTTCTCACTATATTATATGTCTGTATATAAACTGCTAGTAAATTAGGCGTGTATGGCAAGAAATAATTAATTAATCTTAGATCACTAACATCAAGATAAAAATACCTGAAAAAAGCACACTTTCACATGCTCACCCCTAGGGTGTCTTCCACTTTGGTTGTTGTGATCGGTGGAAATAGAACTGACTGTTTAACGCTGGTTCGCGAAATGTCGTGGAAGCAAGAGTCGCCACCGTCTTTTATTTTCTCCAACATGGACAGGACAAAAGCACATCAAAATTCCTTATGAGAACGTTTCTCGGTTCGGGAGGCAGATTTATAGAAAGGGAAGGTGTTAGCACCCTTTCTATCCATGGTTATCCATGGGCTCTTAGGTACTTGCTCTTATGTTTTCAAAATTTGTTTGCTTTTCAAGTGTGTGTGGGTTTTGAAAAAGTTCGTTTGAAAACTTCTAGGTAACTCTTGTATCAGTCCTCAAGAGTGTATGAAGTATTGTTTGAAAACTTTTTGAAAGTGTAAGGTGTGAAAAGTATTTTGTTTGTTTTTGAAAAGAGCAAGTACCCATGAGTCATCTACCTACCCTAAGGAATTAAGCTGTGTAAGTGTCCTTTAGGTAACGCCATCCCACCATTGAGAGGTAGGTAGCACCACCGTTAGAGGTGTTCGGGTCAATTCGAGTGTAGGGACAGTGTGGTCATCGAAGCAACAGTAGGACACCTTAGAAGCTACCCTTATGTCCTTGATCCCTTTTTAATCCGAGGCAACCGTTTCGAGGCAACTATTTCGAGGCAACTGGATCATGGACATAAGGATCGCTAAGATGTCTTATACTTGACGACCACGTTTCAAAGGCAACAAGTGAGGCGTACCCTAGAAGTGGTGTGTGTATTTGTGTGTTGTATTCAGTTAATGTTTGTCTTGTTAATTAGTGAGCTACGAGTTGTTTTTATTTACATACATTCTTTCATGCAAGTTAACAGTTAAGGGGTGCGGAAAGTAAATTGCGGAAACGTAAATCCTACGCTATTACAAGGCGCGGGTCTATACATCGCGAAAAATTACAAAGACCCGTTTTTAGTAAATGAGTACGGAAAATAAATAAAGAAACAGTAAAAGTCCTAATTACTATTACATGTCCGGAGCAATTACATAATAATCAAATAAAGTAAATGCGCGCGAATAAATTAATCGGGAATGTCTAAGGGTGTTGACCCTTTTAAGAAAAGAAAATAATTTTTTGGTTTTTTTGATAATTAAATGAAATTAAAAACTAATTAATGACTAATTGATTATTTTAATTAAAAGAAAATATTTTTTTGTTTTTTATGTTTTTATGAAATAAAAAGAAATGGAATAAAATTAAAAGTGAACTTTACCTAATTCTAGATCTATTTTAATTATTTAAGAAAAGGAATTAAAATGGCCTAATTAAACTATTTTAGTTAATGTTTATTTACAAAATAAAATAATAATAATAATAGTGATGTAATTCTATTTTTTTTGATTTTATGAAAATATGTTAATTAAGTTAATTGTTAATAATAAAAATAATTAAAAGGTTAATAGTTAAAATAAGAGAAAATGACAAAACAAAATAAAAAAAGAAGTAAAACCAAGGGGTGTTGACCCAAGAATGGAGGTGAAATCTGGAATTGTGAGGGTGCATTCAGAGGGTGTCCAATTCTCAGCATCGATGGAGAGGTTGCCGGTGGCTGTTGAGAAGGCTATTGTATGGTCGCGGTGCTGCTGTGAGTGACTCGGTCTCTCGAGGAGTTTTTTTTCTTCTTTCCTATTCTTTCTGCAAAATGAAACAGCAACTCTTGTGAATTTTTGAATTTTGCGGCGGATCTAATTTGCTCTCGTCTTCCATATTTCCTGAAAAAAAACTTTGTACAAATTGTTAAATGTATCTATGTAATGTGTTATTAAAAGGGTAATGATTTTCAAGAAAAGATACAAGTTGCATATGTCAAGGTTTGAAGGTTAGATTGAAGGGATATGTGTAATGAATGAGAATTATACAGTGAATAGAAACTGTGGTGAAAATTCAGCCTTTTCTATGTACAAGACTATTGGAGAAATTGGTGAAAAAGGGTAAATCAAAAATTTAGAAATTGGAAAAAGATGTATTAGAATGTGGATTTGTGATCGAATTTCTGTTGAATTTTTTGGAATTGGTTTGGCCGTTTGAGAGATGCTTGAATTGCACTGGAAGGTTGAAAACAGTTTTCACTTTTTTGCTTGGATTTTTGAATTTGGTTCTTGCTGCCTCTGAGTTCTCTAGGTTCTAAATTGTTATTGGAAAGCTTGCATATATGTCATGTAATGTGTATCAATAAAAATTATGGTCATTAAGCTTATGCAATTATGTTCTTGATTTCCTTCATAACCAACATTGAACCATTTGCCATATTTGTGAAAATTTGAATTTTTATGCCCATAATTGGCCTTGCACGAATTTGGAAGGTATTTCAATGTGTATCAAAGCTAATCAACACAAAATATATCCCTCCATTAATTTCTTTGATTTTTATTTGAATTTTAAAGATTTAAAATGAATTAAATCAAATAAAATTAAATAAAAATGAAAAAATTAATTTTAAATCTTGAAATAAATTGTGGGACACGTGGGAAGCATGGCCAAGCTGAATCAAGTGGGAAAAGTGGGCCCCTTTTTGTCAAAAATGAAGTTTCAAGGATAATTGACTTTGGCCATTTCACAAAAATTTCCCAACTTCTCCAATGCATATCTTGCTCAATTTTGAAGCTATGAACATGTTTTTGGACATTTTGGAAGGTTATTGAAGTCCTCTAACCAATGTCTTTGGTCCCATGTCATTTTGATTTACCAATCTCAAGTTATGGTCTTTGACTTAAAGTCCCTTTTTGTTGACTTTTGAAAATGACCTATAATGTTGAAATTAATAACTTTTTGTGAGAGCATTTCTTGGACTTGGAATGTGAATATGAGTTGTAGGAAATGTCCTCCCCTTCAAGATGAGCATTGGATGGTATTTTTCTGATGAACCATGAAAGAGTTATGCCTTGGTCAAGTTACAGTTGACTTTTTCAACTGTCCAAAAATGGAAACTTTTGCATCTTGATGATTTTTGAGCCATTCTTGTGGAATCATGGTCAAGACTTGACCAAATGATGATTGTGGCTTCAAAATAAGATGTTGACCAAAATTTTTGACTTTTGACTGCCAAATGACCATTTTTCCCCTGCAGTTGACTGTGGAGCAATTAGGGTTTTTGACTGTGCAACATGACCTTGTGAGCCTTGAAACTTGACATGTAGGTGCTTGACAATGTGCATGAGCATATGGGACTTGATTGAGCCCCTGAAAACCTCAACTTCCTTGCAAGAACCAAAACCCTAATTTGCATGGCTTAGGAGGATGGTTTGACTGTGTAGCCCTTGAGTAGACTTTGAACCCTTTGAGGCAAAACTTTGAAGATTATGGGAGGGCAAATTTTGGGGTACAACAGTTGCCTTCTAAACGGTCACAATTCTCGAAACGTGAGAATTTTTAGTGATTGTCCTTTAGTTCAAGAGATCACAAGTCCCTCGATGACCCTTTCGACTGTTGTCACGGTTAAATAAGTGATCTAAGAACTTTTGGACAATTACTAAGAGTTCTTGCCCAATTGCCTTAGTGACCATAAAATGTCCCTTCGATCGTCCCTCAACATCCAACGACAGAGCTACCTACTCACTAATAGTAGGCTAGCACTATCTAAAGGGTAGGAGGAAAAAAACATCATTTTTCGAGTAGGTAGATAGTTGTTAAGTACTTGCTCAAAGAACAACTTTTTACACAACTTTCAAAACTCTTTTTCAAAAAACGTTTTATCACACTCTTGAGGGCTGATACAAGAGTCATCATAAAGCAAACAAATTTTCAAAACACACAAACATGAAAGCAATTTTCAAAATGAGCAAGTGCCTAAGAGCCCGTGGAAAACCACGGATGGAAAGGGTGTTAACACCTTCCCTTTCCATAATATACCCACCTTACTCAGAAAATCTCGAAAAAGGTCTTTTTATGTTCTTTTCACCTTTTCCTTTGTTGGATAAAAGAAAAGTCGGTGGCGACTCTTGCTTACCGCAACATTTGCGAATACAAAATGCAAAACCAGTATTAACAGCCGGTTCTGCCACCGTATAACACACCTGGATAAGACCATATACATCATGTTAGATCCATGGTTTTAGGATGGCAACAAGTTTACTAAAACAAGGTTTACAACAAAATGTTATGTGAGATATCTTAACATGTTGGTCAGTCCACTGTTCTGACAGATGTTGTGAAATGTTGTACCAAAACATTAATACATATTATTTTATTCTTGATAGATTTGATCTAATTTTGTGAGATTCCTTTTGGATATATCTCATATATTTGTGCATGTCAAGAAGATTGAATCTTGAATATTTGATTTGATCTTAAGTTGTACATAAGTTTCTAAAGTTGGATGTTGAGACAATTTAGGAAACTTGATGTTTTGTTCCAAGATTGAAGGAGATTTTTCTGCATAATTGGTGCGACCCTCAGCTTTTGGGTCAAGAAATATTTGGGTGAAGATTTCAAAGCCCATGGACTACTGAGGAGTATTTAAAGAGAAACCTAAACCTAATGTAATTGGGCTTTCATAATTTTGTAAAAATAAGGGGAAGTTTATAGTCTTAGGTTTTGAGAGTCTCTTGGGTGTCTTGTTATTCACCCTTGTATCTTTAATACATTGAGGTAAACTGATTATTTATTGTTGTTTGGAAATCACTCATAAACTTTTAAGCAAATAGTTGATTGAGTATCAAGTTATTTTTCTTAGTTAAATGCTTTTAATCAAAACTAAGTATTATTATCACTCACGAGCTTTTAAATAAAGAGTTGAGTATTATTGTATTAGAAGTGTATTCTTATGGTTTTGGTTGTGTCACGGGTTTGTGCTCGGTTTTATCACTGAGGTGATTGGTTGAAAGTGAGATGTGGATCTCATATCTAGAGGGTTCTAGGTAGACGTTGCACAAGGTAGTGATTAAGCAATAAGTTTTAAACTAGATTTGGTTTAGCTTTGAACTAATACTATCATAGTGAATTTCCTTCCTGGCTTGGTAGCCCCCAGAGTAGGTCACGTTGCACTGAACTGGGTTAACAACCTTTTGTGTTATTTATAATTCTGAAATTTATTTCTGCATAAGTTGCATTTTTTATATTTTGAGTTTTGTTTATCAACAAATGTCATAACATATGTCTTGACATTATGTTCTAATGTTGGGATATCAGTATTAACATGTTTTAATGTGCCAGAATTTCAATTGGCATCAGAGCAGGAACCCTGGTCTATTTATTGGGTCAGCTTCAGGGAGATTTTTTCTGGTACTATATGTCTTTTGGAAGGATAGAATGGTAGCATTCTTGATATCAATGGATAATATGTTAGACGGTGTGGCAAGTGATCGAGAGGGGGGTGAATAGATCACTTCCTCTTTTTCAAGGATTTAAAATTGTTTTATCAAAGAGAGTTGAAAGCAGCGAAAATCAATGTCCTGAATCAATTCCGTCTACTTTGAACTGACTACTAGAAAGCTTAACATGAAAAAACTTTGCTGGATTTTATTGAAATGAATGGATGAATATACAACTCAGATATCTTAACGTTTCAATGCACTTATAAAACAGAATTTCCAATGAATTTAGAAATATAATAGGAATTTGTTTCAAACAATTGGCGTATGCTTGTATAATGATTTAATAGTGGTGATTTGGTGAAAATGTTTGAGCCATTATATTTATCATTAGACTGTAAAACTTAGCACGCCAATTGAATTACAAAATTATAGAATATGTAAAACTATAAAGAGAAAGAAAAGAGAGAACGATACACAGGCAGTTTGGTAAGGAAGTTCCCCACTGACGTCCTCGCGTGTGGGTATATCTCCCTCTCAATTTCACAATCAAAACTGAGAACTTTTATATCAATATGCTGAATGTCTAATAGCAAGGTTACACTACACAGAAAGACAGAAATCCCTATGATTTTATTCTTCTTGTAAGAACCACCACTTGATAAGAGCTGTATCAAGATTCCCTGCAAAGTCACCGAACGATCCTCCGCTTCCACGACCTGTTTGTTCAAAATCCTTCCGATTTCCAAACCCCTCGCTACGGCTGAATCTGACTCGCGTGACTGTGGCTGACAAAACCATCAAGAACACACCCGTTCTTGAAGGACAAACCCTCTGGTTTATTTCTTGAAGCTTCCTCTTCAACCTTCAACTCAGCTAGACTTCTTCAATACTCAGTTGAACGTTATCTCAAACCGCTTGAATCAATTCAACAAGGATGTTTGATTTTCTTTGTTGTTCTTGAATGTAAGATGGTTGAGAAGATGATGAAGATGAAGGAATCAAAAGCTTCTGGTTGCTCACAATTGTTTTGCACACAATCTTCTATCCTTCTATGTTGTATCTGAACAAATGCTTTCTTATATTTAAAACAGAAAACGGTTAGTCAAAAAAGAGAGTGCATGAGTCGATGCATGTTGGTCATGTGTCGACTCATGTTAGTTACATGTAATAGGATGAGTCGATACATTATGTTTTGAGTCGATACAAAAACCTGTTAAAGTGTTTTACAAAACAAACACTTTTATACCCGTGGACACATAATGCGTATGTGTCAATACATATTGATTGTAAATTCAACTTTTGAATTACCCGTTAACACATAATGCGTATGTGTCGATACATACTGATTATGATTTAAACTTTTGAATTTAAAACATATTATGAGTCGACACATGTTATTATGTATCGATACATATAAGTTTCAAAATGTTTTCCAGGATCATCAGAATGTTTTGTGTCGATATATAAGGTTTTGTGTCGATTCATACAAGTATTACAGGGGCATCAACATATTATGTGTCGATGCATGGAATGTATGTATCGATGCATACAATTTTTAGATTTACATTCCAGGGTCATCAAAGAGTTATGTATCGATTCATAAGCTTTTGTATCGATACATAATAGTTTTGAGATACAAGTCCAGGGACTTCGAAAAGCTATGTATCGATACAAAACTTGATGTGTCGACACATAAAGATGCATTATGAGAGAAATGTAATTTTGGCTTATTCAAACATGTTATATTATATTTGCAATCATTCAAAATCAATCTATGCAGGGGTTGCTCACAAACTCCCCCTTTTTTTATGATGGCAAATATCTGATGATGTGCGTGAATGAAAAAATCTTGCTCCCCCTGAGTTTGTGTATCTTCTTCCTAATGCAACTTCTTCCTAATGCAAGCAGAATCTTCACTGACACACTCTTCTTCTCCCCCTTTGACCATATCAAAAAGAGAATAAGCAACATTTTTAAGAAACTCAACACATAGGAAAATTTATATACAATTTCAGCAGTTAATGGACTTGGCATTCACACAGAATGTCGGGCATAAAGATATCAATAAGTGAGAAAATAGCAGAGTAAACATAAAGTAATCACCTTAAAAGTAATGCATTGGTAGATAAAAAGTTAGATTATATAAGCACAATTTATGTAAAAGAGATATACGAAGACATTTTCAGTGAACATTTAGATCAACTTATAGGTGATTGAGGGTGAAGATAGGAAGGATATTACCTCATTTGATTTGATAAGAGAACACTCGTACTAAAGCTAAAAAAGCACATCTTAATAGTATGGTGTGACATAGATATATTTCAATTACATATATGTTTATGACAACACGTATGAGAGATCTAAAATCCCTAGCTCACGGCGGATGTTGAAGAAGAGGTCTGTTGCAAGTGGTTTTGTAAAGATGTCAACAAGTTGATTTTTAGTATCATTATGCTCAAACGTAACATCCTCCTTTTCAACATGATCGCGTAGAAAGTGATGTCTAATTTCTTTGTGTTTAGTGCGTGAGTGTAAAACAGGATTCTTAGTGAGGTTTATAGCACTTGTATTGTCACATTTGATTGGAATAAGTTTTAATTGAATATCGTAGTCTTGTAATTGTTGCTTCAGCCATAAGATTTGAGCACAACAGCTACCGGCTGCAACGTATTCAGCTTCAGCAGTTGACAAAGCAACAAAAACTTGCTTTTTGCTATGCCAACTTATTAAAGAGTTTGAAAACAAGTGACATGTTCCACTAGTGCTTTTCCTATCTGATTTGCAGCCAGCAAAATCACAATCAGAGTAACCTACTAAACTGCAATCGCTTCCCTTGGAATGCCATAGCCCATACTTAGGTGTATTATTGAGATACCTAAGTATACGCTTGACAACTTTCAAGTGGGATTCCTTAGGATCCGATTGATATCGTGCACACATGCAAACACTAAACATGATGTCAGGCCTAGATGCTGTAAGATACAAGAGTGATCCGATCATACCTCTATATTTCTTGACATCGACACTCTTACCGTGTTCATCCTTGTCTAAGTTTCTGTTGGTAGGCATGGGAGTATCAATTGGTTTAGAGTTGTTCATCCCAAATCATTTAATCAACTCTTGGCAATATTTTATTTGACATATAATTGTGCCTTCATTGAGCTGCTTTATTTGGAGACCGAGAAAGTAGTTGAGCTCCCCCATGAGGCTCATCTCAAATTCACCCTGCATGACTTTGGAAAATTCCTCGACCAAGTGTAGATTATTTTAACCAAAAATAATGTCATCTACGTATATTTGAACTAAAAGGATGTGCTTTCCTTTACGTTTAATGAAAAGAGTAGTGCCCACTTGACCTCTTGAATAGTCATGATCAAGTAGAAATTTACTAAGTCTTTCATAGCAGACCCGAGGAGCCTGTTTAAGACCATATAAAGCTCGTTTTAATTTAAATACATGATCTGAATATTCGTTATTTTCAAAACCGGGAGGTTGTGAGACATACATTCTTCATTTATGACTCCATTAAGGAAGGCACTCTTTACATCCATTTGATAAAGCTTAAAATCTTTTGCACATGCATAAGCGAGCAAGAGACGTATAGCCTCAAGGCGAGCAACTGGAGCATAAGTCTCCTCATAATCAATGCCCTCCTCTTGGTTATACCCTTGTGCTACCAAGCGGGCTTTATTACGAGTTATCATTCCGTTTTCATCAAGTTTATTTCTAAAAACCCATTTAGTGCCTATGATATGATGGTCTCGCGGACGAGGGACAAGTTCCCAAACGTCATTTCTTTTAAACTAATTTAGCTCATCTTGCATGGCCATTAGCCAAAATTCATCAATCAAGGCCTCTTCAGCATTCTTAGGTTCTACTTGTGAAACGAAAGCAAAATGATAACAAAAATTACTTATCTTCGAGCGAGTCATTACTCCTTTTGAGATGTCTCCCAATATGTTGTCAATGGGATGGTCTTTAGAGGACTTCCAAGCTAGTGGAAGATCATTTGCTTCCATTTTCTCTTATTCCTCATCTTTTGAAGGGCTTGTATCATTTTCTTCCTTATCATCAACTGTTTTAGATTGAACGTTTTCTTTAACAGTTTCTTTGAGTATATTTTCAGTAGATACACCAGAATCATCAAGAGAAATACCTTTTTCGACATGTTTCGGATAAGATTCATCAAAAGAGACATGAACTGTCTCCTCAACTGTAAGTAGATGTTTATTATATACCCTATATGTTTTGCTTGATTGTGAGTATCCGAGAAAGATACCTTCATCTGCTTTTGCATCAAAATTTCCAAGATTTTCTTTTCCATTATTTAAGACAAAACATTTGCAACCGAATACATGAAGATGTGACAAGTTTGGCTTTCTTCCTTTCAAAATTTCATAAGGTGTTTTATCCAAAATTGGACGAATTAGTATTCTGTTTAAAACATAGCAGGCTGTTCTAATTGCATTAGCCCATAAATATTTTGGCAATCCACCTTCATTGAGCATTGTTCTTGCTAGCTCCTCTAAGACGCGATTTTTGCGCTCCATAACTCCATTCTGTTGTGGAGTTCGAGGTGCTGAAAAATTATGCTCAATACCATACTTATCACAGTACTTATCAAAGAGATGGTTTTGAAATTCACCTCCATGATCGCTTCGAATTGCAATTATTTTCAATTCCATTCTATTTTGAGATAGTTTTGAAAAACTCTTAAAAGCAGAAAAAATTTCATTTTTGCTATGAAGGAATATAGTCCAAGTAAATCTAGAGTAGTCGTCAACAATAACAAAACCATAATAATTTCCTCCTAAACTTTTTATTCTAGAGGGTCCAAAAAGGTCCATATGGAGAAGCTCAAGGGGTCGTGAAGTGGAAATCATGTTTTTGGATTTGAAAGAGACCCTTGTTTGCTTTCCCATGTGGCACGCATCACATAGGTGATCCTTTGTGAATTTTATCTTTGGAAGACCTACTACTAGATCCTTGGATACAACCTTATTAAGCAAATCAAAGTTAACATGCGCTAAGCGTCTATGCCAAAGCCATGAATCATCATTCAAGGTGACTAGACACTTAGTGCTTGTTAAGGATACATCAAAAAGGTCAAGCATATAGATATTGTTTACTCTAATGCCCTTAAACACAATATCTTTTTCAGTATTTTCAATTATGCAGCAAGTATTTGTGAAGGTAACTTTATAACCTTTGTCACATAATTGACTAATACTGAGAAAATTGTGTTTAAGCCCCTCTACTAAATGGACATTAGAAATAGTAGTGATAAAGGGATTACCTACACTACCTTTACTGAGTATAGCTCCTTTGTTATTGTCTCCATAGGTAACAAATCCTTTCTTCTTTGCCTTGAAGTCAATGAAGAGCGATATGTCACCAGTCATATGCCTTGAACACCCGCTGTCTAAAAACCATCTTCTATCCATGAGTGTGAGGCATTTTTCCTGCAATATCAAAAGAGAGAGGTAGGTACCCAATTTTTATTGGGTCCATGTGGGTAAGTGGTAACATGGTTTCCTTTAGGCCTTCATTGGTAAATGCCTTTAGGAATAAGGAACCTCCTAAACTTGCATTTTTCAATGGTATGTCCAAAGTGACAACAATAATGGCATAAACCATGATGATGATGTATTGTTTTACTTTTGCTCATTGTATCCTTTGGTAATTTTTCAACAAAAGAGTATTTTGAATACGGTGGATTTAATGTTTTCTTAATAATTTTAGGATCAATTGCAAAAGTAACTTTGGGATGTAAAGCTTTTTCTAATTTGGCATTAAGAGTCCTAACCTCTTGCTGCCAAATATGACAAACTTCACATTCCCTTCTGGGAATACATCCTGTAACATCCTTATCTTTTGAACTTTCTGCAATACTAGCTTTTAGACTTTTTAAGTCTTTTTCAGCTTTATAGACTTTACTCTCGAGAAATGAAAATATTTGTTTATCGGAGGATAATCTCTTAAAGACATCTTCAGCTTTGTATTGCAGTTTTTCAAAAGCTAACTTTAGTTCAGAAAAGGTCATAGAAGAAAAGTTGTTAGGATATGCTTGTCTTACTTGTTTTTTGTGGTTGTCTTTCTTGTTGTAGAATTGACTTTTTGTATGTGCCATCAGACATAAATTTGCACTTTCATCACTATAACTTGAATTGTCATCGTCTGATGAATCGCTGTCGCTTTCCCATGCAATATAAGCTCTTCTTTGTTTGTTGAACTTCTTTGGTGGAGCTTTTTCTTTATCCTTTTTCATCTTTGGACAGTCTGGTTTGTAGTGTCCAACTTTACCACAATTGTAACAAGGTCCTTTACCTTTTTGCTTTTTATTTTCTTCTTGCCTTGGTTCTTTGTATTGTTTTCGAAAGCTTATGAGATTCTTATCAGATTGCTTGATTCCATTCTTTTGAATAAATCTATTGTATCTCCGAACAAAAAATACCATTTCTTCATCATCAGAATCTTCATCACTAGTTGAGCCATTTTCATCTTGCTCTTTGGTTGAGGACTTAGAGCTAGAAGTCATTAGAGCTATTGACTTCTTCTCACCCTCCCTGTCTTTGTTCCTTTCTTTCTTACTCTTGTTTTCATATTTTTCAAGACTTTGCAATTCTTGTTGATGTTCTTCCAGCTTTCCAAACAGAGTTGTAATGGTAAGCGTAGTGAGGTCATTTGCTTCCTTGATAGCTGTTACTTTAGGTTGCCATTCCCTGCTAAGACATCTCAGAATTTTATTAGTAGCAATTTCATTGGAAACGGGTTTTCCAAGTGCATTTAAACGACTCACAAGATGTACGAATCTCTTATGCATGTCAGAGACATATTCTCATTGCTTCATGCGAAAGAGCTCGAACTCTTGATTGAGTGTATTAATGTGGGATTGTTTAACTTCAGTTGTGCCTTCATGGGAAATTTCTAAAGCGTCCCATATTTCTTTAGCGAACGTGCAGTGAGACACCCTATAATACTCATCAACACCAAGTGCTGAGATCATCATATTTCTGGCTCTCCAATCGCACGACCATTTCTTTTCATCCATTTCATTCCATTGATCCTCAGGTTTAGGTACTATTGCACCTGCAGCATTCCTCATGGTGATTTAAAAAGGAACATTTTGAATGGTAGTCCATACATTCCTGTCAATGGAATTTATGTGTACTCGCATGCATTCTTTCCAGTAGCCATAGTTTTCACCATTGAAAACAGGAGCTCTATTATACGCCCCATTTGGTTCAAAGGCCATAGCGTTACGAGTAGATACAAAGCACCAGCTAACTGGTGCTCTGATACCACTTGTTAGACAATGTGGTAAGTGATCGAGAGGGGGGTGAATAGATCACTTCTTCTTTTTCAAGGATTTAAAATTGTTTTATCAAAGAGAGTTGAAAGCAGCGAAAATCAATGTCCTGAATCAAATCCGTCTACTTTGAACTGACTACTAGAAAGCTTGACATGTGAAAACTTTGCTGGATTTTATTGAATGGAATGGATGAATATAAAACTCATAAATCTTGACGTTTCAATGCACTTATCATAAAACAGAATTTCCAATGAATTTAGAAATATAATAGGAATTTTGTCAAACAATTGGCGTATGCTTGTATAATGATTTAATAGTGGTGATTTGGTGAAAATGTTTGAGCCACTATGTTTATCATTAGACTGTAAAACTTAGCACGCCAATTGAATTACAAAATTATAGAATATGTAAAACTGTAAAGAGAAAGAAAAGAGAGAATGATACACAGACAGTTTGGTAAGGAAGTTCCCCACTGTCGTCCTCGCGTGTGGGTACGTCTCCCTCTCAATTTCACAATTGAAATTGAGAACTTTTATATCAATATGCTGAATGTTTGATAGCAAGGTTACACTACACAGAAAGACAGAAATCCCTATGATCTTCTTCTTCTTGTAAGAACCACCACTTGATAAGAGCTGTATCAAGATTCCCTGCAAAGTCATCAAACGATCCTCCGCTTCCACGACCTGTTTGTTCAAAATCCTTCCAATTTCCAAACCCCTCGCTACGGCTGAATCCGACTCGCATGACTGTGACTGACAAAACCCTCAAGAACACACCCTTTCTTGAAGGACAAACCCTCTGGTTTATTTCTTGAAGCTTCCTCTTCAACCTTCAACTCATCTAGACTTCTTCAATACTCAGTTGAATGTTATCTCAAACCGCTTGAATCAATTCAACAAGGATGTTTGATTTTCTTTGTTATTCTTGAATGTAAGATGGTTGAGAAGATGATGAAGATGAAGGAATCAAAAGCTTCTGGTTGCTCACAATTGTTTTGCACACAATCTTCTATGCTGCTATGTTGTATCTGAACAAATGCTTGCTTATATTTAAAACAGAAAACGGTTAGTCAAAAAAGAGAGTGCATGAGTCGATGCATGTTGGTAATGTGTCGACTCATGTTAGTTACATGTAACAGGATGAGTCGATACATTATGTTTTGATTCGATACAAAAACCTGTTAAAGCATTTTACAGAACCAACACTTTTATACCCGTCGACACATAATGTGTATGTGTCGATACATACTGATTGTAAATTCAACTTTTGAATTACCCGTCGACACATAATGCGTATGTGTCAATACATACTGATTGTGATTTAAACTTTTGAATTTAAAACATAGTATGAGTCGACACATGTTATTATGTATCGATACATATAAGTTTCAAAATGTTTTCCAGGATCATCCGAATGTTTAGTGTCGATACATAAGGTTTTGTGTCGATTCATACAAGTATTACATGGGCATCAACATATTATGTGTCGATTCATGAAATGTATGTATCGATGCATGCAGTTTTTAGATTTACATTCCAGGGTCATCAAAGAGTTATGTATCGACTCATAAGCGTTTGTATCAATACATAATAGTTTTGAGATACAAGTCCAGGGACTTCAGAAATCTATGTATCGATACAAAACTTGATGTGTCGACACATAAAGATGTATTATGAGAGAAATGTATTTTTGGCTTATAAAAACATGTTATATTATATTTGCAATCATTCAAAATCAATCTATGAAGGAGTTGCTCACACAATTGAATTTGGAAATTTGCCAGGATAAGAGAATCCTGGTGCTAAGGATATAAAAGGAAAGAATATGAGTTGGCTCTTGTTAACTCTAAAATCTTTGAATGTCATATTCAATGGAGTTTATAAAAATATGCTTAGACTTTTAAACACGTGTGCTATGGACAAAGATGCTTTGAATTTTTCTCAAGACTACTCGTGATGGAACATTTTATCAGGAAGATACTGAGGTCTCTATCCAAGAGACTTAATATGAAAGTGACAGCCATTGAAGAAGTTCAAGACATTAACAACAAAGATGAGCCTTTTAGGTTACTTAAAATTTTTAAGCTAATTTTTTTAATGACAAATCTGAATAGAAGAACAAGAGCATGGATTTTGTCTCTAACTCTGTAGGAGCTTGTGACCTGGTTTCTAATGAAGGGATATTGATTTCTATTGTGTTTCTTGGGAAGTAATTCAAACAGGTTTTGAGGAGAGTGGATAGAAGGTCTAGACCAAATTGTTAGAACAAGATTTGGATTTGTGTTTAAATCTCTGTGTTTTGATGATAATAATGCATATATTTTATGAAGAACAATTTTAGTTCTAATGGTTTCTTGAGTGTGCAGATAAGAAAGTCTAATTGATTCAGGATTGTTGTTTGGAGAATCATAAATACATTAAGTACATCATAAATAGGATCATGTGTGTAATTTTCAATAAGATGCTACTTTTGAGGTCACAAGACAAGAGAAGAAAGAATTTATTATAAGTGGTTGCTTCAAAATCAGAAATCAAGATTATACAAGAAACAAGCTTCCAATGCAAAGATCAGAAGTCAAGATTTGCTCATCAGAGAAGCTGCTGCTTATATTTCTGAAGACAAAGTCAAGATTCTAAACACATGAAGAGAAAGCTTATACTTCCAAATCAGAAGATGAGACTTGATCATCATAATAGTTGCTTCTCACATTTCTGAAGACAAAGTCAAGTTTCTGAAGACTTGGATGGTTCATGGAATAATCACTTCAACTCAACATCAGAAGTATTCCATCAGAAGAAAGGATGTAAGAAAGAAAAATCTTATGGACTCGATTTAAATCAACATCATATAGTCCATTAGAAGACAAGATCAAAGGAAGACATCCACTCAAGTTAATCCACTCAATAGAAGAACTATTGTGATTGTTTCTAAAGAAATATCAGCAGTTCTAAGGATTGCTAAATGTTTATCAGAAAGGGAATCATGAATGTTCTCAGGAAAGCTTCACGCTCACAAATCAGAGAGAAAGAATTCATGATCAAACACCAAGATGTAGTTGACATAAGTTGTTGCTTCCAGCTCAATCCAAAGATCAAAATTAAAGAGATCAGAAAAGAAGAACTCAACGATAAAATCATATGTAACTTTTGTACCTCAAAATTTCCCCTCTCATTTCACTCAAGACATGTCTCTAGAGGTCCTCAATTGCTCAAGGATGACCAAGAATTGACCAGACAAATTCTCCTCCTAAGGCAATGAACCTAAAACTAGGGTTTCAAATTTTAAGCAAGATGTGTGAGTCCCAAGGGATCCAAATGTTCTCCATTGTCATAATATGTCCTCAAGATCATCCATGCCAAATTTCATGCCTTGGATAACAAGTTTGCTCAATCAACTGCTCAAATGCCTGGAAATCAACTGTACTAGGTCAAAAGTTAATTGTGGCCCAAATACAGTCAAACTTTAAGATTTTTGGTCAAAATCAACATTTTGAAGTAATATCCATCATTTGATCAAGGGTTGATCATGATTCCTCAAGAAATGCTCATAACTCATCAAAAGTCAAAAATGGCAAATTAGGGTTTATATAGAAAAAGTCAACCAAACTTTGACCAGGCATAACTTTCTCATACTTTATTAGAAAATTTTCCACAAAGGCTCATTTTGAAGAGAATCCAATTCCCTACAACTTCTCTTCAGCCATCAAGTTCAAGAAATGCCTCAATCAAAAGATACAAGTTCATACATTATAGGTCCTTTCAAAAAAGTCAACAAAAACACCTTTTGGGTCAAAGCTCCTTACATGAAAATGGAAGATCCAATTGAGATGAAACCAATGGAATTGTTTATAGGACATCCTAAGATTTCTAAAAAGTCCAAGAACACCCTTTTAGGGTTAAAATTGAGAGAGATGTGCATTGTTAAAGTTGACCAATTTTTGGAAAAATGCATGAAGCCAATATTGACCTAACTTGATTTTTTTCCAAATGGGCCCATGTTTTCATACTTGGAACTTGTTCTTAACATGGCCCACGACCCTTGAGCTCAGTCATGCATTATTTTATTATTTATACTATTTATTTTGACATTTTATCCATTAAAATGCAAAATTAAATAAAGTAAATAATAAAAATAATAAAAGATTTGATTGTGAATCTTTTTCTTATCAAATGAGGGACAAAACATGCTGGCATACCAAAAGAAAAACGTGCAAACCAAGATGGGAAAGGATGCCCAAGATAGGAAAGATTTTCAAGTGGATATTTGGAGCAAATATTGCACTCAATGCCATGGATATTTTTCTCTATTTGTTACCCTAATTTGATTGACTATATGTACACAACAAGACTAAACCTAATGGACACGCGCAGCCGGCCTCAGCAGAACCCTAAGAATTTTCAAAAATTTCAAAGGTTATTGCAAACACATATCTCGTGTTCTAGCAACTATCAGGATCTTTCAAGCACTCAAACACCTCCCTGAGGCTTCCAGGACCCCAACCCAGTCTTCAAGCAAGCAGTGCAACATCCAGATCAAGCGTATCACTATTACTCTATTTGGTATTTTTGACAATCTCAAACTTTTTCTTCATGCAATATAAATGATTTTCATATGAATATTTGTGTTTATTTTAAGGATTATGTGTGTTTAGAGTTATTACATGAGAGATTTAACGCAGGGATGAAGGTTTGCCATTGTTAGGGCAAATCTTCAGCCAAGCTTTGTATCTTAAGATACAGTCCTCTTCAGAGAAAACCAACCATGCCATTGTGTTCGCAAGGGTCCAATTAGGCTAGTAGGATTCTTTTCATGTTCATTTTCATGAGATTTCGCAGGATTAGATTTTTGTCCAAACAGAGAAGATGACCTGAACCACCATCCACGGTGGTTTGACCGACAAAGGACTCTGCATGGCACATCAGGATGTTGTGATTGGTTTATTCAAATTGCAGGGGACCCACTTGGCACGCATGTTTTTCACAGTCAGAATTAGGACTGGATTTGTTTTATATATTTATTAATGTGCTTATATGAACGGAAGTACAGTCGTCCCAACGGTAGAGACAGCGTGCTTAAGGCTTTGTGTGTATGCAAGGGCAGGAGTTCGATCCCTACATCTTGCATAATATTTTTCTGAATTGTTCCTTGAAGATTCAGTGGTTCCACACCAAGCATGCATACCATACGCTCTATCATGATCACCATCATATCTCAGATGACTTGGATCTAACGCCCAGGAAACGCTTCCCTGTGATGGATCTCCAAGCATGCCTCCCACTGGATCCAGCACAGTTGTGGGCCAACAGGATCTGGGCCTTGGAATTTAGCAATGCACCCCTCCACTTGGGTTTCTCACCCCCTTCAGGCCCATCTTCTTTCAATTATTTCATTTAATTTCTTTTTTTAATTAATTAGTTTATATTTTCTATTTATTCATTTTTTTCAAAAATCATAAAAAATCAGAAAATCATAAAAACTAGGATTTAGAGTTTTTCTTAATAAAATTAATTTTTTGCAAATTAATTTAATTAAAATTTAACATTTTTTAATTTAAAATTAGTTAGAAATTAGGTTAAACTTCTAATTTTTTTCATAAAATACCAAAAATATTTTTAATAGGAAAGTAGATTCTTTTAGGGTTTAGAATTTATTCCAGTCTTAATTTTTGTGCGTTATTATTTTTCCATACGATTATTTTATAATATTTATGTAACTGCGCCCGGTTTGTAATAGTTAATTAGGGTTTTCAATTCTCGCATTTTACTTTTTCAGTCATCATTTATGTATCTACACCAAAGCCTTGTAATAGCGGTAAGACTTTATTTTTCGCTTTATATTTTCTTATATGCTTGTATATAAATTGCTAGTAAATTAGGCGTGCATGACACGATTAAATGAATTGATCAGTAGGTTACTAACTACAAGATAAATATATGAAAAAAGCACATTGTTGCACACTTGCACCCTTAGGGTACTCATCACTTGGTTGCCTCGGAAAACAATGGTCATGTCCCTCGAACGTAGGGATGTCTTAGCAAAGACCCTCAATCTAAAAGTCATCATAAAGATCATGGTCCCTTAACGTCCCTCAAGTTGCCTACTGTTGTACCCCAAAACTTGCCCTCCCATTTCATCAACATTTTCTCATCACAAGACCCTTGGAGCTCAAGATCCAGTTAGGGTTTGCTCTGCTCAAAACTTCTCCTTGCATTGTTGACCCAAATTAGGGTTTGAGTTTGCACAAAGATGTTTTGACCTAAAATGCCCAAAATGACTTTCATGCTTCATGTTGGACTCCCAAGTTTATCCATACCAAGTTTCAAGCCTTGATTCCAATCTTTGCCCAGTCTATTGGACAGTTGACCTAGAAATCAGCTGTATTGGGGAAAAAGTCAACTGTGGTCAATTGAAAGTCAAACCTCATGAAATTTGACCCACATCAACATTATGAACTCATATGGACCATTTGATCAAGTTTGGATCACAATTCCACAAGAAATTTGATCAGATCACCAAAAGGGAAAAATGGTCATTTTTAGGGTTTTGACTGCACAAAGGCAATTTTTGACTGTTTGACCTAGCCAATGGCAAACCAAGCTCACATATGGACTCAAGGACCCAATGGCATTGTCTTGACATGTTCAACAAGTTCAAAAAATCCCAAATGCACAAGATTGACAGATAAATTTTCCAGTCAACTGAGCCAAATTTGACTGTGTACTGAAAAGTCAAACTTTGACTTTTTGGTCAAAATCAAGTGTCAAGATTCATTTTTCATCAAGACATGCCAAATTTTGAAACTTGTTCATCAAGAAATCAAGAATTACAAATTAGGGTTTGAAATGAAGAATTTTCATAACTTAGAATTTTTCTAAGTTATGAAAATTCCTAATTTTTTCCTAACTTTGTCCCATTTTTTCATCAAGATACATTTGGATTCAAACAAAACTTAAAACATGAAAGTTGTAGTCCATTTCAAAATCTACAACTTTGATTCACAAAGTTTCCTCAAAAGAAGCTTGTAGCTCAAGTTATGATTTTTGGAACAAGGGTGCAAAACATTCTTAACTTAGAAATATTTTGACCTATTTTAGGAAGGATTTTTGCCTAACTTCATGACCAGTTTTCACATGCTTCCACTTGGAATTTCAAATTGCATTACGAAGATGGATTGTATTACACATTCCAAGCTTTCCAAATTGTCCAAGAACTTCTCAAACACCCTTGTGGTTAGGGAGAATCGAATTTGGCAATATGGGCAAAAGTCACTTTGTTCATGAGCCATTTTCATGTTCATAACTTGGGCATTTTTTAAATCAGCATGTGCAAGCTACATTACAGGCCTCTAATCTCATTTACACTCAATAATTAAATGCCAATCCATTGTGTTCTAGCATTATTTTGCTCATTTGGTCATTACATGAAGGATTAGTCCATAATTAGAAAAAGCACTTTTTCCATTCTTGTAAAGCATGGCTTTATGTCAAGTTTACAATCTAAGAGGTACAGGCCATATCTTTGGGCACAAGTTCAGGAACTAATCACACTGATCAAGACTCAAATGTGCAGCATAGATGGAGAGTAGTACAGGCCTGCATGATCCATACACACTTCCTTACTTATCAAAGAAGCAACTTTGCAAAAGGGGTCCAACATTGAGTTCCTGTTAAGAGAAGCCTAAACCAACTTTCTCAACACTTTCCATACTCCCTAACAGACCTAAAACACGACCAAACCATCTCTCAAACCTCCATATACACAAAAACACAGTTTTGTGGCAAAACAGGGCACCTGCTGCAGATTGAGGTCCATAACTCAATCCATTCGTGCGCCTTGGCCAAAAACAGTTCATACACACTCCATAACATCCATACAAACTATCCCAAGCATTGAACACCAACTGTAACATCCCTAACATCATTTGCCATTTTCACTTTTCTCTCTTGCAGGTTGACTTCTGCAACTTGATATAGCAAGATTCAAAGCACACCAAGCATTGGAGAAGCATCCCTGAACTTCAAGCAAGTTATACAAGTCCTCACATTGCACTGAAAGTACCTCCATTGTCATACACAAATCAAGCTGAACAGGTAAGTTTTTGAACTTCTATCTCTCTATCCAGAGTTAGGGTTAAGTTTGTGAAGAAAACATGTTCTAATCATAGCCCTGAAGCCATCCATATATTTACTTTTCATTTATATTGTGTGTGCTAAGAGTATTTTGAACCTGAATATCTGAAAAAACTTAGGTCAGAAATTGGGGGAGAAGAAATTCTCTCTCATTTCTGAGAGTTAGATCATGTTCTTTATATGTATGAACTCGTGACATGATGCTTTACATTTTTTGTGTCGTGAGTTTTCATTAAAAATCAAAGAATCAGGATCTTGTTGTTGAAGCAAAGAGGCGTGCGTTTTTTGAAACAAACTGGCTGGAGGTTGAAGAAGATAGACTTGGGCTGGGCCTGAGTTTGTTTTCCTTTTTGCACCACTTTTCCACACTTGCACCCCCTTGACCCATTGTGTTTATTTTTATCATTTTTTGACTTTTTCTTTTTGTTTCTGACTTATTATTTTTTGCCAAAATATAAAAAATATTAAAAAACATTTTTTCAACCATTTTTTGCATTTTATTTGGATTTTTGTTTGTTTTATTTGAATTTGTACATAAATATACATAATACCTTTTTTATTCAAAATACAAAAGTAATACAAATACATTTTTATTTTCTGATTTTATTTTATTTTATCTTTTGAAAACATTTTATAAAAAAAATATACTTTTTTTGTAAATATTAAATATTTTATTTTTGTATATATTTAATATATTTAGTAAATAATATAAATACTTATATATTTATTAGAATATTTAGGATAAAAATACAAAATAATACATTTTTTTTATTAATATTAAACCTCAAAAATACTTTTTTTTACAATATACTTCTTTTTTATTTATTTTTTGTATATAATTAATAAATATGGTATGTAATACATAATAAATAATTAATACCTATTTATTTGCAAAATTAGGGTTTTGCCCTAAACATGAAAATGTCCAAAAATTAACTTTTTTTATTTATTTTTATTTTTACTTGTAAATAAAATATACACTTACACAAATACATTTACACATACACTTACTTATTCTTATACATTACTTTACATTTACATTTGCGATTAATTCGATTGGGTTGTAAATATTGGACATTATCCTCCTATTATGTCTCATCCCTATTTGAACATTTGTACCCCCATTCCCATGATTATTGTGTAATAATTTAGGACTTTTAATTCCGCATTTTAAAGCTTTCTAAATATGCCATGATAGACTTAGGGTTTTGTATGCAAAAATCAACCAAACAAATAACTTGACCTAATTCAAAGATAAGAAAGCATGAAAATGGACAACACCAATCACACTTGCACCCCTAGGGTTACTCCACCTGTTGCCTTCAATAATGGGCCATGTTGCATGTTGAGTGTCTTTGGCAAAACAAAACAAATCAAATGATCATAGTCTCTCGATGACGCTTTCGAAAGTTGCCTAAAAAATGATCAAGTCCCTTAAAGGAAAAGTTGCCAAAGACACTTGGCACCATTGCAATCATGGTCTAAACGATGACCCGCGCCCGTCCCGTTAACATCCTAACACAAGATTGTCCACCAAATACAATGGTGGAAAAAAATTGTTAAAAGGGTTAAAACATAGGAAAGATCTTTGAGAAATTTAGGGTAGATAGCTCTTGGTTATTTGACCAAATCTTGTGAAACAATCCTTGCCATTTTTCAAAACACACATCACAACACACTTTCAAAACCACTTTCAAAAACATTGAAAACTTTTCAAAAGATAAGTACACCTTTGTATACATCCAAACATGGATCATTACAAAGGTTGCCACAAACAAATGGCCTCTTTTCAAAACCCACACACAAAGCACCATTTCAAACAATTGAAAGCACCATTTCAAACAATTGAAAATGCAAGGCAAGTGATCTAATCAAGTAACTAAGAGCCCATGGATAACCATGGATAGAAAGGGTGCTAATACCTTCCCTTTCTATAATCTACTCCCCGAACCCAAGAAAACATCTCAAAGGTTTTTGCTGTGCTTTTTAACCTTTCCTTAGGATAAAATAAAAAGTCGGTGGCGACTCTTGCTCAACCGAAACATTTGCGAATACAAAACCCAAAACCCAAGTCAGTTCTTCCACCGTATCACAGAACTGGCGACTCTGCTGGGGAATTCTTAAAAGTGGGGTTACCTTAGGGTTAGATCATTTACTTGTTTTCAATTGTTTGCTTTGTTTGCTTTTATATTTGTGAGCTTTGCATCGGAGTTTCATAGATCCTAACCCAGATCTGGGGAATACCCTTTTAGGTAGCATAAGCTGTGAGGGACCTGTCCGGCGTAGACCGACATGGGTGAAACAGTGGCTACGTTGGTGTGACACCTTAGTCTGTACCGGTATCCCTTGTGTTGCAACGAGGGGAATATGGGTCTTCTAAGGAGTCATTAAACACCAACCGACCTTAGAACCCTAAATTGACCAAACTTGGCTATAGAACAGTAGCAGTATGCTACACTCATTGAGGCTAAACTCTCGCGATGGTTCTGGCCGCAAGAAAAGATTGCGATGCTGGAGTTATGACCGATTGAGGGTAGTCAGTGATATTGAGATCCTCTAGAACCTGGTTACCTTTTGATAGGACAGGTCTTAACCAACGAAACTAAAAGAGGGTAACACCTAAACTTCATGTTGGCCTAAACCCTAAGGGTTGTCTTGTGTGACTTGTGTGCCTTATCATGTTTGCCTTTGTGAATACTTGTGGTGTGCTTTATCATAACATCATACCATCATACCATTGCATGCATCCTACATGAGGACTGACCCATTTCAAAGACGAGAGGGTTTCATCTTTGCTCTGTTTTGTAGGACATCATGATGCCCATACGTAGGAATACTATCCGGCTCAACTTTGTTCAACCACCTACTTTGCTCAAGGAATTGGTTGATAGGGTTCCAAACACTACTTCCTTCATCAAGAGGCATGGTTCTCTCCTTGGGTTAGTCACTTCAAAATGGGACCAACAACTGATGAGTGTCCTGACCCAGTTTTATGATCCCCTGTATCATTGCTTCACCTTTCAAGACTTCCAGCTGGTCCCTACCCTGGAAGAATTCTCTGATTTGCTTGGTATCCCTGTTTTGGAGTAGACTCCATTCACTGGTTGGGAGAAGACTCTTAGGCCTGAAGAGATTGCTGCAGTCCTTCCCTTGACCAAAGAAGAGGTAATGGCTAACTGGGAAACTAGAAGTGGAGTTAAGGGCTTTTTGGTTAAGTTTCTGGTTGGCAAAGCTAATAGTTTCTGGAATGACTTAGACTTCAAGGCGTACGAAGATATTCTGGCTCTTTTAATCTATGGTCTGGTATTGTTTCCAAATCCTGATACCTTTATTAATGTCAACTCCATAAGGATCTTCATCTCTCGGAACCCTGTACCCACTCTCTTGGGTGATATCCTGCAACAGCTCTATGCTCGTACTGCCCGAAGACGGGGAACTCCATGGTGTTGTGCTCCTTTGTTAGTGAGGTGGTTTATTTCGCACCTTCCTAAGTTCGTGCTGAAGAATGAAGAAGGAAAGGGTTGGGCTCATAGGTTAATGTCTCTCACTGATAGGGACATCATTTGGACTCTCAGAGGTTTGGATGAGGTAGCCATTATTGATCGTTGCGGAGAATATCCTAATGTTCCATTGATCGGTACCCATGGAGGAATCTCTTATAATCCATGTTTAGCTCTCCGTCAGTTTGGAAGAGCCAGAAGAACAGGGCCTCATGAGATGTTGGTGCCTCACATCAGTTTTGAGTTTTAGGTAGACAGTGACGAGTTGCGTCGTAGATTCATCCGGGCTTGGGACATAATTCACAAAGCTGACCCACATGAGTTAGGATCAAAGACTTCTCTACCAATGGAACCCTACTGCAGATGGGTCCACATCCGTGCTCAGAAGTTAGGTATGCCATACGAAGCTGTCAGGCCTATCATCCTTGAATTTCCTGATGATGATGGGGTTCCTCCAACTGTCCTTCCTCCTCAAATACCCACTGATGTTGATACACTAAAAAGATCTTGGGAACAGCTACAGGAAGAACGGGATTATTATCGGGAAAAGTTCAACGAACAGGAACAAAAGATCCAAAAGCTGACTAAGCAATTGGAGGAAGAGCGGATTCTGAATGACTATATCCGTACTGAGAAGAGGAGGCCATGGGAGCACTGATGAGCTTTGGATGTTCCTTTTACAGCTTTTATTTCCTTTTCAGTATTTTCATTCTTGTAATGCCTAAGGGAAAATTGTTGAACAATTTAAAGTTTGAATCTAATGAAGTGTGTTTCTTTTTTGTCTACAAAGTTGAATCCTGATTGTCTTTGAAAACATAAAACATACGCATCTCATTGCATCATATGCATAACAGGTACCCTTTTCTACAGGTTGCTTAATCTTCTTCGCTGTTTATTTGAACAGTCATCATGAATCCTTAATCATCCAATAAACAAGCTATCAAGGCCCTCCAGGCCCAGAACGCCCAGTTTCAAGAGCTGGTCATGAGCTTAGCCCAAGGTCAATAGGAGTTGAAGGCTCTGCTCTTGAAGAAGAAGAAGAAGAAGAAGAGGACTGCGATGTTTAACACTGGACGGAGGTTTGGGAATACACTGCAAAATGAGGCTGATCAGGCTACTTCCTATGCAGATAAAGACTGTCCCCAAGGGGGAAGGGCTCCTAGTCCTGCAGTCTCCGACAATGATACGGATTACAATGATGAACAGTACCCTCCTGCTGAAGACAGGTACAAGAAACTAGAGGACCGTTTAAGTGCCATGGAGATTCAAAACGTGCCGGGGCTGGATTTCGGAGATCTAGGTTTATCTTCTGGGGTGGTGATCCCACACAAGTTCAAGGCGCCTGCCTTTGCGAAGTACGACGGGGCTTCCTGTCCTAAGCTACATCTCAGATCATATGTAAGGAAGATCCAACCTTACACTGCAGACAAGAACATTTGGATCCATTTCTTCCAAGATAGCCTTTCGGGGTCTAAACTCGAATGGTTCTATCAGCTGGATGGAACCAGTATTCGACATTGGGAGGACTTGGCTACCGCGTTTTATAAACAGTATCGGTACAATTCTGATCTCGCTCCCACGCGTACCCAACTCCAGGGTATGTCACTTGGGACGGGCGAAGGATTCAAGGAATATGCGCAAAAGTGGAGAGACCTGGCTGGCAGGGTGCAACCACCTTTGACTGACCGAGAGCTTGTGGACATGTTCTTAGGGACCCTGTCCGGTCCATTCTTCAACCACCTGATTGGTAATTCTTCTGCTGGGTTTACAGATTTGATCTTGACTGGTGAGAGAATAGAAGCTGGGATCAAGTCGGGAAAGATACAGAAAGGTGCCTCCGCGAGTATTGAAAAGAAGCCCTTCAAGAAGGAAGCCAGTGCTGTTTATGGTCCCAGAAGACAGGTTAAACCAGAACGCCGCCAAGCTGTCAACGCGTTGTTAATTTCAAAGCCTATTGCTGCTCCTCAGCAGTACAATCAGCCAAGGGGTGAGAGACCCAAAAGACAGTACACTCGACTCAGCATGACCCTGTCTCAAATCTTGCCGCAACTACTGTCAACCAATCTGGTAACTGTCAAAGAAGCTCCGAAAGTAGTAAACACAGCTTCTCTAAAGTACAACCCCAACGCCCGTTGTGCTTATCACTCTGATAGTCTGGGGCATACTACGGATGATTGCTGGGCTCTGAGGAATAAGGTTCAAGACCTTATTGATGCTAAAGAAATACAGTTTGAGGCGCCCAAAAGGCCCAATGTTGTGACTGCTCCTATGCCCCAGCATGGAGTGAATGCTGTGGAAGAAGACCGGTATGTAGCTTCCGTGGAAGAGATTGTTACTCCGTTATTGACCGTCAAAAGGAACCTGTTGCTAGACAGTTTATTTCCAGGATGTAGTAAAGTTTGCCTTATGTGTGCTGTTTCACCTATTGGTTGTCCTTTGCTGAAATCAGGTATCCAAACCCTGATGGATAGCAAAGAAATCTTGTTCGAGAAGATTGCTGTTCCTGCTACCCCTACCGAAGAAGTTTCTATTGTTACTATTTTCAACAACCCTCCTAAGGCTCCTTCAAAGAAGCCTGTCAAAATCATGTCCACTCAGAAGATTGCTCCTATCATCATTACTGTTCCGGGGCCTCTCCCTTATACATCCGACAAAGCTGTCCCATGGCATTATGGGGCAGATGTTTATGTTCTTGGAGTAAAGCAAGAGTTTGATACTAGTACCGGCGTCAATAATATCACCGGGCCTGCCAAAGTTACTCGCAGTGGTAGGCTGTTCTCACCAGATATTGCGCCACCAGCTATTCAAAAACCTCTTGTCATCACACCTGCAAGTTTGTCTGCTTCCCTTCCTAATCAAGTTCCTGTTTCTACCCCTGCTGCCGAGTCATCTGACGCTCGGGGCAAAGGGATTGCTACTGATATGCCTTCCCGGACGGAGGTACCAAAGACAACCAATGTTGAAGCTTCCCAACAAGAGATGGAAGAGATCCTCAAGATTATCAAGAAATGTGATTTCATTGTAGTTGAGCAGTTGGGGCACACCCCATCAAAGATTTCTATGCTATCATTGTTGTTGTGTTCAGAGGCCCATGCCAAGGCCCTGATTTCCTTCCTGAAGACGGATCATGTGCCACAAGAAACATTTGCTGATCAATTTACCGATTGTGTGGCCAACTTGACTGCCGATAATGGATTGGGCTTCTCTGACGTCGATCTGACTGCCAAAGGAAAGAACCATAACGACGCCCTGCATGTCTCCATTGAATGCAGGGGAACTACTCTTTCCCATGTGTTGGTAGACACTGGTTCTTCATTGAATGTATTACCCAAGAAGGCCCTAGACAGGCTGGATTGTGAGGGTTTAGAGCTCAAGCCTAGTAACATTGTTGTCCGAGCCTTTGACGGGTCAAAGAGGATGGTACATGGCGAAGTTGACATTCCAATCAGGGTTGGTTCTCAAGTGTTTGATTCTACTTTCTATGTGATGGACATTCGTCCATCCTATTCTTGTTTGTTGGGTCGTCCATGGATCCACAAGGCTGGAGCTGTGACCTCCACACTACATCAAAAGCTTAAGTACCCGGTTAGGGGGAAAATTGTTACAGTGCAGGGGGAGGAAGAGTATATGGTCAGCCACCTCAACTCGTTCCGGTACATAGAAATGGATGGGGAGTTCATTGAGACCCCCTTTCAACACTTTGAAGAGGTGCCTCGGACACTGGCATCAGTTGTAACTGTGATTGAAGACCCTCCGTTGAAGATGGCTTCCTTAAGGGATGTCCGGGCTGTAATTGAGAAGGGCGAGTGTGCAAACTGGGGCCGACTTCCTGACTTTACTCCGAAGACCGACAAGTTTGGTTTGGGCTTCACTGCAGAGGCTCAGAGGGCTGTTCGTAAGGCAAGAATTGGAAGACCTCCTGTGTTCATCACCAATCCAGAAGTAAATGCTATTGAAGACGACGTGGAGGAATCTGAATTCGACAGCTGGATCTACCCAACAACCGACGATGGACCAAGCAACTGGACTGCCAAAGACTTCACACCTATTACTTTTGTCACTCAGTAATGAACTCTTTTGTTTTCAATTTGTAACAGACAATATTTTGAAACTTTTATGGCTCGGTATCTTACCCAGGGCACCGTGGCTTCATTTGTGGAGGCTTTTGTATGTCATTTTCATATATCATTAATCAAAACATTGGACGTTTGTTGCATTTCAAAATCTTGCGCTCCTTTTCTTTCTTTATTATATATTGCAAAACAGCTATATTTACACACACTCACCTATACAGGTTCCAATCCACTCTGGATCTCACTGGTAACGACTCTGCTACCGCCAGTTATGACTTCGAAAATCCGATCAACTTAGCCGAAGACGAAGGTGAAGATGATTGCGAAGTGCCTGGTGAACTTGCGAGACTGCTACTCCAGGAAGAGAGGGCCATTCAGCCACATGAAGAGCCAGTGGAAACGGTAAATTTGGGTACTGAAACAGACAGAAAGGAAGTCAAGATTGGTGCCAATCTAGAGCTCAGTGTGAAACAACGGTTGATTCAGATGCTGCATGACTATGTGGAAATCTTTGCTTGGTCTTACGAAGACATGCCTGGGTTGGATACCGACATTGTGGTTCATCACCTGCCTACCAAGGAAGACTGCCCTCCGGTAAAACAAAAGGTCTGTCGTATGCGTCCAGAAATGTCCGAGAAAATCAAAGCTGAGGTTATGAAACAATTTGATGCCGGGTTTTTAGCAGTGACTTCTTACCCTCAATGGATTGCCAACGTGGTTCCAGTGCCGAAGAAGGATGGTAAGGTCCGAATGTGTGTTGATTACAGGGATTTGAACAGGGCGAGCCCTAAGGATGATTTCCCTCTGCCTCATATCAACGTTCTGGTTGACAACACTGCTCAGCATAAAGTATTATCCTTCATGGACGGCTTCTCCGGTTATAATCAGATCAAGATGGCTTCGGAAGACATGGAGAAGGCCACTTTCGTTACTCAGTGGGGCACCTTTTTCTACAAGGTCATGCCTTTTGGGTTGAAAAATGCTGGGGCAACCAACCAACGTGCTATGGTTGCTTTATTTCATGACATGATCCATCACGAGATAGAAGTATACGTAGAAGATATGATTGCAAGGTCCCAAACCAAGGAGGAACACCTTGACCATCTACGGAAGCTGTTTGACCGTCTGAAGTTGTACAAGCTAAGGTTGAACCCAAACAAGTGCACCTTTGGGGTAAGATCTGGAAAATTGCTAGGCTTCATCGTAAGCGACAAAGGTATTCAAGTGGACCCTGCTAAAGTAAAAGCAATACAAGAGATGCCAGCTCCCAGGACAGAGAAGGAAGTCAGAGGCTTTCTAGGACGTTTGAACTACATTGCCCGATTCATCTCACATCTAACTGCTACCTGTGAACCAATCTTCAAGCTGCTGAAGAAATATCAAATAGTACGTTGGAACGATGAATGTCAGGCCGCTTTCGAAAAGATCAAAGAGTATCTCCAAGAACCACCCATTCTTATGCCGCCGGTTGAAGGGAGACCTCTAATCTTATACTTGACAGTACTGGACAACTCAATGGGGTGTGTGCTGGGGCAGCATGACGAGTCTGGCCGAAAAGAGCACGCTATTTATTACCTTAGCAAAAAGTTTACCGACTGTGAGACTCGATACTCACTGCTCGAGAAAACTTGCTGCGCTTTGGTATGGGCTGCTCGCCGGCTGAGACAGTATATCTTGACTCACACTACTCTGTTGATTTCAAAAATGGATCCAATCAAGTACATATTCGAAAAGCCCGCCTTGTCCGGAAGAACAGCAAGATGTCAAATGATCTTGACGGAATATGACATCCAGTACACGACTCAAAAAGCAATCAAGGGAAGTGTATTGGCAGACCATTTGGCACATCAGGCAGTGGACGATTACCAGTCGATGAACTTTGAATTTCCAGACGAGGATATCATGGTGGTGACTGATTGTGAAGTACCTGGACCGGATGAAGGACCTGAGGATGGATCCTGATGGTCTATGCACTTTGACGGAGCCTCGAACGCTTTGGGTAATGGAATCGGCGATGTGATCATATCCCCAAAAGGCACTCATACTCCACTCACCGCCCGGCTATGTTTCAACTTCACCAACAACATGGCAGAATATGAAGCATGTATCATCGGTCTTCAAGCTGCAATTGACTTAAGGATCAAGTTTCTGAGTGTCTTTGGAGATTCCGCTCTCGTGATCAATCAGATCAAAGGCGAGTGGGATACGAAACACCCAAATCTCGTTCCTTACGAGGAGTATGTGCTGACTTTGCTTCCTCACTTCGAGGAGATAACTTTTGAACACTTCCCAAGAGAGGAGAATCAGTTAGCGAACGTTTTGGCTACGATGTATTCTATGTTTAAAGTCAAATGGGACAACGAGGCTCCCCGGATCATTATCTGGAAGTTGGATGAACCCGCACAGTGCTGCGATCTCGAGACCAAAGAGGTAACAGAAAAACCCTGGTATCATGAAGTGAAGAGGTACCTTGAGGATCAAGAATACCCCGAGGGTGCATCTGTTAATGACAAGAAGTTCTTGAGAAGGTTTGAGGCAAAGTTCTTCCTCAGTAACGACATTCTATACAAGCGGAACCATGATTCAACCTTACTGCGTTGTGTGGATAAGACTGAAGCAGAAAAGATCATGGCAGAGCTACATGAAGGTACCTTCGAAACACATTCCAGTGGACATACCATGGCAAAGAAAATCCTTCGGGCAGGATATTTCTGGTCCACAATGGAAGCCGACTGTTATCAGCATTCTCGAACTTGTCATAAATGCCAGATCTATGTTGATAAGGTGCACATTCCTCCGGTACCTCTGAACGTCTTGACAGCACCTTGGCCTTTTGCAATGTGGGGCATTAATATGATCGGCGAGATCCGACCTACGACATCCAACGGGCATCGCTTCATCTTGGTAGCAATTGATTACTTCACAAAATGGGTTGAAGCAGCTTCATATGCTACAGTAACCAAGAATGTCGTGGCACGTTTCATTCGGCACAACCTGATCTGTCGATACAGTATACCTGAGAGAATCATTACAGACAATGGTACCAATCTTAACAATAAGATGATCATTGAGCTCTGCGAGCAATTCAAGATACAACACCACAACTCTTCACCTTACCGGCCGAAGATGAACGGGGCTGTAGAAGCGGCGAATAAGAATATCAAGAAGATTGTGCAGAAGATGACAGTGACCTACAAAGATTGGCACGAGATGTTACCGTTTGCTCTTCATGGGTACCGTACCTCAGCAAGGACGTCAACAAGGGCAACACCCTTTTCCTTGGTCTATGGCATGGAGGCAGTCTTGCCTATTGAAGTCCAGATACCCTCTCTCCGGATAATGAAGGATGCAGGTTTGAGCGAAGATGACTGGATCCAGACTCGGCTTGATCAATTAAACCTAATTGACGAAAAGAGACTCACTGCTATTTGTCATGGTCAGACGTATCAAAAACGGATGATCAGGGAATTTAACAAGAAGGTCAGACGACAAGAATATCAAGTCGGAGATCTGGTAATCAAGCGCATCATTCTTCCTCAAAGTGATCCCAGGGGCAAATGGACCCCTACGTACGAAGGGCCATTTGTGGTTAAACATATCTTCTCAGGGGGAGCTATGATTCTAACCACCATGGATGGTGACGACCTTCCTCACCCTGCCAATGCAGACATAGTAAAAAGATACTACGCATGAATTAAAGACCCGCTAGGTTGACACACCTAGGCAAAAATAAGGGCTTCCCGGCGAACCAAAAGGGTTCGGGCAAAAATAAGGGATGAAAATGAAAAAATCTGTACACCCGGCAAGTCGAAAACCTGAAAAGGCGGCTTGGGCAAAAATGGGTATCCCGGTGGACTGAAAACCCGAAAGGGAGGTCCAGGTAAAAGTTAGGGATAAAGCATAATACTATATCTCGTTGGATCACCTTGCATCCAGAATTCGGCATCAACTATCGGACTCAGACGTCGCCAATCAATCAGCTTCATATTCAACTAAGCAGCAGAGTGATGAGACGCTCGAAGACATAAAGGCGATAGCAGATTTGGAACCCAGTGGGATTATTTTTCACGTAGCTGTTTTGTTTCCTTTTCACAAAATTGTATAAACTCTATTTTGCTCGACGGCGTTCTCTTACTAGGACGTCAGTCTCTTGTACAAAAACGGCTATTTACAGGCAAATTTCAAAATCAATACAAGTTCAATTTTTCAGACAAATTATCCATTGTTTTTCCTTTTTCTGTTTTGTTTTGCAAAGAACGTCCAATGTTCATTTTTGATATATGCATTTGACATTAATTGCTAATCATGAATAGTTGCATGCGAAACAAAGGACTGATTACAGGTGACATCAGAAACAGGGGCAATTTAGAATTGTCTAAGCGATCTAGTTGCTCTGTCCACCAAGGTACCAAGGTAGGTTTGGCTGAAGAACGTAACCAAGTCATTTAAAATCCCCACAGAGTAAGACCAGATTCAACAATACTCTCCTCAAGTAGAGTTGGTTTCCCATCAGCCCTAAAAAGGCACAATGTTCCCCTAGCAAGTCAGTGATACTCTCCTCAAGCAAAGTTAGTCTACTGTCAGCCTTAAGGAAGTTGGGTATCCCCAGAAGATCTCAATTCCCCAGCGGAGTATAGACATTCCTCAGCAAGCATCCCCGGCAGTCTTAATATAAGATTGTTCCCCGGCGGAATACCAGACATCCCAGTGGAATCCATATCCCCAGTAGATTCTGGAAGCTTATCTCCAGTAGATTCTGAAGCTTATCCCCAGTAGATTCTGGAAGCTTATCCCCTGCAGAGTACGAACGCATCTCCCCGACTTTATTCAAAGGTTATTTCCCCACCAGGGTATAACTGGGTTATCCTCAGCTAATTACCACGGAAGGATCGTCCTTGGCGAAGTTCTTCCTACCCCCAGCGGAGTTCATCAAATTCCCCAACATAACTTATCAGTGGAATCCCCGGCGGAGCTCTCATCAAAACCCCAGCGAAGTATCTCTTCCCACAGAGTAATTCCCCGCAAAGTAATCTCTCCAACAAGTTTATTCCCCAACGGAGTCATCTTCTCCTACTGGTTTATTCTTGCAATCAACATCCCCAGCGGAAACGAAGAACTCTACTCTTCAACATCAAGCCCAGGATTCAACAAGTCCCCGGCACTCGTCAAGGATTTATTTTCCGAGACAAAAATACATTCATAGACATTCCACATTTCATACATCCTGCTCACATACATGATAAAGTGCATACAACACTGTCTCATTTTGAGCATCATGACATCATGACATTGCATACAGCTAATGTCTTGCCTTTTCAGGAAAAAGTTCAATCCAAAAATGATTACTATCAACTATCACAATTCCAGATTCGACACCTGTATCTAGCCAGGGCATATCTGTGAATAACAATTGTAGACTCGATACCTGTATCCAGCCAGGGCATATCTACATGAAGAGTTTAGAGATCCGATTCCTGTATCCAGCCAGGGCACATCTGTAGACGACCAATTCCAAATCCGATTCCTGTATCCAGCCAAGACACATCTGTAGACGAACAATTCCAGATCCGATTCCTGTATCTAGCCAGGGCACATCTGTGGACGACCAATTCCAGATCTGATTCCTGTATCCAGCCAGGGTACATCTGTAGACAAACAATTCCAGATCCGATTCCTGTATCCAACCAGGGCACATCTGCGGACGACAATTTCCATATTCGACACCTGTATCTAGCCAGGGCATATCTGTGAGTGATTAATTGTAGATTCGATTCCTGTATCCAGCCAGGGAACATCTGCATGAAAAGTTTAGAGATTTGATACATGTATCCAGCCAGGGCACGTCTGTAAGCAACCTTTTAAAGTTCCGGATTCGACTCCTGTATCTAGCCAGGGCATATCTGTGAGCGTTTGATTGTAGATTCGATACCTGTATCTAGCCAGGGCATATCTGCATGAAGAGTTTGAAGATCAACACCTGTAACAAGCCAGGAAACCATCTTTCTTTCTCAAAATACGCAAGTTCTCACTAAGGAATCTCTTACGCGATCAACACTTCCAAATGGCATCTATAAGCCCATTCCCGACAAGGTTCTGTCACACCTCCAGATGGCATTTATAAGCCCATCCTCCTATCCACCATCTCTCCAAATGGCATCTATAAGCCCATTCCCGCCATCACATTGCTGATATTCCAGTATGCGAGTGCAAATTTCTGGGCACTTATGTGTCCAATCTCCTTTTACCCTCGAGTCGCGAAAGGCAAACTTGCCAATCTAACTCTTCAGGTGCAAGAAGATTGAACATGGGCAACTGTTGTACCCCAAAATTTTCCCTCTCATTTCATCAACATTTTCTCATTACAAGACCCTTGGAGCTCAAGATCTAGTTAGGGTTTGCTCTGCTCAAAACTTCTCCTTGCATTGTTGACCCAAATTAGGGTTTGAGTTTGCACAAAGATGTTTTGACCTAAAATGCCCAAAATGACTTTCATGCTTCATGTTGGACTCACAATTTTATCCATACCAAGTTTCAAGCCTTGGTTCCAATCTTTGCCCAGTCAATTGGACAGTTGACCTAGAAATCAACTATATTGGGGAAAAAGTCAACTGTGGTCAATTGACAGTCAAACCTCATGAAATTTGACCCACATCAACATTATGAACTCATATGGACCATTTGATCAATTTTGGATCACAATTCCACAAGAAATTTGATCAGATCACCAAAAGGGCAAAATGGTCATTTTTAGGGTTTTGACTGCACAAAGGCAATTTTTGACTGTTTGACCTAGCCAATGGCAAACCAAGCTCACATATGGACTCAAGGACCCAATGGGATTGTCTTGACATGTTCAACAAGTTCAAAAAATCCCAAATGCACAAGATTGACAGATAAATTTTCCAGTCAACTGAGCCAAATTTGACTGTGTACTGAAAAGTCAAACTTTGACTTTTTGGTCAAAATCAAGTGTCAAGATTCATTTTTCATCAATACATGCCAAATTGTGAAACTTTTTCATCAAGAAATCAAGAATTACAAATTAGGGTTTGAAATGAAGAATTTTCATAACTTAGAATTTTTCTAAGTTATGAAAATTCCTAATTTTTTCCTAACTTTGTCCCATTTTTTCATCAAGATACATTTGGATTCAAACAAAACTTAAAACATGAAAGTTGTAGTCCATTTAAAAATCTACAACTTTGATTCACAAAGTTTCCTCAAAAGAAGCTTGTAGCTCAAGTTATGATTTTTGGAACAAGGGTGCAAAACATTCTTAACTTAGAAATATTTTGACCTATTTTAGGCAGGATTTTTGCCTAACTTCATGACCACTTTTCACATGCTTCCACTTGGAATTTCAAATTGCATTACAAAGATGGATTGTAGTACATATTCCAAGCTTTCCAAATTGTCCAAGAACTTCTCAAACACCCTTGTGCTTAGGGAGAATCGAATTTGGCAATATGGGCAAAAGTCACTTTGTTCATGAGCCATTTTCATGTTCATAACTTGGGCATTTTTGAAATCAGCATGTGCAAGCTACATTACAGGCCTCTAATATCATTTACACTCAATAATTAAATGCCAATCCATTGTGTTCTAGCATTATTTTGCTCATTTGGTCATTACATGAAGGATTAGTCCATAATTAGAAAAAAGCACTTTTTCCATTCTTGTAAAGCATGGCTTTATGTCAAGTTTACAATCTAAGAGGTACAGACCATACCTTTGGGCACAAATTCAGGAACTAATCACACTGATCAAGACTCAAATGTGCAGCATAGATGGAGAGTAGTACAGGCCTGCATGATCCATACACACTTCCTTACTTATCAAAGAAGCAACTTTACAAAAGGGGTCCAACATTGAGTTCATATTAAGAGAAGCCTAAACAAACTTTCTCAACACTTTCCATACTCCCTAACAGACCTAAAACATGACCAAACCATCTCTCAAACCTCCATATACACAAAAACACAGTTTTGTGGCAAAACAGGGCACCTGCTGCAGATTGAGGTCCATAACTCAATCCATTCGTGCGCCTTGGCCAAAACTAGTTCATACACACTCCATAACATCCATACAAACTATCCCAAGCATTGAACACCAACTGTAACATCCCTAACATCATTTTCCATTTTCACTTTTCTCTCTTGCAGGTTGACTTCTACATCTTGATATAGCAAGATTCAAAGCACACCAAGCATTGGAGAAGCATCCCTGAACTTCAAGCAAGCTATACAAGTCCTCACATTACACTGAAAGTACCTCCATTGTCATACACGAATCAAGCTGAACAGGTAAGTTTTTGAACTTCTATCTCTCTATCCAAGCATAGTTAGGGTTAAGTTTGTGAAGAAAACATGTTCTAATCATAGCCCTGAAGTCATCCATATATTTACTTTTCATTTATATTGTGTGTGCTAAGAGTATTTTGAACCCGAATATATGAAAAAACTTAGGTCAGAAATTGGAGGAGAAGAAATTCTCTCTCATTTCTGAGAGTTAGATCATGTTCTTTATATGTATGAACTCGTGACATGATGCTTTACATTTTTTGTGTTGTGAGTTTTCATTAAAAATCAAAGAATCAGGATCTTGTTGTTGAAGCAAAGAGGCGCGCGTTTTTTGAAACAAACTGGCTGGAGGTTGAAGAAGATAGACTTGGGCTGGGCCTTAGTTTGTTTTCCTTTTTGCACCACTTTTCCACACTTGCACCCCCTTGGCCCATTGTGTTTATTTTTATCATTTTTTGACTTTTTCTTTTTATTTCTGACTTATTATTTTTTGCCAAAATATAAAAAATATTAAAAAACATTTTTTCAACCATTTTTGCATTTTATTTGGATTTTTGTTTGTTTTATTTGAATTTGTACATAAATAAACATAATACCTTTTTTATTCAAAATACAAAAATAATACAAATACATTTTTATTTTTTGATTTTATTTTATTTTATCTTTTAAAAACATTTTATAAAAAAATATACTTTTTTTGTAAATATTAAATATTTTATTTTTGTATATATTTAATATATTTAGTAAATAATATAAATACTTATATATTTATTAGAATATTTAGGATAAAAATACAAAATAATACTTTTTTTTTATTAATATTAAACCTCAAAAATACTTTTTTTTACAATATACTTCCTTTTTATTTATTTTTTGTATATAATTAATAAATATGGTATGTAATACATAATAAATAATTAATACCTATTTATTTGCAAAATTAGGGTTTTGCCCTAAACATGAAAATGTCCAAAAATTAACTTTTTTATTTATTTTTATTTTTACTTGTAAATAAAATATACACTTACACAAATACATTTACACATACACTTACTTATTCTTATACATTACTTTACATTTACATTTGCGATTAATTCGATTCAGTTGTAAATATTGGACATTATCCTCCTATTAAGTCTCATCCCTATTTGAACATTTGTACCCCCATTCCCATGATTATTGTGTAATAATTTAGAACTTTTAATTCCGCATTTTAAAGCTTTCTAAATATGCCATGATAGACTTAGGGTTTTGTATGCAAAAATCAACCAAACAAATAACTTGACCTAATTCAAAGATAAGAAAGCATGAAAATGGACAACACCAATCACACTTGCACCCCTAGGGTTACTCCACCTGTTACCTTCAATAATGGGCCATGTTGCATGTTGAGTGTCTTTGGCAAAACAAAACAAATCAAATGATCATAGTCCCTCAATGACGCTTTCGAAAGTTGCCTAAAAATGATCAAGTCCCTTAAAGGAAAAGTTGCCAAAGACACTTGGCACCATTGCAATCATGGTCTAAACGATGACCCGCGCCCGTCCCGTTAACATCCTAACACAAGATTGTCCACCAAATACAATGGTGGAACAAAATTGTTAAAAGGGTTAAAACATAGGAAAGATCTTTGAGAAATTTAGGGTAGATAGCTCTTGGTTACTTGACCAAATCTTGCGAAACAATCCTTGCCATTTTTCAAAACACACATCACAACACACTTTCAAAACCACTTTCAAAAACATTGAAAACTTTTCAAAAGATAAGTACACCTTTGTATACATCCAAACATGGATCATTACAAAGGTTGCCACAAACAAATGGCCTCTTTTCAAAACATTTTAAAAACCCGCACACAAAGCACCATTTCAAACAATTGAAAACACCATTTCAAACAATTGAAAATGCAAGGCAAGTGATCTAAGCAAGTAACTAAGAGCCCATGGATAACCATGGATAGAAAGGGTGTTAATACCTTCCCTTTCTATAATCTACTCCCCGAACCCAAGAAAACATCTCAAAGGTTTTCGCTGTGCTTTTTAACCTTTCCTTAGGATAAAATAAAAAGTCGGTGGCGAATCTTGCTCAACCGAAACATTTGTGAATACAAAACGCAAAACCCAAGTCAGTTCTCCCACCGTATCACACCTACGATAAACGATATTGTCCCACGACGTTTCCTATATGATGATAATCCCTTCGAAATGCTAAGGTATCCTTACATGTTGCCTTCAATGACCATAACGTCCCTTTCGATAGTCCCTCAACATCCAACGATAGGGCTACCTACTCACTAATAGTAGGATAGCACTATCTAAAGGGTATGAGGAAAAGAACATCCTTTTTCGAGTAGGTAGATAGTTCTGAAGTACTTGCTCAAACCTGATTCTCTTTTTCACACTTACACACTTTTCAAAAACTACTTTCAAAAACGCTTTATCACACTCTTGAGGACTGATACAAGAGTTACCATAAAGCAAACAAAATCTTTCAAAATACACAAACACGAAAACATTTTTCAAAATGAGCAAGTACCGGAGAGCCCGTGGAAAACCACGGATTAAAAGGATGCTAACACCTTCACTTTCCATAATCTACCCCCTTATTCAGAAAATCTCGAAAAATGTCTTTTTCTATTCTTTTTACCCTTTCCTTTGTTGGATAAAATAAAAGTCGGTGGCGAGTCTTGCTTACCGCGACATTTGCAAACAAAATATGCAAACCAGTATTAACAGTCGGTTCTGCCACCATATCACAGTACTGATATAAGCTTTTACTTCAGAAATCATACATCAGATATGCAGCTTAGAAAAGTTGATTATCAAGAATCAAGTATAAATTCAAGAAGTCATGATCAAAAAAGCTTTCTCTCAAAGAAGACTTTGTTTATCATATAAGATGTTGCTTGTATATCTGAAGACAATATTCAACTATCTGAAAGAATCTGACTCAATAACAATGAAGTATCGTCTCCATCATTTTCTTCATCATATCAGAATCAATCAAACAAGAAGTAAAAAAGACAAATACAAGATCAAGAGACATCTTCCAAGCTTACTACTTCAATCCAGAAGTAAATCATCAGAAGATAAGGTCTTAATAAACTTAGCCACGAAGAATATAGTATAATCAATACATTTAAAATTCCACTACATGCTTAGGTATTGTACTATGTTGTCTCCCACAATAGAATGCTATCGTTACTGTAGCTGGAAAGTGAAAGTGACGTCTTCATACTATCAAGAGTCTTATTCTCAAGTCTATACAAAGAGGCCTCATCAGCATTTGAAGATTGAAGAAAAATGCTACACTATCAAATCTTGAATCAAATTGCTGAAATATAGAAACATCAAGAGAAAAGAAGAATCACTATTCATATACATCCATAAATATTCTTCTAGAGAAATATCAAGAACACAAGAGTTGTTGCTCATTATTGTGTTAAGATATTAGGGATTAAACATATATAGTTGTTTCTCATCATTTGTGTTTTATCTTAGAGTTCTCAATACAAAGAGTTGTTGTGCATTATTTGTATTAGAGACTTTGTTCTCAATTGTTGTGTTAATCTTCTTTTTAGAAGTAAATATTGTAAACACAGTTGATTGTAATTCTGTTTAGAATTGATTATTACCTCAAGTGACTAGGTTGGTAGTATGAGACTTGAGAGGGCTAAGGTGTCAGTTTGGACTCTTAGACAATTGTGGTTAGTCACTGGCGATTAGCCCGTGCATTTGTAATCTGTTGAGATTAGTGGATTAATTCCTTGTTGAAGGAAAAATCACCTTGGCGGGTGGACAAGATTAGCCTTGTTGAAGGTGAACTTGTATAAACCAAAAGAGTCATTTTATTCTTTCCTTAGATTTATTATTTCTAGTTAGTTTACAAAGTATTTTTAAAAGTATAAGCTTATTAGAAAACCTAATTCAACCCCCCCCCCTTTCTTGTGTTTTTCTCACCCTTCACAAATGTCCAGAACATTTGCACTAACATCAGCAATAACTATGATCCTCAAAGAAAAGTTAGATCAGAAGAAAATGCTTATCAAAGCAAAAAGTTTCCAGTGTCATAAATTTGAAGGCTTTGGACATATTATAGCAGAATGCCCTACTTATCTTATGAAACAACTTAAGGGGCTTTATATTTATTGGTCTGATAAGGGAGATGATCCTGGTGATGTATCTTCCAAGTCTGTTACTCCCTTAACTAAAAGATGGGCTTCTGATGTAGACTCGTGTAATGAAGAAATATCTCATGATGAGCTAGTTGTTTCTTACAAATATTTGTGCATCAAAAGTGAAGAAGTATGTCAACAAGGAGAAAAATAAAAGGTAATTATTTCTCATCTACATGCTAAAAAGGAAGGATGTTTATCTACCATCTATAACATGTAGAATGAGGTATTTTTGTTGACCTACAAACTTGATAGCATGATCAAGTCTGTGAGGATTTTGAACAATGGTTCAGATATGGTGGATGAACTTCTTGAATTTTGGAAGATGACTAGAAACCTAAAAGGGATAGTGTTTGATTTTCAAGACTTTAAAAAGCAAATAAAATCTTAAGTGACATAAATTTGTTTCCATCAAAAAGCAAAGTTGAGTCAATAATGTCAAACAAATTGTCTTAACATCGTGCCAGACATCAGAAGTCTCAAGCTAAAGGCAGGTGCTCGCACTGGAAATGTCACTTTTATGGTAAAAGTTGGTCACATCAGGCCATTTTGTTTCAAGTTATATGGCCATCCTAAAGGTACAACTCAGCCTAAGGTTGACCAGACAATGGTTAAAATTCAAGAAAGGTGTTAATTGTCTTATTGCTCATAACTCTCTTAGAGCTTCAGCAAAAGAAGATTTGTATTTTGACAGTGGATGTTTCAGACACATAGCTAGAGTAGATAAGTTTCTAGTGGACTTTAAGTCTCACTCTTTCGATTATTTTACTTTTTTCAATGATGCCAAAAGGTGAATTTAAGGGTGTTGGAAAACTGGATTGTTATGGATTCGCTAAGTCTTGATGATATTCTTCTTGTTAAAGAACTGACAATTAATGTGTTAAACATAAGTCAGTTGTGTGATCAAGGTCTGAAGGTAAAACTCTTAGAGATTGTTTGGTCTCTAATGAGATGCATGAAGTTCTGATGAGGAAGTTTAGTCACAAAAAATTAGTTTATATTTGTGAGTACCTCAACTATTTACTTGCTCATCCACATGCTTTGTGATCAATGAAGATATAGTTAAGATGTCACACCAGAAGTTACAACATCCAACAGTTGCCAAAGATCTTGATATTTTTAAGTCCAATTCAAGGTGAGAGTCTTGGTGGATAGAGGTATGTATATGATTTTCTTTGGTGAACTATAGCAAATGAAAATCAAATATATGTGAAAGGACTGATGTTGAATCAGATGTTGGAACATCATATCAGTAGTTTGATACTTCAGAGAATGAGGCGGACTCTAAAGATCTAACAGGTGAAGGGATCATCACTAGATTTAGAGATGTAATATCTAATTCTGATTATATCTCAATTTGTGTATTCAAATAACTGAAGGAGACATTGACTAGTGTATTTTGGAGTAAAGCTTTTGGCCCTATAAGGATTTTCAAGAATAAGTCTGATGGAGATAATATTGATGGAGGATGTTTCTTTTTGAGAATAAATTTTATCTCCTTGATCGGCAACAAGATAATTTATGTTTCCTATGCTAAAGGATGCTTTTATTCTCAATTGAGTTGGTTTCTAAAATAATACAATGTCAAACAGGATGTCATGACATTGTAATGTGACATGCAGATTATAATCAGGGTACTAAAAGATTTCATTCTGCTCAGCAGGAAAAAGATCATTTGTACTAATCATCAATGTGTCAGGGGTCTTGCTACATGCAAAAATAGTTACTCCCAAGCTTGGTATGTCTGAGAATCTCTAGGAAATATATTTACCAAGACTTGAGGTGAAAGTTAGATTGATAATATGAGGGATGATTTGGGTATTTGCACTATTGAAGAATTATTTCAATTACTGCCTAGGAGGATTGCAAACAATAGTCTCTCTCTCCTCCACCTAGTGGTGCATGACGTGGTTATCTATTTATAAGGGAATTACATCTCATATGTTGAAATAATCCCCAAAGTCAAGCTTGGGAAGAGAGGGAGAAGAATAAGAGATTGTCTCTCTTCTATGGTGAGTGATGCATTGTTAATAAGGAAAAAAATTTCATTTCCTTCTAAAATCTCTTATTGATTGGTCTATTGTTACAAGAAAGGTATCGTTACAAAAAAGGTAAATTTAATTTTAATAAATACCTTACTAGTCGTCCCTTCTCTCAAACTGCATTTCAACATGAGCCAGTCTTCCATAAAGACTGATGCTGGAAAGGTAAGTGTGCTAGAAGCCAAAAAGGATAATAGTAATGATCTAAAGAAGGTTGTATCCAAAGTGGAAACATATATTGGATCATCTACTGGAGAATTGGTGACATAGATGAAGTATATCAAGAAAATTCATGTTCAATTACATGATTTTGACTCAGATGTTAATGAAGATTGGGTTGCTTATGTTGACTCAGTGGCTCATTTGAATAACTAGTCTTAAATTTCCTTGTTTTGTTCTTTGTTAGTTAAATCTGTAATAATTCTTTAACAATGTTTGTTTCCATTGCTATTTGTGTTTCCATCAAGTTTTATGATTCCAGATTTTTGTTTGTTTCTAGTGGTACTGTGTGCTTCCAATTTGTGTTTTAACATTTGCTCTATGTTTGTCAATTTTTGGCTAAAAAGGGGAAGTAAAGTGTTAGTGTTTATATTTGTCCTGATGTTATTACACATGTCTTGACATGTTGATTAGCATGATGATAGGACTATAGTACTGCTAAGATGGGATTAGTTTGTTGTATGCAACTATTTATGGGGAGCATGATTGTCTGTCATGCTTGTTTATGTTTTTTTTGCTGCTGTTACTTCTAATGTTGTTGTGCGCAGGATATCTTACTAGATGTTCTAACATCCTGCCTATTATGTTTTGTGGAGAACCTTGGTTACTCTCTGGTAATCTATTGGTTTGGTTTTCTGAGTTGTGTGTGAGGCTTCTGCTGCATGTGCCTCTGATGTATGAACTTGGATATCTCATGGTTGTTTTGCATGTGATTTGGGTTTTCCCCTTGAAGTTCAAGTTTGTTCTTCTTGTGATTTGGATTTTACCCTTGAAGTTTAGGTTTTTTTTTCTGGTTATTTGGGTTTTCCTCTTAAGGGGGATGGTTGATTATATTTGAAAGGGGGAGTACTAGTCATATTTGAACTGGGAGTTGTATTGGTGTAATGTCTAACCACGTGTCTTGACATCTGTCTTTTAGAGTATTGAACATGGTAATATGTAATTGCAATGTATCTTTGATATTTTTTATGTATGCACTTTGTACAAATTTTACATGTTTACATGTAGCTTATGTAGTATGGTTGTGGTTTTATTCCTCTCTCCAGTTTGATTGTGCTAAAGTTGTTTTAGCCAAAATTTGATAAAAGGGAAGATTGTTAGATCCATGGTTTTAGGATTAACATCAATTTTGCTAAAACATGTTTTATATCAAGATGTTATGTGAGATGTCTTAGTATGTTGGTCAGTCTACTTTGAAGACAGATGTTCTGACATGTTGTACCAAAACACCAGTACATGCTATTTTATTCTTGACATATTTATTTTAATTATGTGATATTACTTTTGAATATATCTCATATATTTGTGCAGGTCAAGAAGATTTAATCTAGAACATTTTATTTGATCTTCAGATGTACGTAAGTTTATAAAATTGGATGTTGAGACAATTTAGGAAACTTGATGTTTTGTTCTAAGATTTAAGGAGATGTTTCTGCATAATTATTGCAGCGCTCATCTGGTGGATCAAGAAATATTTGGGTAAATATTTCGAAGCTCGTGGACTGATGAGGAGTATTTAAAGAGAAACCTAAACCTAATGTAATTTGGCTTTCACAATTTTGTAAAAATAAGGGGAAGTTTAGAGTCTTATGTTTTGAGACTCTCTTGTGTGTCTTGTTAGTCACCCTTGTACCTTTGATACATTAAGGTATACTGATTGTTTATTTTTGCTTGGAAATCACGCATAAGCTTTTAAGAAAATATTTGATTAGTATCAAGTTATTATTATTAGCTAAAATCTTTTAAGCAAAATAAGGATTGTTCTCACTCATGAGCTTTTAAGCAAAGGGTTGAGCATTATTGTATTGGAAGTGTAATCTTCTGGTTCTGGTTGTGTCACGGGTTTGTAACTCATTTTATCATTAAGGTGATTGGTGGGAAGTGAGATGGGGATCTCATATCTAGAGGGTTCAAGGTATAAGTTGCACAAGGTAGTGACTAGGGGATAAGTTGTAAACTGGGGTTGGTTTAGCTTTGAACTAATACTATCATAGTGAATTTTCTTCCTTATTTGGCAGCCCTCAGAGTAGGTGACGTTGCACTGAACTGGGTTAACAATCTACTATGTTATTTATCATTCTTTAATTTATTTCTGCATAAGTTACATTTTTGATATGTTAAGTTATGTATGTCAACAGATGTCACAACATCTGTCTTGACATTGTGTTCTTATGTTGGGACATTAGTATTAACATCTTTTAATGTGCTAGAATTTCACATTAGAGTATATGATTTCAAGAATAGCCTCCGAATTGCTTCCTGCATCCTTGCTGAAGCTACTCTTGTGCTTATTCACCAGCACACATTCCTCACACACTTTGATAGGAATGTCGATTTATGGCAACCCTGAAACTATATTTCTCTTTTTCAAATCTCTGATATCTTTAAAGTTGAGATGACCAAGTTGATAGTGCCATATCCTTTCATCCTTGCTATCTATAGTCGCAAGGCACTTATGCTCTATCACATTTATTTCAATATTAAAGGTTCTATTCTGATACATAAGAGCCTTCAAGATTAACCTTCCTCTTGCGTCGACGACTCTCATCATCTTGTCTTTGATCGACACTTCATAATTCTTTTCGACCAATTGCATTATGCTGAGCAAATTACTCTTTATGCCTGGTATGTACAACACATTAGAAATTACTGACCTCTGGCCGTCTTTCCGCTTAATCAGAACATCACCAATACCTTCATTTTCTAGAGTGTTGTCATTTGCAAATTTCACCATGTTCTTCGTCGAGGGTTTATGTTGATAAACCAATATTTCCTTCTAGACATATGTGATGAGCATATTGAGTCCAAGTACCATTGGTCCTTGAATCTATCTTCATCTCTTGTTGTGACCATTAGCATCATCTATTCTTCTTCATGTTTTGCAAACTTTGCATCACTTTCTTAATTGTTTCGTTTTTCTGAACAATCACTAGAATAGTGACCATACTTCTAAAAATTGAAACAATGAATGTGACTCTTGTCAGGTTTTCAACCACTATCTCTTCCTCTACCTCAAGCACCACCTCTTTGGTTGCCTTGGTATGAGGGTCTTCTGTAATTCGACATAATTTTCTTCCTGATGGTTTCCTCCACCATTTGAATTGTTGTAGCTTCCTCTACCTCTATTATTCACCCACTTTCCTTTGCCTTTCTTTTCTCTTGCTGATTATGCCTACAAATCCACATCACTCTTCGACATGCCTGCACCTCTTTCATACATTCTTTGTTCATGAGATTCAAGTGTCGCTTGAATCTCTTCTTTTGTCAATGTTGACTAATTCTTCAATCTTCTATGGCTACCACCACGTGGTCGAACTTCGGAGCCAAAGATCTCGACGTCAACACTTCTTCACATGCCTTAATTTGATTCACTAGTTTCATAACCCTAGTGAAGAAATCAGTTATGCTTTCACTTTCTTCCATATAAAGAAACTCATATGTTCTTTTGTGAGTTTGTAACCTCACATCTTTCACCTTTTATGCACCTTCAAAGACTTTTCCATAATTTCCTAAGTTTCTTTCACAGATTCTACATGACTCGCATTTTTGAAATTGTCTGGACTCAAACTTTGATGAATTATAAAGAGATCTTTATAATTCTTCTTCTTCAATTATTTGTGTACAGCCTCTTCTTCTCCTGTTGCATATTCTTTAAGCGGTTATAACCCTTCTTTCACAAAATCCCAAAGATCCTGACAATAGAACATAACTTTCATTTGCTTGAAACAATTCTCATAGTTATCGACTTTCATAATTGGAAGACTTGCTAGAAAATGCTCATTCGGATGATTCACTGCCATCGTGATTTTCTTGCCTTGAATCCTGCAACCGGAGCTCTAGATACCAAATTCTAGAATCCACCAAAACCTACGGAGAATTTCTATCAATCTTGATGAACAAGATTACTATTGATACACAATAACAAAGAAAAGTGTGTATTCAAATTCTGAATTTGATTAACTACTTTGAATTTTTTCAAGCTTATGGAAAAATGAATGTTGTGTGTTGATTGAGTGACCATATTATTCTATTTGAGTAAAAATGAGAAAAAGAGAGACAAGTTGAGTATATGTAAAGTTGGAAGAAATCTTTGTACTTGTCGGAATAACATAAGCGGCATATGAGCTAGAATCATGTGGTGATCATTGGTTATGTAAGTGTGTTATTTCACAAATAAATTTTTTGGGTTAAATATACAAAACCCCCTGCAAAGTGAGTGACATATGATTTATCCACCCCCTTCCATAATTTTTTTATTCCCCCTTGTAATGTAAAGATTCTGCTTATTTGGCCCCTTTATTGACCAGTTGACTATGGAATCTTGATATTTACTGAGTCATCCATCCAAATGGATTTTTATTTTATTTTTTATTTTTTTATTTTGATATGTCATCTTGTAATCATCTGAAATTACTTTTACCCCCTTAAAATTTTGGGTTTCCCCAATTACAACGATTATCGAAGACGAAGGGATACATAGAAGGAAGATGGAGGAAGATGAACAAAGACGAAGAAGGAAGACAAGGGAAGGGTAATGAATGAGATTAGGCTTTTCGAACCATGTTTCTTTAGTAATTGTAATATTTATTAAATGAAAGACTCTCTATAGTGATTGTAATGTTTATTGAATGCAACACTCTATGTAGTGATTGTAATTTCTAAGGTTAGATTTTTTAAAGTCATGACTTTTGAGCTCAGTATTTTCTGTTTTTCCTTTTAGGTCATGGAGTTTAATGTAGTTTTTCACAATGGAGGTGAATTTTTAAGGGACAAGAACTAGAGCTGGTTCTAGTCAGGTGGAGTTCAAACCATAGTATTTAGGCAACATATTGAGCAATGGGTTATGTTTAAAATTCATAACTTTGGGGAATGATTAGGGTTATGAAGTAGAAAGTTATAGGGCTTGGACTAGAATTGTTGAAATAGATCCATTTTTTTCCATATGATTTTGCTCCATATACTTTAGTAATAAAACTTGATGGTCACATTTATATGGAACATAAATGAAGGATATAAAACTAAAAGTATGGAAACCTAATTTCATTAATGAGATGTCATATATGGAAGAAAATGAGTATGAGGATGTTGAAGTCTTTAATGATAGTAAGAATGATAGTGAGGATGAGAGAACTATGGATCTTACTAGATGGATGTAAAGTTAATCCTCCCCTAAATAGATCTAAAACAGTTCCTCCTGTTGGACTAATTTGTAGTTACCAAGACAATTTTAATATGATGAATATGTTAGTGATGAATTGGGTAGCTTAGAACCATATGAATATGATGATGATAAATATAAAGGGAATAAGTTTGAAAAGTTTAGGGAATAACTGATTAATAAGGACTACTAGTTTAAGTGGAGTGTGGAATTTAATTATTTAGCTCATTTTAGAGATGTAATTCGTGAGTGGTCAGTATTGAATGATAGAGAAGTTATCTTAGTGAAAAATAAGAGTTATAGGGTAAGGGTAGAATGTAAGGCTAAATGTTATTTTTTTAGTTTTATTCTCTAAAGTGGTCCACAAGCACACTTATGCTATAAAGACATTAGTGGATACCCACACACGTGTTAGGGTTTTGAACAATAGATCTACAAACTCAATATAGGTGGACAAGGCAATGGTGAAGAGAATTTAAACATCTGAGAAAGTGAGAATTTGTAATATTATGCAAGATATAAGACAACTATTATGTGGGAATTAATGTTTCTAGAGCATGGAAGGCAAAGTTAATTGCAAAGAAATTTATTGAAGGAGATATTGATAAGCAATATGCAAATTTATAGAGGTATATTACTAAGTTAACAAGGGTTAATAATGGGAATAATGTTAAGATAAATGTTGACATACCAAACCCATAAATACAACAAAGGTTTGGATCATTCTACTTTTGTTTTGATGGTTGTAAGTATGGCTGGAAAATGGGCCGTGTTGGACTGTTTTAGGCCCAAAAGTGAGACCCAGCCCGCAGTTAGTTATATATGGCCCATTTCCGCCCATTTTCTAAAACAGTTTGAGCGGGTTGGGTTCAATCAGGCCACGGGTAAATTCGAGTGGTTATTTCAAGTTATTGGGTTGTACTTATTTTTTGACCCAATTGCAATTCTTAGAATTTTTAAACCAAATTTAACATTAGACTTTAATTAACAATGACATTAAAATGAATAATAAAATATTATACACAATAAGCTTAAATCCTTCCCCACACTTTTGAATCATTCCAAAAGTAAACATATTAATTTTCCAATACAAACAAAAACCAAATAAAATAACTTTAACATCATTGAGATTCATCTCTAAGGCCTCCATTGTTATGTTTTATCCATATAGGCCAAAATATGAGCCAAAGCGCTCGACTCCATCATTGGTCTTCTTTGGATTTGGACCATCGGTTGTAACCTCCGACAGTCTCATACTCCCAACTGAACTCGTGCTAAGGGTGTAGGTTTATTGAATAGTACACCTCACGTACTTTAAAGTTAAAACCTTCTCCAGCATGTCCACATGGAGAAATGTTCTCCAATTTCAATCAAAGTTTACTCTATCATCGTGGTTAACATTCGCTCTGAAAAAGCTCTAATCCGCTTCTATGTGCTCGAAGATCCTATCAGGCTTCCAAATGGTGATCCTATGATACATGGACGAAGGAACACATCATACAACATCCTACCACATCAACTTAAATAACTCCCAAGGTCTTGCTGGTTTTCCTTCATAGTAGGACAAAACCATATTGTTGCAGGCTAGATATGTAGCGCACTTGCCTATTTTTTCCAAGAGGGATTGTGGCATGACGTTGACACATGCTCCACAGTCAATCAAGACCTTGTTAATCCCTACGCCATTTACGTTGGTCCTGATGTACAAAGGCTTCATGTGTTGTTGCATGTCCATGTCTGGCCTTTCGAAAATGGCGTGGTCTTCATCCACTGAGCCATCATTTATTACATAGTAACACATAGGCTTATGGGTGGATAATTCTTCGTCGAGACCACATTATTCTTCGGTCACTTATGTGATTGTGTCATAATCTAATGGAAAAAAATATATCACATTGCAAATTATATCTAACTTTGCTTCAGACCTTGAGTCGAAGTTGTTTGCCTCCATGTCAACATCTCCGTCTGTTTTGGCCTTTGCTTAATAGGCCTTTGACCAGATGGGCTTCATCAACAACATGAATACTACTCTCTTTTCTATAACTTCTAGCCTTTCGTGCAATCTTTTTGTTTCTCTAGTGTCTCTTCCATTGAGTCTTGATCATGAGATTTTTGTTAGAACAAGATTTGGTTCTGCATCTAATCTCTAGTTTTGATGATAATAATGCATATACTTATGTGTAACAATTTTGTATTTTAATAGTTTCTTTGAGTGTGCAAATAAATCATTCTAATTGATTCGTGATTGTTGTCTGAAGAATCATCAGAAATATGTTGGAACCATCAGAAGAACTATTGTATTCACTTCTCAAGAAACATTAGCAGTTATGAAGAATCTTGAATGTTTGCTAGAAGATGATATATGTGTTTACTCCAAATCAGAAACCAAGATGTGCTTCACAAATAAGCTTTTACTTTCATCTCATAAGTCGAGATGGGTTTCTAAGGAAAGAATTTATGTGTATAGATTTTGCTTCAAGCTCAGAAATCAAAGAGGGCTTCATCAGATAAGCTTTTGCTTCCAGCTCAGATATCAAGATTTGTTTGTCAGATAAGTTGTTGCTCCAAGTTTGAAGACAAGGTTCTGATTCTGAAGACTCTGATACCTTTGGAAATATTACAATGAAACATCTTCTAGAATATGCATTATTTCATATCAGAATAATTCCATCAGAATATTAAAGAACAAAGTTGTGATCTCTTCTACATTTTATTCACTACTTCAAATAAGATGTATCTCATAAGAAGAAAAGATCAAAAACTTGCACAAAAAGAATAAGTATAACACTATAACGCCTATTCTGCTATTTGTGAAGAATGCAATATACCGTTAAAGATTTGGTGTGCCCTTGTCTCCCGTAATCAAATGCTTCCATTGTAGCAGCTGGCAGATGAAAGCAACGTTTGTACTATCCAACAATCTTCTTTCTCGGCCTATATAAAGGGATGACTACTTCATTAAAAAAACGAACACCACAACAAAGAAACGAAAATGATTTATCTATCAAGAAATTTGAAAAGAAGAGTTATTGTGCAAAGATTTCAAGAGAGAAAATACTTAAGAGAAAAATATAATACAAAGAGTTGTTGCTCATTTTTGTGTTAACTTTTATTCTCTATAATATAAGAAATGTGGCTCGCTATTATGTTATTATCAATGTTATATACACAAGAGTTGTTGCTCATATTTGTGTGTAAACATTTACTCTTGATTGTAGTTGTAACGGTGAAAATCGGAGATCAAGCTATTTAATTAACTTCACTCGCAAAAGCAAGAGTCGCCACCGCGCATTATCATTTCCAAGGGAAAAGGGAAAAGAATGAAATAAAACCCTTAAATGTGCAATATAAAGTAATACTTAAAAGTAATGAAAATACAATGCATTTTTGAAAGAGATCGAAGGTTCGGGGGTTGGTTATACAATGAGAAGGTACTAGCACCCAATGCATTTGCGGTACTCTACAGGAACCTTTTGAAAAATCTGTTTTTTGGTTAAAGTCGTTTGTTTGGTTAAAATGGGTATGAATTAAATTTTGAAGATACGACGACCTAGTATCGAAGTTTTGACTTAAAAGAGTGTGAGTTTTAAAATTGAGTCTTTTAGGAAAATTGACTTAAGATTAACAAAAAATAGTAAAATAAAAATGAATGAAGGGATTCACACAATCGTATAAGATGTATTTGATAACATGAAGTCAACAAAATTAAAACATTTCCCCTTGGAATTTATACGAACGAACAAAATAAAATGGACGTCAAAATATAAACATTCGAAAATTCACAAAGAAATAAATCTAAAGAAACACATTAATGACCGAAAGACCCCGAGAAATTAAAATGCCAAAGATATTTAAATATAAATAAAAGATAATTGAACTAATTATCTAAATTCAAACTCTAAGATAACTTACTAAAATAATTCTAAACTAATTACAAATTCTAAAGTTATAAAAATAATTTTAAAATTACTAAATTAGATCTAAACTAAATTAAAATTCTAATGTTATTAAGTTAAATCTAAATAAAATAAAATTCCAAAGTTACTAAACTAAATCTAAATCAAATAAAAATTTAAGATTACCAAACTAAATTTAAATCAAATAAAATTCTAAAATTACTAAACTAAGTCTAAATCAAATAAAATTTCTAGAGTTATTAAATTAAATCTAAATCAAATAAAATTCTAAAATAATTAAATTAAATCTAAATAAAAATAAAAATTATTAAATTATTAAATTAAATCTAAATAGAAATTCTAAAGTTATTAAAGCTCTAAAATTACTAAATTATATCTAAATTAATTTAAATATAAACTAAGTTAATTATAAAATTCTAATCTAATCTAAACTATATTAATAATAAAAATACTAACTTATATCTAAACTACATTAATCTTGAAGGTACTGAACCCAGGTCCTCATGTGTTTCACTTACATACTCCAGCCACTACACCGAACTGTTCATTCATTATATTCTCTTAATCAAAAACTATAAAATACAAAACTTGCGAAAAGGGTTGGGCTAGGCCCAAACCCGGATCCAGGTTATCAAGAGGGATTGGAGAATTTTCTGGAACCCTAGTTTGGAGAAAAAAGAGGCGCCGAAATTTCTTGACTTCGGGAAGGGGAAGAATTTAATTAAGTTTATCGAATATTCCCTAGAAAACATGTTGCTTTCTCCCTCTCTCAGAAAACAAATGCAACGCTTCTCTCTCACTCTGCTCATATCTTCTATACCAACAACACCTCTACGTTCATCTTTAATTTCTCTATTTCCTACATCTTCAACTAACGCAACAACTTTCACACATCACTTCAACTTCACGAATTCCCAGCCACACATATATTCAATAATACAAAACAGTAACAACATGAACACATATCAACGCACAGATTTCAGAGAAGAAGAAAAGAAGATAAGATCAAAGCAATCAGAAATGAAGCAGTGAAGGTGTACTTGAACTCAACGTGTATTCATCTTAGTCACCTCTATCGTCGAGGTATGTAATGATTCTTCCATCTTTTTCCTTGCTTCTTGTTACCAGTATGTAGAGAAGAGCATGTGGATTAATAACCCTGTGGAGTCAAAGCCTAAAGCTCCATCATCAACGACAGAACTGCTGATGCTCTTAAAAAGCGTGAATAATGCTTCGACCTCGCTGACAGTGAAAGTAGTCTGTGATGCATGAATCACAGGATCCTCCTTGACAGGAAACCGTGTTGTTGGCTTAGAGTTGAAACAGCCCATTTACAGAGGTTGTCAAGGCAGCTCGGTACAGAACCAGTGCTAGGTCTAACAGTGTGATGAAATTTGAAATGTAGTTGGGAGTTCAAAAGGTGGCGGAGAGGAACACTTTTTATATCAAGATTCACGAGGTTGTTTTGTCCTAGTAAAAATTGGAAACGGCGAACTTGGTTGGTGTATAGTGAGAGGCAGAATTAGGTATTCCTGATTGTTGAGCTAATGGAAGTGAAGAGGATATTCCTGTTGATAAAAATGAAATAGGTCTTGATAAATGGTTTCCAGTTGAATTAACAGTTCCTGGAATTTGTCCCAAAGATGATGGTGATCTCGGTTTTGAGCAAGAGTTTATGTATGTCTATGCTTTAGAGAAAGTTTTGAGTAAGCTTTCAACAATATTTTCTATTACTCTTTTCTTTTAACGTTTTATGACTTATACCCATTATAGCAAATTTGGAAGGCAACAAATTTTTTAGCAAAATCAGACAATCATATGGCACAAAGCAAGTGAAAAAGGTAACTATGTAAATGGAGATACAGTGTAAGTATATCAAACAAATATTGATGTATAAAAAATGATTGTTGAAAGATGATGGGAAGAATGTGATACCTATCGGAGTCTCTCTGATGGAGCTTCAAGAGATAGTAAGTTTCCTTCTTCTATTATTGCTTCTGCTTCTCTTCTTCTCTATTTCTCAATTTTCTGTCGTCGCGGTTCCTTTCTTTCTGTTCTGCCTGGAATCTTTTTCTTCCCTTTTTTCTGTTGCAGGAATCCTTCTTATAAGCCTGTTGTAGTGACTTTGGAGAGAAATTTTTGGTAACTTTAAACAAAAGTAGTATGCTCTGTTCTAGCTTTCTTGATGGAGCTTTTGTATAACTAATTTCATGTAACTCTAGGCTTGATATGGTACAGGTTTGGACAGGGTTAAGGGCTGCATATAGGCTGTTTTTGGACTGGTGTATAGTTAATTCTGATCTTTCTTTTACAGGGATGATATGCAGAGTAGACAACATTTTGGACAAATTTGTGTGTTGTAGCATGGCTGGAAATTGGGCATATGGTGCAGATTTGGCATAAAGTGGACTGCAAGTTTTAAAGAATGGAGCTTTAGGAGATTAGGATTAGAGTTTTTATGTACACACTTATAATTCCTCTTGTAACTTTGTAATAATTATGAATGTAAATTTATGATAGGCTTCAAGTCAAATTTTTCCTCCTTGGTTTCGATCTCTTGTAATTTGAAAACTTGAATGAATCTTGAGTTTTATGAATGATATTTGGAATGATCTCGTTTGAAAACTTTGGTTGATGACTTTTGCAAGTTAATAGAATAAAGTCATATGGAGTGAGTTCTTGAATTATGATGTGACTTGTTGGATATCTTGAATATCTTTGATAGAATTTTGGGCATGAATGCACTTAGAATAACATTTGAATGGAATACAAATTTATTCTAAAACTTCGAGAATTATCCATAAGAAATTTTGTAAATTTCCTTGAATGTTGTTGAGTGAAATTGTCACTTAACTTCCAAGCAAAACCAAATACGTGAACATCCCATCTTTAGAAATCTTGATCCAATTAACTTGAAGATATAATCGAAGAATTTAAATTAGTTCTCATTTCTGAAAGACACCCTAATTCAATCCATAAAATCAAGTTAATCGTAACAAATGAATGTATTGATTACCACTTCACTTTTGTTCCATGACTTGATAATCAAAATCAAAATATTTTCTTGAAGAAAATTTTGAGAAATGAATGTGGACATACGTATAACCAAAATAGCTTTATCATGAAAAACCAATGAGTCTCAGTTGATGAGTAACTCAAACTTCATGGAGGAAGAAAACTCCACTTCTCTTGATGGACAATAGGGAAATAAACCCTACCCAAAGCTCTTGGTGAATTTGAATTGGAATGACAACAATGTTATGAATACCAATATTCCACCCCTCATCTTTTATACCATAACTCAATACTTTCTCCCCCTCGATACTCAGAATATTCTCGACTGGACGCACTCTCAGTGGAAATGCATTAAATAAGTCTTGGAGATGAATGATACAACTTGAAGTAAAGAAGTAAACGCGTCCATAGAAAACCCTAATTGAGGCTCAACGCCTGATGCCCTTGATTCAGACCTGTCTCTGCACATGACACCAAAGAAACCAAAAACATACACCTTTGTATTTGATTAGAAGTTAGTGACAAATAAGATAAAATGTTCATAATACTTGATAATCTATGCACAAGCAATGCTTGAAGATGAGAGAGTTAAAATTGACCATTTTTTGTGACCTTGATCTTATATGAAAAATGCAAATGAAGATGGGATCTTAGGTCAAAAGTTGGGGTATGACAGCTGCCCCTATTTAAGTTTCTTCTATTCATATATATGAAGATTGAAATCTTCGTCTCAACCAGATTGAAGGTACATAAATATAAAATATGTAATTTTTTGCCCTAAGATACCGCCATTGTGTTTATGATATGAATGTAATATTTGAATTTTATGGGGAATGATGTCGCATGAGACAAACAAATGCTGGAGAATCCAAGCAAAATAATCCACCGGGGAAGAGATTATAACTCTACTGGAGAAACAGAGCCACAGACTTCGAATGAGAGACTCTTATTGGGGAATAATTTCGAGAGAAAATATTTTTCTGACTCTAACAAAGAAAACGCCTTGCATAGGCCACGAAAAATAGATGGCTACTGACCCAAGATGACAATGAGTTTACAACTCAGGGTCAAAGGTAAACAAAAATATACACCAACTCTTACTGATAGTGAACTACTGACCTTTACTGAAGGTGAAACAAAGATGCACCAACTTTTACTGAAGGTAAAATACCAACTCAGGGTTGATGGTAGAACAAACAACATAATACTGACTCAGAAATGATAGTGAATGTCAGCCTTGAGACTGGTAAGCGAATAATTGATATCAGCACTACGATTGGGGATGAAATGATTTACATCATTACTGCAACTGGAGAAAGAAAATAGTTACATCAGTACTGAGACTGGTAAAGAAATGATTTACATCAGTACTGAGATTGGTGAATGATTGGCATCAGTACTGAGACTGGAGAAAGCTCAACTCTATTAGGTCAAACTCCAATAACGAGAAGAAAAAAAAAGGATACTGACTAGCAAATGAGTGAACTACCAACTTCATAGAACAATAACAAGTTTCCCAAAATTCTGGAATTCCACCTAGAACGGGTCTCAACTTCTTCTTTGATCAAGATATCACTCAAAAAAGGTAACATACAAACTTCTCTGCGAGACTTTTTCGGAGATATTCCATTTATTGTCGATGAGCAAACTTCTCAAAAGAGATTCCATTTACGGGTGAAATAACATATTGTTAGGGATACACAAGTTGCTCAAATAAAGAAGCCGCCACTTGTTGTCTTCCAAAGATATCAATAATGCACAAGCTGCTCATGAAGAGGCCGCCACTTGCTATATTCCAAAGATATCAATAATACACAAGCTGCTCATGAAGATTTTGCCACTTGCTATCAATAATACACAAGTTACTCATGAAGAGTCCGCCACTTGCTATATTCCAAAGATATCAATAATTCACAAGCTGCTCATGAAGAGTCTGCCACTTGCTATATTCCAAAGATATCAATAATAAACAAGATGCTCATAAAGAGTCTTCCACTTGCTATCAATAATACACAAGCTGATCATAAAGAGTCTGCCACTTTATATATTCCAAAGATATCAATAATGCACAAGTTGCTCATGAAGAGTCCGCCACTTGCTATATTTCAAAGATATCAATAATACATAAGCTGATCATGAAGAGTCCGCCACTTTCTATCAATAATACACAAGCTACTCGTGAAGAGTCTGCCACTGTCTATATTCCAAAGATATTAATAATACACAAGCTTCTCATGAAGAGTCTGCCACTTGCTATCAATAATACACAAGCTGCTCATGAAGAGTCTGACACTTGCTATATTCCAAAGATATTAATAATGCACAAGCTGCTCATGAAGAGGCTGTCACTTGATATCTTCCAAAGATATCAATAATACACAAGCTTCTCATGAAGAGTCCACCACTTGCTATCAATAATACAAAAGCTGCTCGTGAAGAGTCTGCCACTTGCTATCAATAATACACAAGGTGCTCATGAAGAGTCTGGCACTTGTTGTCAATAATACATAAGTTGCTCATGAAGAGTCTGCCACTTGTTGGCAATAATACACAAGCTGCTCATGAAGAGTTTGCCACTTGTTGTCAATACACAAGCTGCTCAAGAAGAGTCTATCACTTGTTATCATGTTGAGATTCCAAAAGAGTGTTGCAACAACACTATTGGGAAACAAATTTCATCTTCAATGGGAAACCATGAATAGATTCTTCCCGGGAGACCAAATATTTAAATATACAAAATAAATGCACTCTCCATCTAGGTTTCACATCCTAGAGAGATCCACGGGGTAGCTTCTGCAAGAGATAAAACTCAATCCATGAATAAGCTGGAGAGAAAATAGTCAAACAAGACTCCACCAAATGAGGAAACAACTTAATTGGGGATTTATCCTATCCAGAGATGGAAAAGGAAAGCTAAATCAAGATTCTTCCACGAGAGTTAACTCAGTGGGGAATTATAAAGGATGTACACTTTCTACTTAGGTTGACACTCTATTTGGAAAGAGCAAATACGCTATTTGAATAGACATAAGCAAGGTATATGAACCCAATAACATCATCAAATACGAATGTGCATGCATGATGCAAGTGTGAATGAATAAATGAAAGTCATATATATGTTTGACAAAACAGATAGAAGAGATAAATTGGAGATAATAAGACATCATAGTACAACCAGATACTCGAAAACCTCAACAAGATGAGAACATTACTGGAGATAGAATAAAAGCCATCGACGGAGCATATTTCTGCTATAAGGCTCTAATCTCTCTGGAGAGGAAGATATTTTTCGGGAGAAAGCCAAAGTCCAATCTTCTAACATCAATAATCCATTAAAAGGAGAATAACATGAACTCTGCTGCAGCTAGAGAAAAATCATGCTTAGCTGGAACTACTGGGGTACACCACCATCTGATAATGTTTGCAAAGTAGGTCATATATCTTGACAAATATGGATTGCCCCTGGAACTAATTTTGGATGCCCCGAGTTTACTGCTAATAAGTTGTGTGATGTATGACAATTCTTGTGAATAACTTCACTTCTAAAATGCCCCAAGTTATATGGTTGATAAGAAGAAATCGTCTCAAGAAGATTTTAAAAAGGACCTGGCGTCCAAAATGATCTAGTGTCTTCAAACTCTTAAAGAGATTCGTCGAATCTTGACGTGACTGCCCCATATTGACTATATTTGGCACAACAGAGTTTTCAAATTTTCCCTATGAGGATGAACGAACTATGAAGGCAACAACCTATTCATGCTGAAGTTCTTCAGGTGACATGCCCCTGGCTGTGACCATTTTTAGAAATGATTCGCCAATTACTTAATAGAGTTTTAGACCTCAAAATATTAAAATCTTCATTGGTGCTTATATGTAAGCTTCCTTGACATTAAACAAATATTTTACAAGCAGGAAAAGTTTATTCTGAGAATGAAAATTCTAATGCAACAATTATGTAAGTCTTGAAGATTTTTTTTTGAAAAAATGCCGCGAAGCTTGCGAATTAGTGCATTATTTATTTTTGTATGAAAGATAACGAAAGCATATGATACCAACAAAAATATTTTAGCAAAACTTATGGGAGTCAGGAAACACCATCTCGTTGCAGTATGCTTTTAAATAAACTATGTTTCAATTAGGACTTTTGAGAGTTGTAACGTGGCCTGGTTCACAGTTTTAGAAAAAATATTTTAAGGCTCAAATTATTTGGTGCCCACCCCCTTCATGATGTTCTTCAGCCCTATATTCAGTTAATTTGATACAAGCACTCATCTCCCGAAGGATTTAGCTGATAGTTGATGAACCATTGATATTCTTTGGACACAACAGTCACTCACTCTTGACTTTTGTCACACGACTCTGTTCTTTGTTGAGGATTTTATGTTGTAATCCTTTCTTTGCAATTTTTCCCTATCTTTTGCCTGAACTAATTCTTTTGAATTGATAGTCCAGCGGGATACCCTAATTTTTGCCCAAGTCGCTCGTTTTCTAGTTTTCGAATTAGCGGGCTTTTTTATTTTTTATTGATTTTTGAACAAAATGTGTGACTTTAGCTTGTCTTTACTTGTTTAGAGGATTGTGACTACCTTGTTTCTTGATGGATGTGGTATAACTGTTGTGGTATCATCATCTTGTTGATCTCCTAATGTGCAAGAGATACCTATTGGGATATTGTCTTGTATTGATGCACACTACTGATAGGCGAAGATTGACCATTGCGATTTTGACTTTTCTCATCCTTTTGAAGGATAATCATTGTTGTATCTTTAGACGCGCGCTCTTGATGAGATTTGAATACTCAATCATATTAACTGAACACTACCCTGCACCGGGTTTAAAAATAAGGTTTTTTTCTGATCAAAAAAAGAAACTCCTACTTCAAGGCTCAAAGGGGTTAACGAGGGTTTCACTCCCTTATACCTCCGGTGTTTAGGAATTTGAAACAATGCATGTACATCGTCAACGGGGTTTTATCCAAAAGCATACAACAAGAAATTTTATGTCTTAATATCATCATTCTCCCTCCAATCTCTGCCTAGGCAAGATAATGGGTAACAAGTTGGTATCATAATGCAAAAATAAATTTAAAATTGAAAACAAATACGAGTGAAACAAATGAGTTTCTTCAAGACAAACATATTCATTATATTAAGATAATTATTCAAATGCAAACAAGTTTTTACATGCAAACAATGCATTGATAAACAAGAAAAATTACAAATGAAAAAGAAGTAAAAATGCTAATTAAACTGAGAAGACTCTCTTCTTTAAACTCCACGATATCCTTTAATCTTCAGCAAAGGCTTAACTTGAACCTCAAGAAAAATATCTTTAAATGACAAGATACCACTTCTGACCAATTTCTGGACTTCAACTTTCAATGAATAACAATGTTAGATACTATGCTCAGGGGCTCCTTGATGAAAGACATAAGTCAAATCGGCTTTGTAGTACCAAGGCATCTTCGATGGAGATCGGGTATGAACCAAATTCCTCTGCATCAAGACAGGAAACAACTCTGTATAGGTAGTTAGAATTGGATCAAATTGGGTTTTTCTCTGATTAGGAGCTTGCTGGTTCTATTGACAAATTGGAGCAACATGAGGTAAATTGAACACAGGTATGACATGAGAAACATGTTGATTCTGACGATGATTGTTTCCTCCTCTGGTTCTCTTCTTGGAAACATTATTATCAAACTTCTTCACACCACTAGCTGAGCCACCATCTTCAGATAAACATTCCCTTCTGACATCCTCTTCTAGAAGCACTCCCACATTCATTTTTTCAGGGAAATCACTGGGTGCATTGACTATCACCTTCTCATGAAAGAATGATTTCAAAATGTCTATGAAGAACTTTTCCATATCTTCTTCCATCCTATAAGGATTGACTTGGGTAGCAACCAAAGTTTCAACCAAAGTAGTTAGATACTCTATACCAACCTTCAAAGTAGTTACCTCTTTGTGGAGTTCAAAAATCTCTTTTTTGATATTTCCCATCTTTCTCTTAGCGTGAGTGTTGTATTGGTGAAACTAAAGGAATAAACAGAGCTTAGAAATGACTTTTGAAAATGAAATAAAAAATGTAGACTGATGTATGATATGTAAATGAAAAAGAGAGTTTTTATTTGACTTTTCAAGGAACTCAAGATATTAAGTTGTAAACATCAAAATATTAAGATAGAAAAATGAATTCTAAATTGGATCCAAGCGTTGATCAAGTTATCATCAAGATCAATCATCCATTTTGGTGGATTAGGGTTTTCATCCCATAAACACCCAAGATCCATTAAGTTTGACGAAACTTATGATGTTTACAAAGAAAGACCCCCAAATTCCTTGAAAATCAAGTGAAAAAGAGTTTCATGGATGCATGAAGGCATGGTTATGCAACAATCACAAGCAAGGTCACAAACAAAGTTGAAAGCTTCGACGTCACGAGCATGGAGTCCAAGGTAAGAATCACCCACAAGGTATGAACTAAGGTTTTCAAATCACATGTAGATTAAGGTTATAAAAGGTTCCCAGAGTCTACATCCTTACTTCGGATATTACCAATGTTCCAATTACTCAATAATTAGTAATATTCACGGGAAAAACTCGTTTGAGTGCAGTATCACATGACAACTACTTCCAGATTACTCTATCATACTCTCCGTACTACATCTAAAAGGCCAGGGTGGGTTAAGGGTGCTATGGCTCTCCGCTTCTCTGGCTCCCAGGTCAAAAGCGGTAATGTCTTCCCGATTACTGGGTAAACAATACTACAGTCAAAGGGGTCTCCACTGAATATAGGATTTCATATCTCCTTCTTCGGGATTACTCCCTCAAAGTTAACATGACTATACCACTCGTCCTATCTTAAGTTTACCTTAGTTCGGGTGTAGGACTTGTCCGTTGTAATCAACACCCAAAGAAACCACAAATTAGCACATATAAGAAAACAACAAATAATAACAAAACTAGATATAACAAAATAGGTTTAACCCACTTAGTGTATTTTTAATTCTCCAGCAGAGTCACCAATTCTGTAACGGTTAAAATTAGAGATCAAGCTATTTAATTAACTTGACTCGCAAAAGCAAGAGTCGTCACCGCGCTTTATTATTTCCAAGGGAAAATGGAAAAGAGCGAAATAAAACCCTCAAATATGCAATATAAAGTAATACTTAAAAGTAATGAAAATACAGTTCATTTTTGAAAGAGATCGAAGGTTCGGGGGTTGGTTATACAATGAGAAGGTACTAGCACCAAATGCATCTGCGGTACTCCGCAGGAGCCTTTTGAAATATATATTTTTGGTTAAATACGTTTGTTTGGTTAAAATGGATACGAATGAAATTTTGAAGATACGACGACCTAGTATCGAAGTTTTGACTTAAAAGGGTGTGGGTTTTAAAGTTGAGTCTTTTAGGAAAATTGACTTAAGATTAACAAAAAATAGTAAAACAAAAATGAATGAAGGGATTCGCACAATCATATAAGATGTATTTGATGATATGAAATCAACAAAATTAAAACATTTCCCCTTGGAATTTAGACGGACGAACAAAATAAAATGAACGTCAAAATATAAACATTCGAAAATTCACAAGAAAATAAATCTAACGAAACATATTAATGACCGAAAGACCCCGAAAAATTAAAATGACAAAGATATTTAAATACAAATAGAAGAGAATGGAACTAATTATCTAAATTAAAATTCTAATATTACTTACTAAAATAATTCTAAACTAATTACAAATTCTAAAGTTATAAAAGTAATTCTAAAATTACTAAGTTAGATCTAAACTAAATTAAAATTCTAAAGTTATTAAGTTAAATCTAAATCAAATAAAATTCCAAAGTTACTAAAGTAAATCTAAATCAAAAAAAAATCTAAAATTACTAAACTAACTCTAAATCAAATAAAATTCTAAAATTACTAAACTAAATCTAAATCAAATAAAAATTCTAGAGTTATTAAATTAAATCTAAATCGTATAAAATTCTAAAATTATTAAATTAAATCTAAATAGAAATTCTAAAGTTATTAAAGCTCTAAAATTACTAAATTATATCTAAATTATTTTAAATGTAAACTAAGTTAATTATAAAATTCTAATGTAATCTAAACTATATTACTAACAATTTCGAATGGGCTTAGGAAAAATTGATTGAGTTGAAGCCCATAAATGCTATAAAAACAAATAAATTAAAAACAAAACAATGCTGCTTCACACAGGTATCGAACCCATGTCCTCATGTGTTTCACTTACATGCTCCAGCCACTACACCAAAATGTTCATTCATTATATTCTCTTAATCAAAAACTATAAAACACAAAACTTGCAAAATGGGTTGGGCTAGGCCCAAACCCGGATCCAGGTTACCAAGAGAGATTGGGGAATTTTCTGGAACCCTAGTTTGGAGAAAAAAGAGGCGCCGAAATTTCATGACTTTGGGAAGGGGAAGAATTTAATTAAGTTTATTGAATCTTCCCTAGAAAATACGTTGCTTTCTCCCTCTCTCGGAAAATAAACGTAACACTTCTCTCTCACTCTTCTCATCTCTTCTATACCAACAACACCTCTACGTTCATCTTTGATTTCTCTATTTCCTTCATCTTCATCAAACCCTACAACTTTCACACATCACTTCAACTTCACGAATTCACAGCCGTACATATATTCAACAATATAAAACCGCAACAACACGAACACATATCAATGCATAGATTTCAGAGAAGAAGAAAAGAAGAGAAGATCGAAGCATTCAGAAATGAAATAGTGAAGGCGTACTTGAACTAAATGTATCTTCATATCAGTCACCTCTATCGTCGAGGTATGTAACTATTGTTCCATCTTTTGCCTCGCTTCTTATTACCAGCATGTAGAGAAGAGCATGTGGATTAATAACCCTGTGGAATCGAAGCCTCGCTTCTTTTTACCTCAACGTTTTTAAGACTTCTACCCGTTATAGCAAATTTGAAACACAATAAAAAATTTAGCAAAATCATACAATCATGTGGCACAAAGCAAGTGAAAAAGTTAAATTGTTTAAATTGAGATACAGTGTAAGTATATCAAAAAAATATTGATCTATAAAAAATTATTGTTGAAAGATGATGGGAATAAGGTGATACCTATCAGAGTCTCTCTGATGGAGCTTCAAAAGACAGTAAGTTTCCTTCTTCTATTATTGCTTCTGCTTCTCTTCTTCTCTATTTCTCAATTATCTTCTGTGGTTCCTTTCTTTCCGTTCTGCCTGGAATCTTTTTCTTCACCTTTTTTCTATTGCAGGAAGCCTTCTTATAAGCCTGTTCGAGTGACTTTGGAGGGAAAGTGTTTGGTGACTTTAAACAAAATTAGTATGCTTTGTTCTAGCTTTCTTAATGGAGCTTTTGTATAACAAATTTCGTGTAACTCTTGGCTTGATATGGTGCAGGTTTCTACATGGTTGGGGGCAGCATAAAGGTTGTTTTTGGACTGGTGTATAGCTAATTCTGATATGTCTTTTGCATGGCTGATATGCATAGTAGACAACAACATTTTGAACAAATTTGTATGTTGTAGCATGGCTAGAAATTGGGCATATGGTACAGATTTGGCATAAAGTGGACTGCAAGTTTTAAAGCATGAAGCTTTAGGAGATTAGGATTAGAGTTTTTATGCACACACTTGTAATTCCTCTTGTAACTTTGTAATAATGATGAATGTAAATTTATGATGAGCTTTAAGTTGAGTCTTTCCTTGTTGGTTTTGATCTCTTGTAATTTGAAAACTTGAATGAATCTTGAGTTTTGTGAATGATATTTGGAATGATCTAGTTTGAAAACTTTGGTTGATGAATTTTGCCAGTTAATAGAATAAAGTCATATGGAATGAGTTCTTGAATTATGATGTGAATTGTTGGAAATCTTGAATGTCTTTGATAGAATTTTGGACATGAATGCACTTAGAACAACATTTAAATGGAATACAAATTTATTATAAAACTTCGAGAATTATCCATAAGGAATTTTGTAAATTTCCTTGAATGTTGTTGAGTGAACTTGTCACTTAACTTCCAAGCAAAACCAAATATGTGAACATCCCATCTTTAGAAATCTTGATCCAATTAACTTGAAGATATAATCGAAGATTTCAAATTAGTTCTCATTTCTCAAAGACATCCTAATTCAATCCATAAAATCAAGTTACTCGTAACAAATGAATGTCTTGATTACCACTTCACTTTTGTTCCATGACTTGATAATCAAAATCAAAATATTTCCTCGAAGAAACTTTTGAGAAATGAATGTGGACATATGTATAACCAAAATAGCTTTATCATGAAAAACCAATGAGTCTCGGTTGATGAGTAACTCAAACTTCATGGAGGAAGAAAACTCCACTACTCTTAACGGGCAGTAGGGAATTAAACCCTACCCAAAGCTCTTGGTGAATTAGAATTGGAATGGAAACAATGTTGTGAATACCAATATTCCACCCCTCGTCTTTTATACCATAAGTCAATACTTTCGTCCCCTCAATACTCTGAAAATTCTCGACTGGGCGCGCTCTCAGTGGAAATGCATTAAAGAAATCTTGGATATGAACGATACAACTTGAAGTAAAGAAGTAAACGCGTCCATAAAAAACCCTAATTGAGGCACAACGCCTGATGCGCTTGATTCAGACATGTCTCTACACATGACGCCAAAGAAACCAAAAACATACACCTTTGTATTTGATTAGAAGTTAGTGACGCATAAGATAAAATGTTCACGATACTTGATAATCTATGGATAGGCAATGCTTGAAGATGAGAGAGTTAAAACTGACCATGTTTCGTGACCTTGATCTTATATGAAAAATTTAAATGAAGATGGGATCTTAAGTCAAAAATTGGAGTATGACAGTAGTGTTATATCTTCTTTTTAGAAGAACTATTGTAAATACTGCTTGATTGTAATTATTTCAAGATTTGTTTCCTCAAGTGACTAAGTTGTAGTTTGTATACTTGAGAGGGCTAAGGTGTTTTTCTAAACTCTTAGATGTTGTTGTAATCTTTCAAGATTAGTGGATTAAGTCCTTTTATAAGGAAAAATTAACTTGGTGGGTGGACAAGAGTAGCCTTTTCTAAAGTGAACTTGTATAAACTAATTGTGTCATTTTTCTTTCTAGCTTGTCTATCACTGATCGTTTGTGAGAAGAATCTCTAAAAGATTTTTTTTTGAAAACCCAATTCAAACCCCCACCTTCTTGTGTTTTTCTCTATTTCAATTGGTATCAGAGCTCGGAATCTATTAATGATTTTCCAATCAACTACTTAACCGTGTAGAGAGGTCCAGCGTGAGAAAAACATAAATGGTCACTGCAAACATAAACGAAAGAGATAGTTACAATGCTAAACCTCCAGTGTTTGATGGAGAGAAATTTGAATACTGGAAAGATAGACTAGAAAGCTTATTTCTAGGATATGATACAGATCTTTGGGATCTTTTCATATATGATTATGAAGAACCTATATCTGTAATTTGTATTCCCATTCCAAGAAACAAAATGAATGATGAACAAAAGCGTGTGCTCAAAAATCACCATAAAGCCAGAAAAATTCTTCTCAACGCTATATCTTACAATGAATATCATAAGATAACTAATAGAGAAACAACAAAAGATATTTTTTATTCATTGAGAGTGGCGCATGAAGGTAAGACTCAAGTCGAGGAGACTAAGGCTCTGATCTTAATTCAAAAATATGAAGCCTTCAAAATGGAAGATGATGAGATTATTGAAACTATGTTTTCAATGTTCCAAACTTTAGTCGCATGACTTAAAGTTTTGGAAAAAGGTTACTCCATATCTGGTCATGTCAAGAAGATCATCAGAAGCCTTCCCAAAAGATGGAGACCAATGGTTACTGCGCTGAAGCTTGATAAGGATCTGAATAACATAACTCTTGAAGAGTTAATTAGTTCCCTTAAGAGTCATGAGATAGAGATCGAGGAAGATGAGCCTCATAAAAGAGGAAAATCTGCTAATCTAAGATCAAGATCAGAAAGACTAAAGTCAGAAAAGTACAAAGCCTTCCAGGCTGATGAAGTAGAAGATTCTAACGATGAAGTTTCTGATGACGAATATGAATTATCCCTCATGTTCGGAAGAGTCAAGCAACTATGGAAGAAAATACAAAACAACTTATGAGGATCCAGAAACATAGGAGATAGACCAGAAACATCTGCGAGAGAAAGAGAAAGCAAGGAAGTAACATGCTAGGAGTGCAAGGAACATGGACACTACATAAATGAATGTCCAACGCTCAAGAAAGAAAGCACCATAAAGGAAAGCTTCAATAAAAGCAGTTTCAATGGAAAAAAGAAGGGTCCCATGACAATATGGAATGAATCAGACTCTTAAGGATCAAAATCTGAAGAATAGCATGCTAACATAGCATTCATGGCTACTACATCAGAAGGAGACGACACAGAAAATGAGTCTGACTCAAAATAGGTATTTTTTGAACTTTCTCGTGCTAAATTAGAAGTATGTCAGTATAAATCTCTAAGTAGGTATCAAAAACTTCAACAAAAGTTCAAGAACCTTCAAAAAGTTCATAAATATGAAGTTGAAGAGTATGGTAAGCTAGATAAAAAATTTCTGAACAAAAAGGAGACAATTTTATTTTAGAAAAAGAAAATGTCTTTTTGAACAAGAAATGTTTAAAACTTGAAGAAACTCTTTCTAAAGCACCTCCATCTTCTTAAACCATCTTATACAAATATGATAAGGCATTTTAGAAGTTCTTGAACAACAACATAGGAAGAATAAAAATGGCTTCCATGATCTATGGTGTTAGTCATAATAGAAAAAGAGGAATTGGTTATGTTTGTGACAATGAAAATCAGAACTCTTTTAAAGAAAACCAACCTATATCTCCTTTTACTTATCTCTATCCTTGTGCACATACACAAAAATTCAATGTTGCACAAAAACTCAAGTTTATTAGAAACTTTGGGAAAACTAATTCTAAAGGACCCAAAAGACTCTAGGTACCAAAAGATAAAATAGTATATGTTGCAGATATCTTATGCAATAGAGTTGAAATACCATTCATGGTACCTAGACTCTGGTTGCTTACGACACGTGACGGGAAGAAATCATATAATCTAAAACCTAGAACTTAAAGATGTTGGGTTCGGTTGTTTTGGAGGAGATCAGAAAAGAAGAATAAAAGGATCTGGAACAGTTAGTAATGGATCTCTTCCTTCTATATTCAATGAACTTTATGTTGAGGGTTTAATGCATAACTTGTTATCCATAAGTCAATTAAGTGATAACGGTTATGACATTATTTTTAATAAAATATCATGTAAGGTGTTGTACCCCAAAATTTGCCCTCCCATATTCTTCAAGGTTTGTCAAGATCAATCTCTAAATGGTTCAAGATTTGCTCAAGGATTGCACAGTTCAAATGCCTCCTAAGCTAGTCAAAATCAGGGTTTTGGTTCCTGCAAAGAATTTGAGGTTTTCAGTGGTCCAATCAAGTCTCATGTGCCCATATACATTGTCAAGCATCTACATGTCAAGTCTCAAGGCTCACAGGGTCAAATTGCACAGTCAAAAGCCCTATTTGGTTCACAATCGACTGTAGGGGCAAAATCGTCATTTTACAGTCAAAAGTCAGAATTTTTGGTCAACATCTTATTTTGAAGCCACAATCATCATTTGATCAAGTCTTGATCATGATTCCTCAAGCATGGCTTAAAAATCATCAAAGATGCACAAGTTACTATTTTTGGACAACAGAAAAGTCAACTGTAACTTGACCAGGGCATAACTTTTTCATGGTTCATCAGAAAAATCCCATCCAATGCTCATTTTGAAGGGGATGACATTTCCTACAACTCATCTTCACATTCCAAGTCCAATAAATTCTCTCACAAAAAGTTATCAATTTCTACATTATAGGTCAATTTCAAAAGTCAACAAAAATGCACTTTAAGTCAAAGACCATAACATGAGATTGGTAAATCAAAATGACATGGGACCAAAGGCATTGGTTAGAGGACTTCAATACCTTTCCAAAATGTCCAAGAACATGTTCATATGATCAAAATTGAGCAAGATATGCATTGGAGAAGTTGGAAAAAATTTGGGAATTTGCAAAAGTCAACTTTGCCCAAAACACCTCATTTTTGCTAATGGGCCTCAAATTTCTTCTTGAAACAATGTCCAAGGCCTATGCACGACCCATTGAGATGAAATTGATTTATTTTCTTATTTTTTATTAATTAATTGAATTTTTAATCAATATTAATTCATTTAATTCATTTAATTGTAGGAAAATTCAAAGATATGATTTCTCAATCTTTTTGTGAAGCAAAAGAGGTCAACACATGCTGAAGATTTCGTGTATCAATCAAGGGGACCAAAATCTCCAAAATTAGAAAGTTTTGTCAATCAAAAATATGCAAAGAGATGTGATTGGAAATCAAATATTGAAAACATAATGCCATGGATCTTTTGCCCAAAGATTTAACCTAATTCAGTCCTCTATATGTACTAAAGCTAAACCTAATTCCATACAAGTGAAAATTCTGCAAGAGAGGCCATAACCAATTCCAAAAAATATCAAAGAAACTCAAAACTGAATTCTACTTTCCAGGCCAATTCAAGGGCTTTTGTGGTTTCTAACACCTTGCAGGGATCCCCAGATACATTTTGCAATCAAATTCGTGTGCTAAAGCTCAAGAAATCTCCACAAACAGTCACACGGTTTGGTTAATTTTTCCATAATCGTAATTCAATATTCATGCATTATTAATGAGATTTTTTGTGTGTATTGTATTGCTAGAACCTTTCTGAAGCTAATGGTATAGGTGAATTGCATTATGGTGCCCTAAAACGCAAATCACCATTGGAGAATTCTAGGTTTTTCAAGCTTCAAAATTAGGGCTTTTCAGGTCCGGTAAAATTAGAACCTTCAACGCCTATGGTTGAATTCATCAAGGCCAGACGAATCCAACACAACCCTCGCGAACAAGTTATCTTGCACACAGTTCTATTCGCTATTTTCTCTCGTTGCAGGTTGTGGGGGTTAAAAACCCCCGCTAATTGTTTTTATTTTATAGGGAATCTGGGGAAGAAGACAAGACGTGGTGCTATGCCATTGGATCATTCAAACGCACGCGCTATTTTGTTTTCTCTCTCCAGCATATGATTGTTTTTTATATTATTTTCAATTGTTAATATTATATCAAATGCAGCATGATGGCCTAGTGGTCAGTGAGGTGGACGTTCATCATTGGGACCTGGGTTCGATTCCCAGGTCCCACAAATTCCTTGTTTCTATTTTTTTCAATGAGTTCACATGCAGGCTTCATGAAAGGCTCCACCATAAACCTCACGCTGCAGCTTGCCAAGTGGACACAAAGCTCAATCCAATGGCTGTGAGATGCTGGACACCATGCTCCAAGTCAACATGCACGTGGACAATTACAAAAGTCAGAAGGGCTTGGCTTAATGGGCCAGAAATTCCAGGCTTAACCTCCATCTGGGCCAGCATACCCCCCTGGTTAATTGCTTGTTTATTTTCTTTTAACTAATTATTTTAATAATTGTTATTACTACTATTTAATTAATTAACAAATTAATATTTTTCATAATTAATTCAGAGAATAAAAAATGTAAATATTTTCATTAATTATTATTATTCTTATTTATTAATTTATTTTGTAAATAAATTCTAATTAATCAACTTAGTTTTAATTAGGTAATTTTGACTATTTTTACAATAAATAAAACCAATTTAGAATTAGGATTTTTCTTTTGACTTTTAATTTCTTTTATTTTATTTTTATTAAAGACTTAAAAAACACAAAAAAACTTTTCTTTTAATTAATTAATTAATTAGGTTTAGGTTTAATATTTGATTAATTGCAAAAAAAAGGACAAACTACTTTCTTTATTTCTCAAAAGGGTCAAAACCCTAAGGATGTCCTGATTAAATATCTTTTCGCGCATTATCATTATTTATTTGATTATATTTATGTAACTGTTTCCGAGGATGTAATAGTTAATTAGGATTTTATTGCTTCTTTTACTTTCTCGCATTTATTTCCAAACAGGTTATGTTTTTGGCGATGTATAGACCCGCGCCTTGTAATAGCGTAGATTCATATTTCCGCAATTTATTTTCCGCACTCTTAACTGTTAATTATGCATAACAAGATTGCCTGACAAATAAAATCAATCTGTAGCTCACAAATGCATGTTCAAAGATAAACATTAACTGAAAAACAACACACATGCACATGCCACTCCTAGGGTACGCCTCACTGGTTGCCTCGACGTGGTCGTCAAGTATAGGGTGTTTTAGAGGTCGCCCTCCTGTCTAAAGATCCAATTGCCTCGAAACGGTTGCCTCGGATAAAAAGGATCTAGGACATTAGGGTTACCACTAAGGCGTCCTACCATTCCTTTGGTGACCACATTATCCCTATAATCGAATTGACCTGAATAACTCCAACGATGGTGCTACCTACCTCTCAATGGTGGGATAGTACTATCTAAAGGACTCTTACACAGCTAATTCCTTAGAGTAGGTAGATTTCTCCTGGGTACTTTCTCTCTCAAAACAAACAAAACAACTTTTCGCACTGACACTTTCAAAAAGTTTTCAAACAAATATTTCATACACTCTTGAGGACAGATACAAGAGTTACTTAGAAATTTTTCAAACGAAACTTTTTTCAAAACCCACACACACTTGAAAAGCAAACAATTTTTGAAAACATAAGAGCAAGTACCTAAGAGCCCGTGGATAACCACGGATAGAAAGGTTGCTAACACCTTCCCTTTCTATAAATCTACCTCCCGAACCGAGAAACATTCTCGAAAAAGGAATTTTGATGTGCTTTTGTCATTTCCTTGTTGGAGAATATAAAAGACGGTGGCGATTCTTGCTTACCGCGAAATTTCGCGAACCAGCTTAAAAACAGTCAGTTCTATTCCCACCGACCACAAAACTGGCGACTCTGCTGGGGATACTTATAAAAGTGAGGTGTACCTTAGGATTAGACCACTCTTATGTTTTCAATTGCCTGTTTTGATTGCTTTAATATTGTGGGCCTGTTTTGGGAGTTTCATAGATCCTAACCCGGATCTGGGGGATACCTTTTAGGTAGCAACAAACTGTGAGGGAACTGTGTGGGGTATACCGACACGGTTGAAGCAGTTTGCTACGTTGATGTGGCACTTTGGTGAGTACCGGTAACCCTTGAGTCAAGTCAAGGAGAGTACGGGGCCGCCGCGTGGTGTCGTGAAGCATCCACTGACCTTAGGAACCTTACTTGACCATCCTGGCCTCTTTAGGGGTAGTGAGATGACCGACTTTGGTGCAGTCCGAAGTTGGTAGATACTCGATACTACACTCATTGAGGGTTGTTTTCTTGGAATATTTTGATCGCCAGTTCAGTGGCTAAATCAAAACAATGAACATAGAAAACAACCCAATGATATTGAGCTCCTTAGAACCCGGTTACTTTTAATAGGACAAGTTTTGAACCCACCAACTTCAAGAGGGTAGTACCTAGACCTCATGCTGGCCTAAGCTCTAAAGGCTTTCTGGTGTGACTTGTGTGCCTTATCATGTTTGCTTTTTGTGAATACTTGTGGTGTGTCCTTATCATAACATCATAGCATCATACAACATCATATGCATTTACTAACCACTTCAAGGGTTCGAATCTTCATCTTTGTTCTTGTTTTATAGGACATGGAAACTATCCGCAGAAAGACAATTCAGGTCAACCTTGTAAGGATCCCTCCTCAGCCTAAGGAGCTTACATCCAGGATTCCCGAGAACTCTTCCTTCAGTGAAAGGCATGGTAGACTCATCAGCTTGGTCAACGCCAACATTGAAGAAGATATGATAAAAGTTCTCTTCCAGTTCTTTGACCCCTTGCACCACTGTTTTACTTTCCCGGATTATCAATTGGTGCCTACTTTGGAAGAGTTTTCTCAGCTTCTGAAGGTTCCCATTCTCAGTCAACTACCCTACAACGGTACGGAAAGGGAACCAAAACTTGAAGAGGTTGCTAAAGCATTACACCTACAACCATCTGACATCAAGGGACATTGGGAAATCAGAAGTGGTATCAAAGGATTCTTGGCAAAGTTCCTGTTTGAGAAGGCCCAAGAATGTTGGAATTCCCTTGACTTACAAGCCTTTGAAGAAGTTGTGGCACTCCTTGTCTATGGGTTGGTGTTGTTCCCGAATCTAGATCAGCTTATAGATATCAATGCTGTCAAGATCTTCATGTCCAGGAATCCTATACCTACGTTGCTCGGGGACATCCTCCACTCATGTTACACTCGAACCATGAGAAAGAGAGGTGTTCTCATGTGCTGCACTCCTCTCCTGGCAAGGTGGTTTATTTCGCACCTTCCATAATCAGTTTTGAAGAACGAGCGGGGTTTGAGATGGTCACAATGATTAATGACTCTTACACATGCTGATATACATTGGTGTTCTCGGTCCATAGAAAATGTCACTATCATTGATCGTTGCAGAGAGTTCCCTAATGTTCCTTTACTTGGAATTAGGGGGGGCATTACTTACAACCCATGTCTGGCTTTGAGACAGTTTGTATATGCTCGGAGGGATGGCCCTCATGACATGTTGATTCCTGACATAGTTTTTGACTTCGACAATGATGCACAAGGACTTCGCCAGAGATTCATCAGAGCTTGGAGGATGCCCAATAGGGTAGATAGTAAGACACTGGGGCACAAGAACTCCATCCCCCTTGAACCTTATCTCAAGTGGGTACGAGCCCGCTCCCAGAAGCTGGTGATGCCATATCCTCATGTTCTCCCCGTGATCAAAGAGCCAGTTTTGGAAGGAGAGGTGCCATACACCATTCAACATCCTGACATGCCGACATCTTGGGAAGAAATGCAAAAAAGCTGGATCCAACTCAAGGAAGAACGGAATTCTCTTGAAACCAGTCTACATGCCAGTGAGAAGAAGGTCTTGGAGCTCACCCGTCTACTGCACGAGGAAAAGACTCTCAACACCTACGTCGCTCCGAAGAGGATGCGCAGTGTCTTTTGGGATTAATTATTTTGTAATGTTTTGCCCATGAGGCCCTGATGTACTGAACAGATTATTTCTTAATATAACATGTGTTCCCTTTTTGTCTATAACGAATTTGAACTTTCGAACCCTTGAATGCATTGCATAAATAGCATATCATGCATCATGTGCATAACAGGTACTCTTTTTCTACAGGTTGCTTAATCTTCTTCGCTGTTTATTTCAGCAATCATCATGAATCCTGAATCATCCAATGAACAAGCTATCAAGGCCCTTCAGGCCCAGAACGCCCAGTTTCAAGAGTTGGTCATGAGCTTAGCCCAGGGTCAACAGGAATTGAAGACTCTGCTTTTGAAGAAGAAGAAGAGGATTGTGCTGTTTAACACTGGACGGAGGTTTGGGAATACACTGCAAAATGAGGCTGATTAGGCTACTTCCTCTGTAGGGAAAGACAGTCCCCAAGGGGGAAGGGCTCCTAGTCCCGTGGTCTCTAACAATGAGACAGATTTCAATGGTGAACAGTACCCTCCTGCTGAGGACAAGTACAAGCAACTAGAGGACCGTCTAAGCGTTATGGAGATTCAACACGTGTCTGGGTTGGATTTCGGAGATCTAGGTTTATCTTCTGGGGTGGTGATCCTACACAAGTTCAAGGCACCTGCCTTTGCAAAGTACGACGGGGCATCCTGCCCTAAGCTGCATCTCAGATCATACGTAAGGAAGATCCAACCTTACACTGCAGACAAGAACTTATGGATCCATTTCTTCCAGGATAGCCTTTCAGGGGCTCAACTCGAATGGTTCTATCAGCTAGATAGAACCAGTATTCAAAACTGGAAGGACTTGGCTACTGCATTTTATAAGCAGTATCAGTACAATTCCGACCTTGCTCCCACGCGTACCCAATTCTAGGGTATGTCACTTGGGACGGGAGAAGGATTCAAAGAGTACGCGCAAAAGTGGAGAGACCTGGCTGGCAGGGTGCGGCCACCTTTGACTGACCGAGAGCTCGTTGATATGTTCCTAGGGACCCTGTATGGTCCGTTCTTCAACCATCTGATTGGTAATTCTTCTGCTAGGTTCACAGACCTGATCTTAACTGGAGAAAGGATAGAAGCTGGTATCAAGTCGGGGAAGATACAAAAAGGTGCCTCCTCGAGTTCTGAAAAGAAGCCCTTCAAGAAAGAATCTAGTGCTGTGTATGGGTCCAGGAAACAGAATAAACCGGAACGCCGCCAAGCTGTCAACGCGGTGGTAATCTCAAAGCCCGCTGCTGCTCCTCAGCAATATAACCAACCAAGGGGTGAGAGACCCAAAAGGCAGTACACTCGGCTCAGTATGACCCTATCTCAGATTTTGCCGCAACTGCTGTCAACCAATCTGGTAACTGTCAAAGAAGCTCCAAAGGTAGTGAATACAACATCTCCAAAGTACAACCCCAACGCCCGTTGCGCTTATCACTCTGATAGCCCGGGGCATTCTACGGATGATTGTTGGGCTCTGAGGAATAAGGTTCAGGACCTTATTGATGCTAAAGAAATACAGTTCGAGGCACCCGAAAGGCCCAATGTTGTGACTGCTCCCATGCCCCAGCATGGAGTGAATGCTGTGGAAGAAGACCTGTATGTAGCCTCTGTGGATGATATTGCTACTCCGTTGTTGACTGTCAAGAGGAACCTGTTGCTAGCCGGTTTATTTCCGGGATGTAGCAAAGGTTGCCTTCTATGTTCTGTTTCACCTGCTGGTTGTCCTTTGTTGAAGTCAGGTATCCAAAGCCTGATGGATAATAAAGAGATATTGTTCGAGAAGATTGTTGTTCCTGCTACCCGTACCGAAGAAGTTTCTATTGTCACTATTTTCAATAACCCTCCTAAGGCTCCCTCAAAGAAGCCTGTCAAAATCATGTCCACTCAGAAGATTGCTCCTATCATCATCACTGTTCCGGGGCCCCTCCCCTATACATCTGACAAAGCTGTCCCATGGCACTATGGGGCAGACGTTTATGTGCTTGGAGTAAAACAAGAGTTTGATACTAGTACCGGCGTCAGCAACATCACTGGGCCTACCAAAGTCACTCGCAGTGGCAGGCTCTTCTCACCAGATATTGCGCCACCAACTATTTAGAGACCTATTGTCATCACACCTGCAAGTGTGCCCGCTTCCCTGCCTGACCAAGTTCCTGTTTCTACCCCTGCTGCCGAGTCATCTGACGCTCGGGGCAAAGGGATTACTACTGATATGCCTGCCCAGACGGAGGCACCAAAGACAACCGCTGTCGAAGCTTCCAAGCAAGAGATGGAAGAGATCCTCAAGATTATCAAGAAGAGTGATTTCAATGTAGTTGAGCAGCTGGGGCACACCCCCTCTAAAATTTCTATGCTATCACTGTTGTTGTGTTCAGAGGCCCATGCCAAAGCCCTGATTTCCTTCCTGAAGACGGCCCATGTGCCACAAGAAACGTCTGCTGATCAGTTTACCGATTGTGTGGCCAACTTGACTGCTGATAATGGGTTGGGTTTCTCTGACGCCGACCTGACTGCCAAAAGGAAGAACCATAACGACGCCCTACATGTCTCCATTGAATGCAGGGGCACTACTCTTGCCCATGTGTTGGTAGACACCGGTTCTTCGTTGAACGTATTACCCAAGAAGGCTCTAGACAGGGTGGATTGTGAGGGTTTAGAGCTCAAGCCAAGTAACATTGTTGTCCGGGCCTTTGACGGGTCCAAAAGGATGGTGCATGGTGAAGTTGACATTCCAATCAGGGTTGGTTCTCAGGTCTTTGATTCAACGTTCTATGTGATGGACATCCGACCATCCTATTCTTGTTTGCTGGGTCGTCCATGGATCCACAAGGCTGGAGCTATGACCTTAACTCTACATCAGAAGCTTAAGTACCCGGTCAGAGGGAAGATTGTTACAGTTCAGGGGGAGAAGGAATATATGGTCAGCCACCTTAACTCGTTCCGGTACATAGAGATGGACGGGGAGTTCATTGAGACCCACTTTCAACACTTTGAAGAGGTGCCTCAGACACTGGCCTCAGCAGAGACTGTGACTGAAGAAGATTCTCCTTTGAAGATGGCTTCCTTAAAGGATGCCCGGGATGTGATTGAGAAGGGTGAGTGCGCAAACTGGGGCCAACTTCCTGATTTTACTCCGAAGACTGACAAATTTAGTTTAGGTTTCACTGCAGAAGCTCAAGGTCTGTTCGTAAAGCAAGGATTGGAAGACCTCCTGTGTTCATCACCAACCCGGGAGTGAATGCTATTGAAAATGATGTGGGGGAATCTGAATTTGACAGCTGGATCTACCCAACGACCAACGGTGGACTGAACAACTGGACTGCCAAAGATTTCATACCTATTACTTTTGTCACTTAGTAATGAACTCCTTTGTTTTGAATTTGTAACGAACATTAATTTTAAACTTTATGGCCTGGTGTCTTACCCGGGGCACCGTGGCTTCATTTGTGAGGGCTTATTATTTGTCATTTTCATATATCATGAATAAAAACATTGGACGTTTTTCGCATTTCAAATCTTGTGCTCCCTTTCTTTCTTTATATATTGCAAAACAGCTATATTTACACACACTCACCTATACAGGTTCCAATCCACTCTGGATCTCACTGGTAACGACTCTGCTACTGCCAGTTATGACTTCGAAAATCCGATCAACTTAGCCGAAGACGAAGGTGAAGATGATTGTGAAGTGCCTGGTGAGCTTGCAAGGCTGTTACTCCAGGAAGAGAGGGCCATTCAGCCACATGAAGAGCCAGTGGAAACGGTAAATCTGGGTACTGAGACAGACAGAAAGGAAGTCAAGATTGGTGCCAATCTAGAGCTCAGTGTGAAACAACGGTTGATTCAGATGTTGCATGATTATGTGGAAATCTTTGCCTGGTCTTACGAAGACATGCCTGGGTTGGATACTGACATTGTGGTTCATCACCTGCCTACCAAGGAAGAATGCCCTCCGGTAAAACAGAAGGTCCTCCGTATGCGTCCAGAGATGTCCGAGAAAATCAAGGCTGAGGTTATGAAACAATTTGATGCCGGGTTTCTAGCAGTGACTTCTTACCCTCAGTGGGTTGCCAACGTAGTTCCAGTGCCGAAGAAATATGGTAAGGTCCGAATGTGTGTTGACTACAGGGATTTGAATAGGGCCAGCCCTAAGGATGATTTCCCTCTGCCTCATATCGACGTTCTGGTTGACAATACTGCTCAGTACAAGGTGTTCTCCTTCATGGACGGTTTCTCCGGATATAACCAAATCAAGATGGCTCCTGAAGCTATGGAGAAGACCACTTTTGTTACTCAGTGGGGCACCTTTTGCTACAAGGTCATGCCATTTGGGTTGAAAAATGCTGGGGCAACCTACCAACGTGCCATGGTTGCTTTGTTTCATGACATGATCCATCATGAGATAGAGGTATACGTCGACGACATGATTGCAAGGTCCCAAACTGAGGAGGAACACCTTGACCATCTACAGAAGCTGTTTGACCGTCTAAAGTTGTACAAGCTGAGGTTGAACCCAAACAAGTGTACCTTTGGGGTGAGATCTGGAAAATTGCTAGGCTTCGTCGTAAGCGACAAAGGTATTCAAGTGGACCCTACCAAGGTGAAAGCCATACAAGAGATGCCAGTTCCCAAGACTGAGAAGGAAGTCAGAGGCTTTCTAGGATGGCTGAATTACATTGCCCGATTCATCTCACATCTAACTGCTACCTGTGAACCCATCTTCAAACTGCTGAAGAAAGATCAAGTAGTACGTTGGAACGATGAATGTCAGGCCGCTTTCGACAGAATCAAAGAGTATCTCCAAGAACCACCCATTCTTATGCCACCGGTTGAAGGGAGACCTCTAATCTTATACTTGACAGTATTGGACAGCTCAATGGGGTGTGTGCTGGGGCAGCATGACGAGTCTGGCCGAAAAGAGCACGCCATTTATTACCTTAGAAAAAAGTTCACCGACTGTGAGACCCGATACTCACTGCTCGAGAAAACTTGTTGCGCTTTGGTATGGGCTGCTCGCCGGCTAAGACAGTATATGTTGACTCACACTACTCTGTTGATTTCTAAAATGGATCCCATCAAGTACATCTTCGAAGAGCCTGCTCTGTCTGGAAGAATAGCAAGATGGCAGATGATCTTGACGGAATATGACATCCAGTACACGACTCAAAAAGCAATCAAGGGAAGTGTATTGGCAGACCATTTGGCACACCAGGCAATGGACGATTACCAGTCGATGAACTTTTAATTTCCAGACGAGAATATCATGGTAGTGACTGATTGTGAAGTACCTGGACCGGATGAAGGACCTGAGGAAGGATCCCGATGGTCTATGCACTTTGACGGAGCCTCAAACGCTTTGGGTAACGGTATCGGCGCTGTGATCATATCCCTAAAAGGCACTCATACTCCACTCACTGCCCGGCTATGTTTCAACTGCACCAACAACATGGCAGAGTATGAAGCATGTATCATGGGTCTTAAAGCTGCAATTGACTTAAGGATCAAGTTTCTGAGTGTCTTCGGAGATTCCGCTCTCGTGATCAATCAAATCAAAGGCGAGTGGGATACGAAACACCCAAATCTTATTCCTTACAAAGAGTATGTGTTGACGTTGATTCCCCACTTCAAGGAGATAACTTTTGAACACTTCCCGAGAGAGGAGAATCAGTTAGCAGATGCGCTGGCTACAATGTCTTCTATGTTCAAAGTCAAATGGGATAACGAAGCTCCCTGGATCATCATTTGGAAGTTGGACGAACCTGCACATTGCTGCGATCTTGAGGCTGAAGAGGTAACTGAAAAACCCTGGTATCATGAAGTGAAGAGGTACCTTGAAGCTCAAGAATACCCCGAAGGCGCATCTGTTAACGACAAGAAGTTTCTGAGAAGGTTCGCAGCAAAGTTCTTCCTCAGCAACGACATTCTGTACAAGCGAAACCATGATTCAACCTTACTGCATTGTATGGATAAGACTGAAGCAGAGAAGATCATGGCAGAGTTGCATGAAGGTACCCTCGGAACACATTCCAGTGGACATACCATGGCAAAGAAAATCCTTCGGGCAGGATATTTCTGGTCCACAATGGAAGCCGACTGTTACCAACATTCTCGGACATGTCACAAGTGCCAGATCTATGCAGATAAGGTGCATATTCCTCCAGTTCCTCTGAACATTTTGACAACACCTTGGCCTTTTGCAATGTGGGGCATTGATATGATCGGCGAGATCAGACCTACGGCATCCAACGGGTATCGCTTCATCCTGGTAGCGATTGATTACTTCACAAAGTGGGTTGAAGCAGCTTCCTACGCTACGGTAACCAAGAACGTCGTGGAACAGTTCATTCGGCATAACCTGATCTGTCGATACTGCGTCCCGGAAAGGATCATTACGGATAATGGTACCAATCTTAACAACAAGATGATCACTGAGCTCTGCGAGCAATTCAAGATACAGCACCACAACTCTTCTCCCTACTGGCCGAAGATGAATGGGGCTGTCGAAGCGGCAAATAAGAATATCAAGAAGATTGTGCAGAAGATGACAGTGACCTACAAAGATTGGCACGAGATGTTACCGTTTGCTCTTCATGGGTACCGTACCTCAGCACGGACGTCAAGAGGGGCAACACCCTTTTCCTTGGTCTATGGCATGGAGGCAGTCTTGCCTATCGAAGTCCAGATACCCTCTCTCCGGATAATGAAGGATGCAGGTTTAAGCGAAGATGACTGGATCCAGACTCGACTTGATCAATTAAATCTAATTGATGAAAAGAGACTCACCGCTATTTGTCATGGTCAAACGTACCAAAAACGGATGATCAGGGCATTTAACAAGAAAGTCAGACGACAAGAGTATCAAGTTGGAGACCTGGTAATCAAGCGCATCATTCTTCCTCAAAGTGATCCCAGGGGAAATTGGACCCCTACGTACGAAGGGCCATTTGTGGTTAAACATATCTTCTCAGGAGGAGCTATGATTCTAACCACCATGGATGGTGACGACCTTCCTCACCCCGCCAATGCAGACATAGTAAAAAGATACTACGCATGAATTAAAGACCCACTAGGTTGACACACCTAGGAAAAAATAAGGGCTTCCCGGCGAACCAAAAGGGTTTGAGCAAAAATAAGGGATGAAATGAAAAAAATCTGTATACCCGGCAAGTCGAAAACCTGAAAAGGCGGCTTGGGCAAAAATGGGTATCCCGGTGGACTGAAAACCCGAAAGGGCGGTCCAGGCAAAAGTTAGGGATAAGCGTAATACTATGTCTCATTGGATCACCTTGCATCTAGAATTCGGTATCAACTATCAGGTTCAGACGGCATCAATCAATCAGCTTCATCTTCAACTAAGCAGTCAAGTGATGAGACGCTTGAAGACATAAAGGCAATAACAGAGTTGAAACCCAGTGGGATTATTTTTTTCACATAGCTGTTTTGTTTCCTTTTCACAAAATTGTATAAACTCTGTTGTTCGGCGGCGTTCTCTTACTAGGACGTCAGCCTCTTGTACATAAACGCCTATTTACAGGCAAATTTCAAAAATCAATACAAATCCACCTTTTCAGACAAATTGCCAATTGTTTTTCCTTTTTCTGTTTTGTCTTGCGAAGAACGTCCAATGTTCATTTTTGATATATGCATTTGACATTAATTGCTGATCATAAATATTTGCATGCGAAACAAAGGACTAATTACAGGTGACATCAGAAACAGGGGCAATAATGAGTTGTCTAAGTGATCTAGTTGCTCTGTCCACCAGGGTACCAAGGCAGGTTCGGCTGAAGAATGTAACCAGGATACCTTCACTCCCCATAGAGTAAGACAAGATTCAGCAGTACTCTCCCCCGAGCAGAGTTGGTCTCCCATCAGCCCTGAAAGGGAACAGTATCTCCAGCAAGTCAGTGATACTCTCCCCAAGCAGAGTTAGTCTACTGTCAGCCTTAAGGAAGTTGGGTATCCCCAGAAGATCTCAACATTTCCCAGCGGAGTATACAGATGTTCCTAAGCAAGCATCCCCAGCAGTCTTAATATAAGATTGTTCCCCGGTGGAATACAGACACCCCAGTGGAGCCATTTCCCCAGTACAGTCCAAAAGTTTCCCCAAGAGAATTGAATCAATCTCCCCATTAGATCCTGGAAGCTTATCCCCTACAGAGTACATGCATCTCTCCCCGACCATGTTCAAAGGTTATTCCCCACCAGGGCCTATAACTGGGTTATCCTCAGCTAATTACAACAGAAAGATTATCCTCGACGAAGTTCTTCCTATCCCCCAACGGAGTTCATCATATTCCCCAACATAACTTATCAACGGAGTCCCCAGCGGAGTTATCATCAAATCTCAGCGAAGTATCTCTTCCCACAGAGTAACTCCCCGCAGAGTAATCTCTCTAACAAGTTTATCCCCCAACGGAGTCATCTTCTCCTACCGGTTTATTCTTGCAACCATCATCCCCATCGGAAACGAAAAACTCTACTCTTCAGCATCAGCCCAGGATTTAACAAGCTCCCGGCATTCGTCAAGGATTTATTTCCCTAAACGAAAACACATTCATAGACATTTCACATTTCATACATCTTGCCTACATACATGATAAAGTGCATACGACACGATCTCATGACATCATGCATTTCATACATCATGACATTGCATACAACTAATGTTTTACCTTTTCAGGAAAAGGTCAATCAAAAGACGATTATCATCAACTTTCGCAGTTCCAGATTCGATTCCTGTATCTATCCAGGGCATATCTATGAGCGATTAATTGTGGATTCGACACCTGTATCTAGCCAGGGCATATCTGCATGAAGAGTTTAGAGATTCGATTCCTGTATCCAGCCAGGGCATATCTGTAGACGACTAATTCCAGATTCAATTCCTGTATCTAGCCAGGGTATATCTGTGAGCGATTAATTGTGGATTCGACACCTGTATCTAGCCAGGGCATATCTTCATGAAGAGTTTAGAGATTCGATTCCTGTATCCAGCCAGGGCATATCTGTAGACGACTAATTCCAGATTCGATACCTGTATCTAGCCAGGGCATATCTGTGAGTAACTGATTGTAGATTCGACACCTGTATCTAGCCATGGCATGTATGCATGAAGAGTTTAGAGATTTGATTCCTGTATCCAGCCAGGGCATATCTGTAGATGACAAATTCCGGATTCGATACCTGTATCTAGCCAGGGCATATCTGTGAGTAATTGATTGTAGATTCGATACCTGTATCTAGCCAGGGCATATCTGCATGAAGAGTTTAGAGATTCGATTCCTGTATCCAGCCAGGGTATATCTGTAGACGACCAGTTCCAGATTCGATACCTGTATCCAGCCAGGGCATATCTGTGAGCGATTGTTTGTAGATTCGATACCTGTATCCAACCCGGGGCACGTCTGTAAGCAACCTTTTAAAGTTCCGGATCCGATTCCTATATATAGCCAGTGCACATCTGTGAGTGATTGATTGTAGATTCGATACCTGTATCTAGCCAGGGCACGTCTGTAAGCAACCTTTTGAAGTTCCAGATTCGATACTTGTATCTAGCCAGGGCATATCTGTGAGTGATTGATTCCAGATTCGATACCTGTATCTAGCCAGGGCATATCTGCATGAAGAGTTTAGAGATTCGATACCTGTATCCAGCCAGGGCATATTTGTAGACGACCAATTCCAGATTCGATACCTGTATCTAGCCAGGGCATATCTGCATGAAGAGTTTGAAGATCAACCCCTGTAACAGGCCAGGAAACCATCTTCCTTTCTCAAAGTACGTAAGTTCTCGCTAAGGAATCTCTTACGCGATCGACACCTTCCGATGGCATCTATAAGCCCATCTCCACAACTATCCATTACATCTCCAAATGGCATCTATAAGCCCATTCCCGATAAAGTTCTATCACATCTCCAGATGGCATCTATAAGCCCATCCTCCTATCCATCATATCTCCAAATGGCATCTGTAAGCCCATTCCCTACATCACATTGCTGATATTCTACTATGCGAGTGCAAATTTCTGGGCACTCTAGTGTTCAATCATCTTCCACCTTCGGATCACGAAAGGCACGCAAGCCAATCTACATCCTCAGGTCTAAGAAGATTGAACAGGGGCAACTGTTGTACCCTAAAATTTGCCCTCCCATATTCTTCAAGGTTTGTCAAGATCAATCTCTAAATGGTTCAAGATTTGCTCAAGGATTGCACAGTTCAAATGCCTCCTAAGCCAGTCAAAATCAGGGTTTTGGTTCCTGCAAAGAATTTGAGGTTTTCAGTGGTCCAATCAAGTCTCATGTGCCCATATACATTGCCAAGCATCTACATGTCAAGTCTCAAGGCTCACAGGGTCAAATTGCACAGTCAAAAGCCCTATTTGGTTCACAATCGACTGTAGGGGCAAAATGGTCATTTTACAGTCAAAAGTCAGAATTTTTGGTCAACATCTTATTTTGAAGCCACAATCATCATTTGATCAAGTCTTGATCATTATTCCTCAAGCATGGCTCAAAAATCATCAAAGATGCACAAGTTACTATTTTTGGACAACAGAAAAGTCAACTGTAACTTGACCAGGGCATAACTTTTTCATGGTTCATCAGAAAAATCTCATCCAATGCTCATTTTGAAGGGGATGACATTTCCTACAACTCATCTTCACATTCCAAGTCCAAGAAATTCTCTCACAAAAAGTTATCAATTTCTACATTATAGGTCAATTTCAAAAGTCAACAAAAATGCACTTTAAGTCAAAGACCATAACTTGAGATTGGTAAATCAAAATGACATGGTACCAAAGGAATTGGTTAGAGGACTTCAAGACCTTTCCAAAATGTCCAAGAATATGTTCATATGATCAAAATTGAGCAAGATATGCATTGGAGAAGTTGGGAAATTTTTGGGAATTTGCAAAAGTCAACTTTGCCCAAAACACCTCATTTTTGCTAATGGGCCTCAAATTTCTTCTTGAAACATTGTCCAAGGCCTATGCACGACCCATTGAGATTAAATTGATTTATTTTCTTATTTTTTATTAATTAATTGAATTTTTAATCAATATTAATTCATTTAATTCCTTTAATTGTAGGAAAATTCAAAGATATGATTTCTCAATCTTTTTGTTAAGCAAAAGAGGTCAACACATGCTGAAGATTTTGTGTATCAATCAAGGGGACCAAAATCTCCAAAATTAGAAAGTTTTGTCAATCAAAAATATGCAAAGAGATGTGATTGGAAATCAAATATTGAAAACATAATGCCATGGATCTTTTGCCCAAAGATTTAACCTAATTCAGTCCTCTATATGTACTAAAGCTAAACCTAATTCCATACAAGTGAAAATTCTACAAGAGAGGCCATAACCAATTCCAAAAAATATCAAAGAAACTCAAAACTGAATTCAACTTTCCAGGCCAATTCAAGGGCTTTTATGGTTTCTAACACCTTGCAGGGATCCCCAGATACATTTTGCAATCAAATTCGCGTGCTAAAGCTCAAGAAATCTCCACAAACAGGCACACGGTTTGGTTAATTTTTCCATAATCGTAATTCAATATTCATGCATTATTAATGAGATTTTTTGTGTGTATTATATTGCTAGAACCTTTCTGAAGCTAATGGTATAGGTGAATTGCATTATGGTGCCCTGAAACGCAAATCACCATTGGAGAATTCTAGGTTTTTCAAGCTTCAAAATTAGGGCTTTTCAGGTCCGGTAAAATTAGAACCTTCAACGCCTATGGTTGAATTCGTCAAGGCCAGACGAATCCAACACAACCCTCGCGAACAATTTATCTTGCACACAGTTCTATTCGCTATTTTCTCTCATTGCAGGTTGTGGGGGTTAAAAACCCCCGCTAATTGTTTTTATTTTACAAGGAATCTGGGGAAGAAGACAAGACGTGGTGCTATGCCATTGGATCATTCAAATGCGCGCGCTATTTTGTTTTCTCTCTCCAGCATATGATTGTTTTTTATATTATTTTCAATTGTTAATATTATATCAAATGCAGCATGATGGCCTAGTGGTCAGTGAGGTGGACGTTCATCATTGGGACCTGGGTTCGATTCCCAGGTCCCCCAAATTCCTTGTTTCTATTTTTTTCAATGAGTTCACATGCAGGCTTCATGAAAGGCTCCACCATAAACCTCACGCTGCAGCTTGCCAAGTGGACACAAAGCTCAATCCAATGGCTATGAGATGCTGGACACCATGCTCCAAGTCAACATGCACGTGGACAATTATGAAAGTCAGAAGGGCTTGGCTTAATGGGCCAGAAATTCCAGGCTTAACCTCCATCTGGGCCAGCATACCCCCCTGGTTAATTGCTTGTTTATTTTCTTTTAAATAATTATTTTAATAATTGTTATTACTACTATTTAATTAATTAACAAATTAATATTTTTCATAATAAATTCAGAGAATAAAAATTGTAAATATTTTCATTAATTATTATTATTCTTATTTATTAATTTATTTTGTAAATAAATTCTAATTAATCAACTTAGTTTTAATTAGGTAATTTTGACTATTTTTACAATAAATAAAACCAATTTAGAATTAGGATTTTTCTTTTGACTTTTAATTTCTTTTATTTTATTTTTATTAAAGACTTAAAAAACACAAAAAAAACTTTTCTTTTAATTAATTAATTAATTAGGTTTAGGTTTAATATTTGATTAATTGCAAAAAAAAGGACAAACTACTTTCTTTATTTCTCAAAAGGGTCAAAACCCTAAGGATGTCCTGATTAAATTTATTTTCGCGCATTATCATTATTTATTTGATTATATTTATGTAACTGTTTCTGAGGATGTAATAGTTAATTAGGATTTTATTGCTTCTTTTACTTTCTCGCATTTATTTCCAAACGGGTTATGTTTTTGGCGATGTATAGACCCACGCCTTGTAATAGCGTAGATTTATATTTCCACAATTTATTTTCCGCACTCTTAACTGTTAATTATGCATGACAAGATTGCCTGACAAATAAAATCAATCCGTAGCTCACAAATGCATGTTCAAAGATAAACATTAACTGAAAAACAACACACATGCACATGCCACTCCTAGGGTACGCCTCACTGGTTGCCTCGACGTGGTCGTCAAGTATAGGGTGTTTTAGAGGTCGCCCTCCTGTCTAAAGATCCAGTTGCCTCGAAACGGTTGCCTCGGATAAAAAGGATCTAGGACATTAGGGTTACCACTAAGGCGTCCTACCATTGCTTTGGTGACCACATTGTCCCTATAATCGAATTGACCCGAATAGCTCCAACGATGGTGCTACCTACCTCTCAATGGTGGGATAGCACTATCTAAAGGACTCTTACACAGCCTAATTCCTTAGAGTAGGTAGATTTCTCCTGGGTACTTGCTTTCTCAAAACAAACAAAACAACTTTTTGCACTGACACTTTCAAAAAGTTTTCAAACAAATATTTCATACACTCTTGAGGACAGATACAAGAGTTACTTAGAAATTTTTCAAACGAAACTTTTTTCAAAACCCACACACACTTGAAAAGCAAACAATTTTTGAAAACATAAGAGCAAGTACCTAAGAGCCCGTGGATAACCACGGATAGAAAGGGTGCTAACACCTTCCCTTTCTATAAATCTACCTCCTGAATCGAGAAACATTCTCGAAAAAGGAATTTTGCTGTGCTTTTGTCCTTTCCTTGTTGGAGAATATAAAAGACGGTGGCGACTCTTGCTTATCACGACATTTCGCGAACCAGCTTAAAAACAGTGAGTTCTATTCCCACCGACCACATAAGGCTATAAGTTAGAAAGATGGCATAATTCTCTTCACTGGAAAAAGGAAGAACAACATTTATAAAATAAAGCTTTCTGATCTGAAAAACCAAGATGTAAAATGCCCAATGTCTATTAACAAAGAGATATGGGTGTTGCATAGACGCTTGGGTCACATTAGCTTGAGAAGAATATCTCGGCTAAACAAACTTGAGTTAGTTAGAGGCCTACATAAGCTGAAGTTTACTTCATATGCACTTTCTGAAGCATGTTAGAAAGGTTTAGGGTTTGGAGACTGCCAGGATCCTACGTGGGTATACGAGACCAGTTCATGGTCTCTATCCTGGTTTAAATGCCTCGTGATTCTCAGAGGGTGGAAGACCCGATCTTTCTGGGAGCAAGATGACTTTGTGATATTTGGAGGATTGTTGGCCATATACCCTTGGCAGTACGTGGAGGATACACCTCGACATGCACGTGGAGGAGACGTCTTTGACATGCGCGTGAAAGAGGTGCCTTCGACGTGTACGTGGAGGAGACGTCCCTGAAGGTCACATATGAGAGACGTTCTCTAATGGTCACACCATTCTAGACCATGATAGTAGGCCTTCCTCGTAGTAGTGTTAGGCTGGACTTGCCCAACAGGGGACCAAGTGCAGGTCCAATCCATAACAAGTCATTGGGACTTTCTTACTGCATAATTGGGTTGGGCTTTGACCGATGGCAGACTAAGCGCAAGCCCAGTCCAGAACAGGAGTCCCCCAAGTTGTTGCTCCTAAGAAGAGAAGTTATGACTTAGGTCAGTTCGTGTCTTTGACGCTCAACCCGAACATGGTCAACGGGGACGTGGGCATCGACTTTCCATTTCAACATGTGCAAGGAAGGGGAGGTGTCCATCCAGATTAATAACCTGCTTCATTGATCGGTATCGTTCGAGGAATTTTACGCGGATAACGAGGATGTTGAATGAGTATCATGGTCAGGAATCATGGTGTGTCCGTGAAGAGCATTCCCATGCTCCTCGTAGCAGTGTTGCAGGGGTATGCCCGTAAGGGAGAATGTTTTCCTTGATCTCCTTTCAGGGAGTCAAAAGGTTTGTTTGGCGCTTGCTTCTTGGGCCATGTGTCACAACAGTTAATGTGAAATGACGGCCTAGATGTAGGGATCATTATGGCTTAAGCACGTGAGCGACTGAGTGTCGGGGTGTTGACAAGCCACCTGAAGTGATGCTTAATTTTCCGTATAAGGCTTATAAATAGATTTAGGGTTTCATTTGCAAAGTTTTACATTCACTCTCTACTCTTGCTTATTCTCCCCTTTCGCCATTCTTTTTCTGATTTTCACTTAGCCGCAGTCGTCGTCGTGTCCGTCGTTGCAGCCTCATTTCAACCCTTAATCAAGTAAGTGTTTTTCCTATCTCCTTGCTATTAATCCTATTCTAGACAAATTTCATGTTTTAGGGAGGTTCTTCCCCGTGAAATTCATATAATAGTGATGATCTTCATGTTCTGGGAAGGTTTTTACCTGGGAAACTCATATAATAAGGAAGATCTTCATGAGTTTCCCCGTGAGATTCATGAGTTTGTCATGAAATTCATGAGTTCCCATATGAGATTCATGAGTTTTCCCGCAAGATTCATGAGTTTCCCCATGATATTTATGAGTTTCCCTGCTAGATTCATGAGTTCGTCACAAAATTTATAAGTTTCCCCGTGAGACTCATGGAGACCTTTATTAGACAGGGAGGGTTTGTCCATGCACCGAGTCATGTCCTCATATATCTAGTTAATTTGGTCGCGCCCTTGGCCTGAGAGGGTTAGTATTGATTATCTTTGACTCGTCGAGTAGGACTATGTCCTTGTCCTGTGATACACCCTTTCACTTGACTTACGGTGGAAGGGTGGAATTGATTTGCCCGTCGAATTCACTATTTTCCTCTACTTTTCAAGTGACTTGGTTGATGCTGCCGAGAATGTTTAGATGGTCGACTCAGTTACCGACCCCCAACTAGCTTACGTCGCCCCGAGCCTCGAAGCATAGCTTCACGCTATGCTGAGTCTTTAGCTGGCACATTCATGCCTGTAGAGGATGGGGTAGACGATCCAGACGTTGAAAAGTACTAGAAAGTTGACAAACCAGTTGGAAGCAAAAGGATATGCTCGATTTACTCGAGGAACTGCATCCCCATGTATGAATTTATCTTCAAGGAGCTGGAGTTTTGACTGCCCTTCCGTGATTTCCAGGTTGGGGTTTTGTGGCACCTGTCGTTGGCGCCCCCTCTTAGCTGCATCTGAATGCAGTCGCCTTTATGTTGGCATTCGAGATAGCATGTTGATACCTCCAGATCAGTGCCATGGTTCTTCTCTTGTTCCATTGTTTCCTACTTCAACGATAAACCATGGAGGGGAAGTGTTGTACCACAAAATTTTCCCTCCCATGTTGACACAAAACATACTCCTAGAGGTCCTCAATTGCTCAAGTTGACTAAGGATTGACCAGACAAATCCTCCTCCTAAGACAATAGGCCTCAAACTAGGGTTTCACTCCTCATCAAGATGTTTGAGTTCCAAGGGTCCTAAATTATTTCCATTTCCCTAATATGTCCTCAAGATCATCCATGTCAAGTTTCATACCTTGCACAAGAAGTTTGCTCAGTCAACTGCTCAGATGCTTGGAAATCAACTGTACTAGATCTAAAGTCAATTGTGGCCCACATAAAGTCAAACTTCAAGATTTTTGGTCAACATCAACATTTTGGAGTAATATCCATCATTTAATCAAGGGTTGATCATGATTCCTCAAGGAATGCCCCAAATTCATCAAAACTCAAAAGTTGCTAAATTAGGGTTTCTATAGGAAAAGTCAACCAAACTTTGACCAGGCATAACTTTCTCATACTTTATCAGAAATTTCTCATCCAAGGCTAATTTTTAAGATAAACCAATTCCCTACAACTGATCTTCAGCCCTCAAGTTCAAAAAATGCACTCATGAAAAGATATAAATTCAGACATTATAGGTCATTTAAAAAAGTCAACAAAAACACCTTTTAGGTCAAAGCTCCTTACATGAACATGGAAGATCCAATTGATATAAAACTAAAGAGGTTGCTTATGGGATATCCTAAGATTTCTAAAAAGTCCAATAACACCCTCTTAGGGTCAAAATTGAGAGAGAGAGATATGCATTGTCAAAGTTGGCCATTTTTGGAAGTTTGCCCAAAGTCAACACTGACCAAAATTGCATCTTAGTCCTAGCATGGTCCACGACCTATGGCACCCTTCATGCCTTTTTGTTTTGGTTTATTTAATTTATTTTGATTTTTATTCATTTAAAAATCAAATAAATTCAAATAAAATCAAAATAAATCAAATTAAGGGAATGAGATTTGTTTTGCATTGAATTATGGATCATGCAAGCTGTATAACATCAAGCAAATCGTGCCAAGCCAAAAACAAGGGGAAATATCCAATTTTGGAAAGATTTGAATCAAAACATCAAGACCATCAATCTCTTGATTTTTTCCAAGTTTTATTGACCTGATTGGATTCACTACTTATACAGAAGCTTTGTGAACCCTAAGGAAGAGAATTCACGCGCAAACTGCCTCCCAAGAACCAGAACAAAGTTCAACTTTTTTTGTGAAAAAGTGCAGATCGGATTCCTTTCTACAAGCTGTTTCAAGCCATTCCAATGATCAAAACACATCCCTGGGCATCCTCTGAAGCGATTGCAAGCATCACCAAGTCTCCAGAAGCCCAGAAACGCGCTACACAAACATCACGATTTGCCCTTCTTTCCAAAAATTGATTGCAATTATTCTTTCATCATAAACATGTTTTAATTATATATTTGTGCTTGTTATCATATTTATAACATACTAGATTGGTTTAATTGAAGTTTGAGTGCAGGTATGGACATCTGCCATGGCTAGGGTTCCGAAGCTCCAATTTGGGGAACCCTAGTTAGAGGCAAAATTAGGCTAAATTGAGGACCTTTTCATGTTCAGGGGTTAATTTGCAATTGATCCATGGCTTTGGATAGAATTTATTCTGCTTGGATTGCATTTTTTATGTTTGCAGGTTTGTAGCCACGCACAAAAACCGTCACTATAGCCTATAGTGACGAGTTTGTCCGTAGGTAAAAGTTCTCTCTAAAACAACAGTCCCTGGGGAAGAAGATGAAGGCGTGTCAATACCTAAGTGGATAGTTTGAAATTCGCGTATTTTCTTATAATACTACCCCATTATCCATTATATTATTTGTTGTTGGTTTCTGTTAACAAAAGGCCAACTGGCCCAGTGGCAAGCAGGGAAGGTTTGCAACGCGTGTGTGTAGGAGGTCAGGGGTTCGATCCCTGCCTCCTACATAATATTTTTCCTAACATTTGATTGCAGATTTGGTGTTATCCTACCAAGCGCGCCTACCATACACCACATTATCTCATCATTGGATCATCTCCATCCCAGATCTAACGCCTTAGGCATGCAGGCGCGTGGTGGACTTTCTTGGCCAACGTCTCACTGGATCAGGCGCAGCAATTGGGCCACCAACTATCCTGGGCCTAACAAGTTCAACTCTGCACCCTCAGTTTTAGTTCTAAAAGCAGGCCCATCCCATTTTTTTTTAATTTCTTTAACCTTTTTTGTTTTATTTTATTTTTTAATTGCTTTAAAAATCATTGTTTTTTTTAATTAAATCAAAAATCATAAAAACATTAAAAAAATATTAGAACTAGGTTTTTTTATAAAAATATTTAATTCTATTAATTAATTAGGTTAATTAGGAAAACTTAAATTCTTTTTTTCATAATTAAAATTAATTAGAAATTAGGTTAATTTACAAAGTTAATTACCTTTTTTCTCAAAAATCCAAAAAAAATACTTTTCTCTATTTACTGAATTAAATGTCGTTGAATTTAATTTTAGTTCCGTATTTAATTTAATCGCGCGTATTTATTGCATTATTTTTCTGATTAATGTAATTGCTCCGAGTTTGTAATAGTTTAACTTAGGTTTACTATTTTCCTTTACTATTTTTCTCCGGTTTTTGGTTATGTAATCCCCCTCCCCAAATCCTTGTAATAGCTAGGTTTAAATTTCTCTCATTTTATTTTCCATCATTATAAATTGTTAGATGATTGATAATAGGATTGTATACAAAAGATAAATTCATAATTTAAAAACAATAGAAAACCCTAAATTTGTAAAGACTAAATTGACTGAAAATAAACACTTGCACATGCTTACTCCTAGGGTTTTCCCCACTTCGGTTGCCTTCGGTAAACGATCATGAAGTGTAGGGAGTCTTAGTGGTTATCCTCTAGTCCCAAAAGATAAAAAATGACCCATTCGAATGTTGTCTCGGAAAGATCTTTAGGACTCTAGAGCAATTACTAAGGTTTCCAAACCATTGCTTTAGTGATCGTAATTGTCCCTTTCGCCCCTTTCGATTGTCCCTTAAACTTCAATGGTGGAGCTACCTACTCCTTAATAGTAGAAACTTTTAGGTACTTACTCAAAACAACAAATTTTTACACATACACTTTCAAACAAACTTTTCAAACTAAAGTTTTCAAAAAAAACATTTTATCACACCCTTGAGGACTGATACAAGGGTTACCATAAAGTAAAACGCCGCACTAACGCATATTTCAAAACTTTTTCAAAGACACGAAAGCAATTTCAAAAATGAGCAAGTACCTAAGAGCCCATGGAAAACTATGGATAGAAAGGGTGCTAACACCTTCCCTTTCTATAATCTACCCCCCGTACTCAGAAATATCTTGAAAAAGGTTTTTTCTGTTCTCTTTCCTTTTCCTTTGTTGGATGAAATAAAAGTCGATGGCGACTCTTGCTTACCGTACATTTGTGAACAAAAAACGCAAAACCAGTAGTAACAAAAAAATAGTCGGTTCTGCCACTGTATCACATAACTGACGACTCTACCTGGGACATAATAAAGTGGGGTATACCTTATGATCTAGGTCATTTTTAAAATTGATTTCTTGTTTGTTTTGTCTGCTTTATCCTTAAGGGTTTTTGTTTGGGTATTGTTGAAGATCCTACACCCGGATCTAGGGGGGGACTTTTTAGGTAAACAACAATAGATCATGGAGACTGTACGACATAGACCGATATGGTTTAAGTGATGGTTGTGTTGGTGTGACACTTTGGTTGGTACCGGTATCCTTCGTGTGGAAACGAGGAGAATATGGGGTCGCCGCGTGGTGTCGTGAAGCACTAACGGACCTTAGAACCTTAGTTAAACAAACTTGGCCATTAGAAAGTAGTGAAATAGCCGGCCTCGATATAAAGATGAGGATTGGTTGATACTCGATGCTACACTCATTGAGATCAGACTTTCAGGATATTTCGTCCAGAAGAAAAGATTGCCTAAGCTGGAACAATGCCTGATAAATGATGATCAGTGATATTGAGAATCCTTAGAACCCAATTAATTTTCTAAGACAGGTTTGAAACCAACTAAACTTCAAGAGGGTATGTACCTTTAACCTCATGCAAGCCTTTGAACCTAAGGTACTTTGTGTGCTTGGCTTGTGTGTGATTTACTCTGTTTGAACATAACATCATGCATCATAACATAACATCCATTCTTATTACACTAACCATTTCAAGGACCGAGGGAATTTATCTTTGTTCTGTTTTGTAGATCATGGCTTTCGCTCGTAGAAACACTATCTGAATTAGCTTTGTGAGAATACCTCTCTCACTCAATGAGCTAGTATCAAGGGTTCCTGAAACTTCTTTATTCACTAAGAGATATGGGCGACTTCTCAACCTGGTTACTTCGAGCTTTGATGAAAAGATGATGGATGTAATCTTTCAGTTCTTTGATCCCAAGCACCACTGCTTCACCTTTCCAGACTATCAATTGGTGCCTACCATGGAAGAGTTATCTCAGTTATTGGATCTACCTATTCTTAACCAGATGCCTTTCACAGGTTTAGAAGAAGTTCCCAAGCCAGAGATCATTGCCTCAGCTTTGCATCTGAAACGGGCCGACGTGGTATCCAATTGGGAAACAAGAAGTGGAGTCAAGGGTTTTCCAGCCAAGTCCCTAATAGAGAAGGCCCAGCTGTTTTGGAATGATTTAGACTCTCAGGCTTTTGAGGAGGTTTTGGCTCTTCTAATTTATGGGTTAGTATTGTTCCCTAATCCAGACTTACTCATAGATGTGAATGCTATCAAAATCTTCCTCTCTCGCAACCCTGTGCCTACTTTGCTCGGAGATATCTTACATGCTCTCCACACTCGTACCATGAAGAGAAGAGGGGTTCTTATGTGCTGCATGCCACTACTGTCGAGGTGGTTTATTTCTCACCTCCCTAAGTCAGTGCTGAAGAATGAAGAAGGTTTGGGTTGGTCGCAAAGAATAATGTCACTTTCTCATGCGGATATTCTCTGGTATTCCCGATCTATGGGAGATATTTCTATTATTGACCGCTGCGGGGAATTCCCTAATGTCCCACTATTTGGCATTAGGGGAGGTATAACTTATAATCCTTCTTTGGCTCTACGATAATTTGGTTACGCTCAAAGGTATGGTCCTCACAAGATGCTTATCCAGGGAATTATGTTTAACTATGAGGATGATATTCAAGGGTATCGCTAGAGGTTCATACGAGCTTGGGGCATGGTAAACAGATCTGATGTCAAGACTTTGGGGCTGAAGTCTTCCATTCCTATGGAACCTTATCTCCAATGGGTACGAGCTCATGCTCAGAAACTTATGATGTCGTACATAGTTGTCTTACCAGTGATTGTGGAGCCCATTGCTGAAGGGGATATTCCCTACACGGTTCTTCATCCTGATATGACCACTGATCTTGAAGAGTTACAGAGGTCCTGGATTCAGTTGAAGAAGGAGCGGGATACTTATAGGGACTAGTTCTATGCCCAGGAGAAAAAAGTTTTAGAGCTCACAAAGCAGCTTCATGAGGAAAGAAGCCTTAATGTCTATCTCGACACGAGGAGGAGGCATCCATGGGAAACTTGATTTTTTTTTTAGTTTTTAGAATTTTCAATTGTAATGCCTAAAAGAAAATTGTATTTTGAATTCTACTAATAAAATCTTTGTTTCATTTTGGATTCGCAAATTTAAATTTCCCAAAGTCCTTAAATCATTTCATACGCATATCATCCATGACATTGCATAAACAGGTTTCATAACAGGTTTCTCATTATCTTCGTTGTTTATTTCAGCAATAATGACTTCTAAACAAAGTATCAAGGATCTCCAGGCACAAAATGCCCAATTTCAGAAAATGTTCGTAGCTTTGGCAAAAGGGCGGGAAGATCTGAAGGCCCTTATTCTGAAAGCGAAAAAGAAGAAGACAGAGAAGACTGCTGGTGTTCTAAATCTGGGCAGAAGATTCAAGGGACCGTTGAAGCAACCGGTTGATCTGACCTCCTCATCTAAAGAACGGGAGAATCAAGAGGGAGAGACAGAGGAAGAGGACCCTAGCCCTGAGGTTTCTGATAATAACACTAACTACAATGATGAACAGTATCCTTCCACTGAGGATAGGTACAAACAGTTAGAGGATCGTCTGAGCGCAATGGAGATCCAAAGAATATCATGGCTGGATTTTGAAGAGCTGGGTTTGGTATATGGGGTAGTCATCCCACAGAAGTTCAAGGCTCCCGTATTTGCGAAGTATAATGGGGTGTCTTGTCCCAAGCTTCATCTTCGTTCCTATCTGAGGAAGATTTAGCCTCACACTACTGATAGGAACTTGTGGGTCCATTTCCTTCAGGACAGTCTGTTCGGGACTCAGCTTGAGTGGTTCTATCAACTGTAGGGGACCAATGTCCGCAACTGGGAAGATCTGGCTGCTGCTCTTTACAAGAAGTATCAATATAATGCTGACCTTGCTCCTACCGGTACTCAACTCCAAAGTATGTCCATGGGTGCAAGTGAAGGTTTCAAGGACTATGCGTAGAAGTGGAGAGATCTGGCAGGGAGAGTCCAACCCCCTTTGTCTGATAGGGAGTTGGTGGATATGTTTCTTAGTATGCAGTCTGGTCCGTTCTTCAATCACTTGATTGGTAGCTCCTCAGCTGGTTTCACCGAGCTGATATTAACTAGAGAAAGGGTAGAAGTTGGGATCCGGAGTGGCAAGATCCAGAAAGACACCTCGTCAAGTACAGTGAAGAAGCCATTCACAGGTAAGAAGGAGGTCAATGCCATTTATAACTAAAGAGTTCAAAGCTGAGCTGAGCTTCGTCCAACGGTAGGGGCTGTGATGATACCTAGGCCTACGACTACTCAACAACGAAACAATCAGCAAAGGGTAGAAAGACCGCCAAGGTAGTTCACCCGGATTAATATGATGTTAACTGAGGTTTTACCCCATCTGTTAAGATCTAACTTGGCAATCTTAAAGGAGGCTCCCAAGAATCCTAACACCTCATCTCCTTGTTATAATCCAAACGTTCGGTGTGCTTACCATTCTGAGAGCCCAGACCACAATACAAATGATTTTTGGGCTCTGAGAAATAAGATACAGGATCTGATCGAAGCCAAGGAAATTGAGTTTGATGCTCCAGAGAAGCCTAATGTCATAACTGCTCCCATGCCCAAGCACAAACGTGGTGTTAATATCATTGATACTAATCTATTTGTTACCTCTATTGATGAAGTTTCCACTCCTCTCATGACTATCAAGAAGAATTTGTTGCTAGCCGGTTTATTTTTGGGCTGTGGTGAAGGTTGCCACATGTGTTCATCTCTGCCCTCTGGTTGTTATTTGCTGAAAGCAGGTGTTCAACGCCTGATGGATAACAAAGAGATTTTGTTTGAAAAGACTCTAATTCCGACTATCCTACATGAAGATGTTGCTATCATAACCATTTCCGCCAATCCTTCCAAGGTCTCCTCTAAAAGACCTGTTAGGATTACACCTGCTCCAAGAATTGCTCCATTTATAAGCACTTTTCTTGGCCCTGTACCGTACTCCTCGGACTAAGATGTTCCTTGGAATTATGATGCTGACGTTTACTACCATGGCGTCAAACAGGGTTTAAAGACTGAAGAGGTTGATCCCGATATCAGTAACATTGTCGGGACCAGCAAAGTTACCCGAAGTGGAAGGATTTTCTCTCCCGATATCTTCCCGAAGATTGTTGTTAAGCCTGTTGTTATTCCATCTATTGTTCCTGCCAATACTTCTGCTATTACTCTCATCCTTACTCCAGTTGTTACCCATGCCGATGAGTCATCTGGGACTCGAGGAAAGGAAGCTATAGGTGAGCCTGCCCGAACGGAGGCACCTAGAAAAATGGTTTTGGAATCCTCTAAGCAAGAAATGGAGGAAATTTTAAAAATAATCAAGAAGAGCGACTACAATATGGTCGAGAAGCTGGGGCAGACCCCTTCGAAGATATCAATGTTTTCTCTGCTGTTGTGTTCCGAGGCCTATGCAAAGGCTTTGATTGCATTTCTCAAGACTGTGCATGTGCCGCGAGAAACCTCCGCTGACCAATTCAAAGACTGTATGGCCAGTTTGACTGCTGACAGTGGATTGGGTTTTTCAGATGCCGATTTGACACCAAAGGGGAGAAAGTATAATGATGCTCTGCATGTCTCGATCAAATACAGGGGCACTACTATGGCTCATGTGCTAGTGGACACTGGATCATCACTAAATGTTCTTCCCAAGAAGGATCTTTATAGGCTAGATTGTGAAGGTTTGACCTTAAAGCCCAATAACATTGTGGTGAGGGCTTTCGATGGCTCAAAAAGAATGGTGCACGGGGAGGTGGACATCCTTGTCAAAGTGGGGTCCCAGACCTTTGAATCCACCTTCTACATGATGGATATCAGGCCATCGTACTCTTGTTTGTTGGGTCGTCCTTGGATCCATGAAGCTGGAGCCGTTACTTCTACGCTGCACCAAATGCTGAAGTATCCAATGAAGGGGAAGATTATCATCGTGCATGGTGAAGAGGAGTATATGGTAAGCCACCTGAACTCTTTCAGGTATGTGGATATGGACGGGAAATTCATAGAGACCCCTTGTCAAAATTTTGAAGAGGTTCCCTGGATCATGGCATCAACCGAGACTATCACTAGTGCGCCGAAGATCACCAAACCTCCTTTGAAGATGGCTTCTCTCAAGGACGCCAGAGCGGTAGTTAAAGAAGGTGGGTGTACCACTTGGGGACAGCTCCCTGATTTCCCGCATAAAAATGACAAATTTGGTTTGGGCTTTACTTCAGGAGCTCAAAGGGTTGTTCGACGTGCTTGGGCTGGAGGACCTCCCCTACGTATCAGAAATCGAGGGGTCAATGCTATAGAAGACGATGATGAGGATTTTGATATTGATATCTGGATCTACCCTACCACCAACGGTGGACCTAGTAACTGGACGACCAAAGATTTTGTGTCGATTTCTTTTGTTCAGCAGTATTTGTCTTACTTGTTTTTCGAATTTGTAATAAACAATATGAATTCTATGGCCTTGTGTCTTACCCGAGGCACAATGGTTTATTTGTGAGGTTTATTATATGTCATTTTCATATGTCATCAATAAAACATTGGACGTTTCTTGCATACAAATTTTGCGCTCTCTGTTTTTCTTTTTTGCTTTTTGCTTTATTAATACAGCTATGCTCTTACACACACTCACATATCAAACTGCAGATCCATATCCACTCTGGATCCCATTGATAACGGTTCTGCTATTGCCATTTATAACTTCGAAAATCCGAACAACCAAGCCGAGGACGAAGGTGAGGAAGATTGTGAGGTGCCTGGAGAACTTGCTAGACTGTTACAGCAGGAAGAGAGGGCTATACGGCCTCATGAAGAGCCAGTTGAGGCGATAAACTTGGGCACAGAGGTAGACAGAAAGGAAGTCAAGATCGGCATAAATCTGGAGACTAATGTCAAACAGCGGTTGATACAGATGTTGCACGATTATGTTGAGATCTTCACCTGGTCATATGAATACATGCCTGGTTTAGACACTGATATTATGGTACATCATCTTCCTACTAAAGAAGATTGTCCTCTGGGTAAGCCAAAGGTCCACCGTATGCGCCCTGAAATGTCAGAGAAGATTAAAGCAGAGGTTATGAAACAGTTCAATGCTAGATTCTTAGCTGTCACCTCCTATCCGCAGTGGGTTGCTAACTTCGTTCCAGTACCTAAGAAAGACGGTAAGGTACAGATGTGTGTGGACTATAGAGACCTGAACAGGGAAAGCCCAAAGGATGACTTCCCGCTTCCCCACATTAATGTTCTGGTTGATAACACCGCACAACACAAAATATTTTCCTTCATGGATGGTTTCTCTGGCTAAAACCAGATCAAGATGGCTCCTGAAGATAAGGAGAAGGCAACCTTTGTCACACAGTGGGGCACTTTCTGTTACAAGGTGATGCCTTTTGGGTTGAAGAATGCTAGGGAAACTTATCAGCGAGCCATGGTATCTTTGTTCCATGATATGATTCACCATGAGATAGAGGTTTATGTTGATGACATGATAGCCAGGTCTCAAACTGAGGAAGAACACCTTGATCATCTACAAACGTTGTTAGACAGGTTGAACACATACAAGTTGAGGTTGAATCCGAACAAGTGCACCTTCGGGGTAAGGTCTGGTAAACTTCTGGGGTTCATCGTCAGTGACAAAGGTATTCAGGTAGACCCTGCAAAGGTGAAGGCCATACAAGAGATGTCGGCTCCCCGTACTGAGAAGGAGGTTAGAGGTTTCTATGGGCGCCTAAATTATATCACCAGGTTCATTTCACATCTGACTGCTACTTGTGAGCCAATCTTCAAGCTCCTGAAGAAAGATCAAGTGGTAAAGTGGAATGACGAATGCCATACCTCTTTCGAAAGAATCAAGGAATACTTTCAAGAACCACCAACTCTGATGCCTCCAATTGAAGGAAGAAATTTGATATTGTACTTAACGGTGCTAGACAATTCAATGGGGTGTGTGTTGGGGCAGCATGACAAGTCTGGTTGAAAAGAGCACGCAATATACTACCTTAGCAAAAAGTTTATCGACTGTGAGACAAGATACTCACTGCTCGAGAAAACTTGTTGCGCTTTGGCATGGGCTGCTCACCAACTAAGACATTATATGTTGACCCATACTACTTTGTTGATATCTAAGATGGATCCAATCAAGTACATCTTCGAGAAGCCTGCTCTCTCTAGAAGAATAGCAAGATGGCAGATGATCTTAACCGAATACGATATACAATATACAACCCAGAAAGCAATCAAGGGAAGTGTATTAGCTGATCATTTGGCCTATCAGGCCGTGGATGACTACCAGTCCATGAATTTTGAGTTCCCGGACGAGAATATTATGCTAGTGACTGACTATGAAGAACCTGGACCGGATGAAGGACCTGAAGAAGGAGCCCGATGGACCATGGTTTTTGATGGAGCCTCAAATGCACTCGGTAATTGAATTGGTACTGTAATTATATCTCCCAAGGGATGTCATACTCCTTTCACCACCCGACTATGCTTCAACTGTACCAACAACATGGTGGAGTATGAAGCATGCATCATGGGTCTCAAAGTGGCCATTGACCTGAGGATCAAGTTCTTAAACATTTTCGAGGATTCAGCCTTGGTGATAAGTCAGATCAAGGGAGAATGGGATACGAAGCCCCCAAATCTCATCCCATACAAAGAGCACATGCTGACATTGCTCCCACACTTTGAGGAGGTAACCTTTGAACATTTCCCATGAGAGGAGAATCAGTTAGCGGATTCACTAGCTACCATGTCTTCTATGTTCAAGGTCAGGTGGGACAATGAAGCTCCCTGAATCACTATCGAGAGGTTGGATGAACCAGCGTACTGCTGTGAGGTTAAAACTGAAGAGGTAGCAGAAAAACCTTGTGTTGTACCCCAAAATTTTCCCTCTCATTTCACTCAAGACATGCCTCTAGAGGTCCTCAATTGCTCAAGGATGACTAAGGATTGACCAGACAAATCCTCCTCCTAAGGCAACAAGCTTCAAACTAGGGTTTCACTCCTAATCAAGATGACTGAAGTCCAAAGGTCCCAAATTCCTTACAAGGTCCCAATATGTTCTCAAAATCACCCATGTCAAGTTTCATGCCTTGCACAAGAGGTTTGCTCAGTCAATTGCCCAGATGCCTCAAAATCAACTATACTATATCAAAAGTCAATTGTGGCCCATATACAATCAAACTTCAAGATTTTTGGTCAACATCAACATTTTGAAGAGATATCCATAATTTTATCAAGGGTTGAACATGATTCCTCAAGGAATGCCCCCAAATTCATCAAAACCCAAAAGTTGCTAAATTAGGGTTTCATAGGAAAAGTCAATCAAACTTTGACCAGGCATAACTTCTTCATACTTTATCAGAAATTTTCCATCCAAGGCTCATTATGAATACGATGAAATTCCTTACAACTCATCTTCATCCCACAAGTTCAAAATATGCACTCATCAAAAGATATGAATTTCTACATTATAGGTCCTTTTGAAAAGTCAACAAAAACACATTTTGGGTCAAAGCTTCTTACATGAACATGGAAGACCCAATTGAGATGAAACCAAAAGGGTTATTTAGGGGACATCCTAATATTTATAAAAAGTCCAAGAACACCTCTCTAGGGTTAAACTTGGAGGAGATATGCCTTGTCAAAGTTGACCATTTTTGCAAAATTGCCAAAAGTCAAATATGCTCAAAAGTGCATTTTTTGTCAAATGGGCCTAGCATTTCATGATTGTATCTTGTTGGGGACATGGTCCACGACCCAAATCAGCATCCACACTTTATTTGCTTATTTATTTATTTTATTTTGATTTTGATTTATTAAAAGTTAAATTAAATCAAATAAATTGCAAAAAATATAAAAAGATTGGTTTTGATCTGATTTTTTGCAGGAATCAAATCCAATTAGGCTGGCATAGCATATCAAATCGTGTAAGGGATGATTGAAGCAAAATTGGCATGATTAGGCTATTTTGGAAATATATCATACAAGGAGCGAAATCAAATCAAATCTCCATGATTTTCAAAGATACAGTTTGTTTTTGTTAACCTAATCAGTTCTACTACATATATAGAACATACACAAGCCAAAAGAAAAAGGGGTTGAAGTCGTGAAAAGCATAAAAAACAAAGTGAATTTTTTGCAAAAAAGTGTGGATCGGTTTCTAACCTAGAGAACGATTCAAAGCCACCAATCCACTCCTGGACATCTCCAGAACACTCTCCAATCATTTGCAAGCTTCCACAAGCCCAGAATCATCACATAATACTCTCACGGTTTGTCACTTTTTCCAAAGTCGTATCTCTTCTTTCTTGCATTGTTAATATGTTTTGATTGCATATTTGTGTTCATATGGATGCCTGGAAACTTTCTGTATACTTAATTCGTAGCTTTGATGCATAAATGATGAGTTTCCATTATTAGGGTTTTGCCCTCCGTTTTAGGGCTTCTTGATATAGGGAAAATTAGGGCAAAAGAAGGATGCCATCATACTCGTGAGATCAAAACGAGTTGATTGGTATATTTTGAATTAATTTATCTCGCTTGTTTGAGATTTTTGAAAGATGTAGGGTTATAGCTACAGAGACAGGCCGTAGGTAAAGGTGTCACACCTAAAACGACGGATCTGTGAGGAAGACGGTGGTGTATCCCAGCCTGATTGGGCAATTCAAATTCCGCGCGTTTTCTTTATCATACTGACTCATATTTTATTATATTACTTTTGTTTCAATATTATAACAACTAAACATTACAGCCCAGTGGTCAAGCGCAAGTTTGTAAAGAGAGGGACCTGGGTTCGATCCCAGGTCCAGACATTTTATATTTTCCTAGTTTCTTATTTCAGATCCAACACGCTCCACCCTCCAGCGTCCACCATACGCCCAAGATGCATAGCCATCAGATCATCTCCATCCCAGATTTAAATGCTCAGCAAGCAAAGAGTGTGGTAGACCATCAGAAGGGAGTTGCATTGGATCAGGCGCTGGGCAAGCTGGGCCATTCTCTTGGGCCTTTGGATTTTCAGCAATACATCCCCAGTTTGCTTATCACCATCAGGCCCAATTCTTTTCCTTTCTATTTTAATTCTTTTTAATTATTTTCTAACTATTTTCTTTTTTAAATTAACATCAAAATTATTTCTTTTTCATTTAATCAAAAAAATCACAAAAACATCAAAACTTATTTTTTCATAAAATATTCTATTTCTTTAATTAATTAGCTTAATTAAAATTAGGGCAATTTAATTCTTTTCATAATTAAAAATAATTAGAATTAGGGTTTAATTTTGTACATAACCTAATTAATTTTTTCTCAAAAATAACCTAAATCTTTTTTCAACTAGATTTTTTAGGTTTTGCTAATTATCCTCGCATTTAATTCACCGCGTGCATTTTTTTTAATTTCCTTTTTATTATTATTGTAACTGCTCCGAGTTTGTAATAGTAATTAGGGTTTCGATTCTGCATTTTTATTTTCAGTCAAAATAATTATGTATCTGCGAAAGCCTTGTAATAGTTAGGACTTTAATTTCTTGCATTTTAATTTTGGCAAACTATAAACTGCTTAGATGTTAATAGGATTGTATGGAAAGACAAACTGAAAATTAATATGGTAGAAAACCCTAAATGTGCAAAGATAAATTAACTGAGAACATACACTCGCACATGCTAACTCCTAGGGTTTGCCCCACTCCGGTTGCCTTCGGTAAACGGTCATGAAGTATAGGGTTTGTTAGTGGTTGTCCTCTAGCCCCGAAAGATCTAAAATGATCCATTCGGATGTTGCCTCGGAAAAAGATCTTTAAGGCTTTAGGATGATTACTAACATTTCCTAACATTGCTTTTATGATCGTATTTGTCCCTTCGAATGTCCCTAAAAAACTCCAACGACGATGCTACCTATTTCTCAATAATGGGATAGCATTGTCTAAAAGGAAAACGAGCAGACCTTTTTCAAGTAGGTAGATTAGTTCCTAGGTACTTGCTCAAACAAACAAAAATTTTCACACCAACACTTTCCAAACAAAGTTTTGAAAAACAACTTCGTAACACTCTTGAGGACAGAAACAAGGGTTAACACGAAGTAAAACAAAACTTTTCAAAACAAGCACACACAAGCAGTTTTCAAAATGAGCAAGTACCTAAGAGCCCGTGGAAAACCACAGATAGAAAGGGTGCTAACACCTTCCCTTTCTATAATCTACCCCCCGTACTCAGAAACATCTCGAAAAAGGTTTTTTCTGTTCTTTTTCCTTTTCCTAATTGGATAAAATAAAAGTCGGTGGCGACTCTTGCTTACCGTGACATTTTGCGAACAAAAAACGCAAACCAGTATTAACAGTCGGTTCTACCACCGTATCACAGAACTGGCGACTCTGCTGGGGAATAAAATATAAAGTTGGGTAAACCTTAGGATCTAGGTCATATTTAATTTCTTTCTCTTGATTGTCTTGCTTGCTTTATATTTATGGGAACTGTTTGGGTTATTCGATCCTACACCCGAATCGGGAAACACCTTTTAGGTAAGTAGCAATAAACTGTGAGGGAGCTGTGTTGGGGTATACCGACACGGTTGAAGTAGTAGCTACGTTGATGTGGAACTTTGGTTGGTACATGTAACCCTTGAGTCAATCAGGGAGATGTACGGGGCCGCCGCGTGGTGTCATAAAGCATCAACTGACCTTAGAACCTTTAATTGCACAACTTGGCCAGTAGGACGTAGTGAGATAGCCGGCTTTGGTGTATGCCCAAAGTCGAAAGATACTCGATGCTACACTCATTGAGGTTTGACTTCTGAGTTTTGTTTGATTACGAGTCAATCGTTGATTGAACAAGGCTTGGGGGAAAGATCGGTGATATTGAGATCCCTTTAGAACCCGGTTACATATTTATAGGACAGGTTGGACCAATCCAGCTTCAAGAGAGTATGACCTTAAAACTCAAGCAGGACTTAAACCTAAGGACTTGGTGTGATTTGTATGTGTTTGCTATACCTGTGATTTATCATGACATCATAAACATCATACCATAACATATCATACTAACTGTTTCAAGGGTTTCTAGGGCTCATCTTTGCTCTGTTTTGTAGGATATGGCATCCGCCCGCAGGAACACTATTCAGATTAACCTAGTGAAAGTATCTCCCCAACTAAGGGACTTGGCAGTAAGGATTCCTGAAATCTCCCCTTTCACTGAAAAGCATGGTCGGTTGCTCAACTTGGTCACTGCAAAACCTGATGAAGAAATGTTGAAAGTGTTGTTTCAGTTCTTCGATCCTCTGCATCACTGTTTCACATTCCCGGATTACCAGTTAGTGCCTACTATGGAGGAATTTTCTCAATTATTAGGGATACCCATTCTTGATCAGCTACCTTTCAGCGGTACGGAAAGACATCCCAAACCTGAAGAAATTTCTAAATCTCTATTCTTACAACGGTCTGACATAGTGACAAATTGGGAAACCAGAGGGAATGTTCAAGGAATTCCGGTTAAATTTCTGTTCGAGAAGGCTTACTATTTTTGGGTACCCTAGATCTACAAGCTTTTGAAGAGGTTTTGGCGCTCCTTGTCTACGGGATGGTACTGGTCCCTAATGCGGATCAACTCGTAGATGTGAGCATAATCCAGGTTTTTCTGTCTCGGAATCCGGTACCTACATTACTCAGGTATATTCTACACTCTCTGCATGCTCGCACTCTAAAAAGAAGGGGAACCCTCCAGTGTTACACTCCTCTATTGACTAGGTGGTTTATTTCGCACCTACCCAAATCTACTTTGAAGAATGAACAGGGTAAAAGATGGTCTCATCGACTGATGTCCCTTACGCATTCACACATTCATTGGTGTTCACGGTTCTCGGAAGATGTTGCTATCATCAATCTTTCTGGTGAATTCCCTAATGTCCCTCTCTTAGGCATTAAGGGAGGAATCACTTATAACCCTTGCTTAGCATTACGATAGTTTGGTTATGCGAGAAGGGGTGGTCCTCATGATACACTTATTCAAGGAATCGCCTTCAACTATGAGAATAATGTTCAAGGTTACCACAAAAGGTTCATACAAGCTTGGAGTATGGTACATAAGGTTGACAGCAAGACACTTGGGCATAAGAATTCCATACCTCTCGAGCCTTATCTCAGATGGGTACGAGCCCGCGCTTAAAATCTTATGATGCCTTATCCTGCTATCCGACCTATGATTATGGAACCAATTACCGAGGGAGACACTCCTCATCTTGTTCTTCATCCAGACATGCCAACTGATCACGAAGAGTTACAAAAGTCCTGGGTTCAGCTTAAAGAGAAGCAGGATATGTTTGAAGCCCAATTCTACGCCAGCGAGAAGAAGGTCTTGGAACTCACTAGGCTACTTCATGAAGAGAGGAATATCAACGCCTACATCACGCCAAAGAGGATGCGCTAATGGGAAACCTAGTCTTCTTTTTGTTTTATTTTGCTTAATTGTACTCTCAAAATACATTCTTTGTAACCGTTCAAGTTTACTAATACAATTCGTGTTTGTTCCTTTTTGCTTAAGAAAATTTGAACCTTTAAGAACCCCCTGAAAACATTGCATACATATCACACATATCATCACATAACAGGATTCATAACAAGTTTCTCATCTCCTCCGCTGTTTATTTCAACAATGGCTCTTGAACAAACTGTGAAAGATCTTCAGACTCAGAACACGCAATTCCAGCAAATGATTGTGGCTCTGGCCAAAGGACAGGAAGAGATGAAGGCTCTGATTGTTAAGAAGAACACTAAGAAGACCAATAGGACAGCCAGTGTGGAACAATGAAATTGATTATAATGAGGAGAAGTACCCTCCGGCTGATGAAAAGTATAAGCAGTTAGAAGAGCGTCTGAGTGCTATGGAAATCCAGAAGGTTCCTGGGCTGGATTTTGAAGAGTTAGGTCTGGTCTCCGGGGTTGTCATCCACCCAAAATTCAAGGCACCGGTATTTGCTAAGTATGATGGGGTCTCTTGTCCTAAAATGCATCTTTGTTCCTATGTGAGGAAGATACATCCCCACACTTCTGACCGAAAGTTATGGGTCCATTTCTTCCAAGAAAGTTTAGTTGGCACGCAACCGGAGTGGTTCTACCACTTAGAAAGAATAGACATTTATACCTGGGAAGACTTGGTTGTTGCTTTCTATAAGCAGTACCAATACAATGTTGACCTCGCTCCAACTCGTACACAACTTCAAAGCATGTCTATGGATTCTAGCAAAGGCTTCAAAGAATATGCCCAGAAATGGAGGGATCTAGCTGGCAGGGTACAACCTCCTCTGGATGATCGGGAAATGGTAGATATATTCATGGGCACTCTAAAAGGCCCGTTCTTTAATCTGCTGATTGGGAGTTCCTCATCTGGATTCATAGAGATGGTTCTGACTGGAGAAAGGATCGAAAGTGGTATCAAGAGCGGGAAGATCCTGATGGCTGCATCTTCTAATGCTGAGAAGAAGCCACTTACTGGTAAGAGGGAAGCCAATGTTGTGTATGGCCAGAAGGGTCGTAATAAGGCAGACGGCCACAATCAATCTGTGGGGGCAATACTGGTCTCTAATCCTACGCCTATGCAACGACACCAAAAGGGGAATCAGCGTAAAGAGGTCATGCCTAAGAGACAGTTCACTAGAATTAACATGTCACTAGCTCAAGCGTTACAATACATGTTGAAGGAAGGGTTGATTACGTTAAAGGCTCCTCAGTGAAATCCCAATACTTCTGCTCCTAGTTACCACCCTGACGAAAGGTGTGCATACCATTCTAATAGTCTTGGACATGATACAAGGCTGCTGGACTCTGAAGAACAAAATTCAGGATATGATTGATGCCAAAGAGATTGAATTCGACCCTCTAGAGACTCCCAACGTGATCACTGCTCCCGTGCCAAAACATGGCTAGGATTGAAAACATTTTTGTTCATTAAATTCTCATTTTGTATTTTCTTTGCTTATTCGAACAATTATTGTCATGTCAAAACTTTGTTATTTCATTAATGCATTATACATGTTTGTCTTGAACTAATCTGTTTTCACTATGCGTAAACTTTTCTATTCTTCCTTTTCGTGATATTCAACCCTCTATTAAAAACTATAAGCCTTAAAGGGAGGATGACGAAAACGATACCACAATCTCTACAGTATGCTTTTGAACAGTCCTCGCTGACGATGTACAGGCGTTGTTTCAAATCCTAAACAGTGGAGTTATAAGGAAGATAATCCCTAGTCAACCCCTTCGAGCCAAAGAAGTAGGAGTTTTTCTTTTCACACAAATTAAAACCCATAATCATAACCTGGGGCAAGGTAGTTTTCTCAGTTAATTCAGAGGCGCATTCAGTCATAATTTGCCGCTTTATACACAATGAATGGCTTCGAAGACATCCTTCCAAAACAAAAGACGGTGATGGTTCTGTATAATCGTCAAGACAAACAGTCATTATCTCTCGAAATAAAAGCCCATTAAGTCAAAACCTATGAAGGAGACTTAAGAAAAAAGTTAGGGCATCCAGCTGACTGTAATCACAAAAGAAACAGTTCAGGCAAAAGAAGGGATAACGAAAACCAATAAAAGAGGTTACTACAAATCCTCGACAAAAAGAAGATTACAAAAATGACTGCCTTTTCAAAACAAATGTTCAATTTCTGAATCATCACCAAGTACCAGAGCAAAGATTCCATACTCAATCAAGATCTAAACGCGCAATTAACTGAGCATAGGACTAAAGAACATCACGAAGAGCGGGTTGGGTACAAATAAAATTTGAGCCTCTATCCTTTGTTTCTTGAACCATGAACCAGGCCACGTTATAACCCTTAAAAGCCCTAGCTGAAGCATGGGTTAGTTCGAGAGCATACTGTTACAAAGGTATCCTGACTCCTGTAGGCTTTGTTACAAATCATGAGTTGATATCACATTCTTGCAAATTTCGTTTTACTACACAAAACACATTTTCAAAAAAATTTCAAGACAGACATGAGTTTTGCATTCTTTAAATGACATTGTTTGCATATGACTAATTGTTTGACAGCAGAGAAATCCGCATAATGGATATTCAATGGAAAGAATCACCTCAGCGGGAAAGACACTTCTAATAACAGGTCTTCCATGAGCAAGGGGCATTACATGATGTCTAAACACACCCGGGGAAGTCTCTCCAAAAGTGCCAAATAACCAGGGGCAGATCTCCATCTGAATCGCTTGGGGCATTACGCACGCATTCCAGCAACGAATAATGTGCCATCAAGAAAACATTTTGACAGTACTAAAACACAACACTATGGACAGTGACAACTCTCTACATCCTAAAAGCATGGACATAGTCGGAAAATACTACGTGTTTTACCCCAATTTTTGCCCCTAAGATCCCTTCATCATACCATGTTGATTTATTCACAACAAGATCACACTAGGATTCTTTGTTCCCCTCCCTACTTTGAGTTTTGCTCCTTTTGAGGGATTACCAAGCACCTGGACTTATGTTCCTTTTGTGATCATTAATATTGTTTTGTTTTCTTCAATTAAGTAATAAAATGCAATGTTGGTTTGTCTTGCTTGTTATACATGTAGGTGAAGGAGAATGAGATTTAACAAATTACTCCATGGGTTCATGAGTTTATTTCCATGCCCTAGCCAATAAAAGCTTGAGAAATTCAAACCTTATAATTGAAGTTGTTTTGGAATAAATGGTATGGCAAGATTTATTTTGGTTCACCACATTTCAAATTTATCAAGATTTATTCAAAAGTACAAGGGGTTGATTGGAGAAGTTGCTATGTTTAGACAAGGCCTTGTTCATATTGGTCACAAGGGCATAGTTCTATCAAATTTCAAGATATGAAAGTGGTTTTGGTGGCTAAGAGTTCTCATTATCATCCTCAACAACTTCTATTAACAAATCAAGAATATTGGTGCAAGAAGTTTGTTCAAACTTGTCAAAGTTCCTCAAGGCATATTCTTGATATAGAAGCTAGGGTTTTGAACTTCAAAGGAGTATATCTTGATCATCTTTTGGTATTTTGAATGATTCCAAATACATCCTTCTCTTTAAAGGGCTATCAACAAATAACTTCAAAAGTTCCAAGGATTTTTTTATGTGGAAGAAACTTGATGAAGAAGAAAGATTACAAGTCCTTCAGATGAATCCCCAATTTTCCATGTGTGACTTCAAATGATCATAACTTGGTCAATTTTTATCACCTTGAGCCTATTATTTTTCCATAATGATCTTGAAGGTGTTAACTTTATGCCTTATTTTATGTGAAAAGTGGGAAAATGGATGGAGGTTGCCTTAAATATGAAAAAGATTATAGGTCATTTCATGATTTTTGGCCAACTTCAACAAGTCATAACTTGCTAAATTTTTGGAGATTTTGAGTGGTTCAAGTTTCAAAATTTCATTCAAGAGATTTACTTTATTCCATCTTTTTTGGTCAAGAGCAAATTTCAAGTGGAAGGCCATGTTTGGATGCAAAAGATTATAGGTCATTTTTAAAGAAGAATTTGAAATATTTCTAAGTATGGAAAGTCAACCCTTTTTCTTCAACTTTGACTCAATGCAACTTTCAGCTCAAGCATCCATTTGATTCCATTCTTTTTCCATTGCAAAGCTTGTAACCTCATCTTTATAAAGCATCAAGAATCATGCCCTAAGACCCCTTGAGTTGGAAATGCCATGGATTTGAATTTGGGAACTTGAAGCTGAATTTTCCACAAAGTCAGAATTTTGAAATCCATAATGTGACTTCTAAACACAAGATTTATGCGCGTTTTTTATTTAAACTTGATTAGCAAACTTTCCAGAAGTATTTAGCACCCCAAAACGCAAGATTTGGTTGAGTTTTGATGGAAATGAAGTCACACTTCACTCGTGCTCGACCTTCATTCAATTTCCCTCCAAACTTCCTTGTTTCTTCTAAGTTTCATTCCCATTCACTTCCCTATAAATAGAGGGTCACCTCTCATTCATTTCTTCAAGCTTTGAGAGCCAAAAACACCCTGCCAAAACCTCACACGAACCCATCTTTTTTGAATTCAATTTCTGAGATTTAAGCTCCCTTTTCAAAAATTCTTTGCGCATTCATCATCCTTAAGCATCATACAAACTCTCCAGCACTTAAAACGATCAAAACGAGCCATAATTCAAGCTACAGAAGTCCAGTTTCAGATCTTCTTCCTTGAACTTCGAAAAGGTAGAATTATCCACCATTTTGATCCAAATCAAGCACTAATCTATTCTACTCTTTCTCCTGATTCTAATGCTGCTTACAATTTTTAAATCCATTGAGAATTGAGAGAGAAATCTCAAATTGAAGGTGCTCACTATTTTCTGGGTTTTTGATTCATATCTCTCTCCATACCTTATATAAATTTGGCGCGATGGTGGTGTTAGAATCGTCTTGAGAAGACGAGTTCAATGATACTAGCATGAGATTCTAATTTTTCCATTTGAAGGATCTCACAAAATCCCCATTGCAGGATGTCTGGAGGTTGAAGACGATGACATGTCTCGTCTCAGCCAATGATAGCGTGCCAAACGTTTTAATTTCATTGGTTGCCCTTTTTCTGATCCTATGTGTATCTCACTAAGTTCCATATCAAGCACAACGCGTCTGGTCCACTAGATCAGCTTACTAATGCATTTTGACTATGATCTGATGGTCCACATCTTTTTGGTTTTATTTTATTTTCTGATTTTATATTTTTTATTTATTAAATTTTCAAAAATTCATAACTCTTTTATTTTTTATCCAAAAATTATGAAAAAATTCACAAAAATACTTTCAATTATTTATGATCTCATGACTATTTTTTCATATTTTTATTTTGATATTTGATATCTTTTGTATTTTTTGAATCATTTGCTTTCTTTTAATTATTTAAAAATACTTTCTGACATTTTTTAATTCTGAAAAAATTTATAAATATTATTTTCCATATTTTTGACTTTATGAAAATTTTATGGAATTTTATATTGAGGTTTACTATTTTTAACCTATTTTCTATTTGTTTGAGAAATTTTAAATAGTTTAAAAATAGTTTCTGACTTTTAAAAATTACCAAAAATTTTATAAAAATATTTGGATCCATTTCTGATTTTTCTATGATCTTACTTTTTATTTTTTGATTAATTTGAACATAGTTGATATTTTTCTCTTTATTTTCTATTTTTAAACATTATTTTTTTACCCTTTTGTATATATTAAAATGTGATATTATTTTGTGACTATTTTCTGGTTGATCTTGGGTTAGATTTTGGATCATGAACTTTATTAACATCATTGGATCCATGATGTTGAGTTTAACTCCACAAAAAATGGATGAATGATTTTAATAATAGTTTGATTAAAATTGAATTCAAATGTGGTTTGTATATTTTTTTTCCCTATCCCTCTTCATCTCATCCCCTTCTTATTGCACTAGGTGTTATTAGAGCATGATCTCTATATCATGTCTCAAAACAAATGGTGCATAAATTGCTATTGACCGACCTCAAAATAGGTGCGACTTCTATATAAGTCCACTTACGATTTCTTAACATAGTGCTAAATATTGTCCCGATTCGAATAAATGATCATTCATGGCCCAAACTTATGATTGCAAGCCCAAGTATGTTAATTTGATCTCTTTGATCCAATAACCTTGAGATTCATTTTGTGGAGGCTTTGGTTCTACCAATCCTCTAATGGATCTACAACACCTTTCGTCAACGCGGATCACTTAAACATCGTTGATCATTAAATGGTACTTATGAGAATTCCAAATGGATGATATACTTGACAAAAAGCAAATGCAACTTGTTGTGTGGAGGCTTTGGTTCTACCAATCCTCTAATGAGTTCCAAATGCAAGTTTCAAGATGGTCATCCAACTAACCACATATTATTGACTTGTTTTACCTTATGCTTTTATTCTTTTTTATACTTTATGTACTATTTACTTTTAACATTTACATTTCATGCCATTTTCATCTTTGCTCATTTGAGCATTCATTTTCTTGCCATTTTGTACTTTGCTCACTTGAGCTTTTCTTTTCCTTTCTTAAGATACTTAATAATCAACCTAAACCCTAAAAATCTTTAATGGTACTTGGACTATATGGTTACTATCCTTGGCATTATGGAGCATGGGACTTTTCTTGGACTTAGGATTAGAAACCTTGGCCTATCTTGGAGATTTTGTGATCTTATCTGATTATTTTGTCTGGAGCTCTTGAGGTTTACCTCAAGACATTGGTCTGTTTGTTTGTTTTGTGTGCGGGTTATTGTGATTACACCCTTTGTTTGTAATCTTGAATTCACTCGTCTACAGCCGTTACTCTGCCTAATTTTTATGAAGACTTAATACACTTGAAGTTTGGTTCTCTCAAGAGGTCTAGTATTTTTGCTTGCTTGGTTTCAATCCAAAGAATGGGAATTCTATCTTGGCTCATAATGCCCAGTATTGGCTTCTTGTTGTTTAGATGGTTCTTATTCCTAGCTTTTACCGTATGCTTTAGGATAGCCTCTTCTTCTCCTCCCATCTTCTTTAATTTCAAAAAAAAAATCTTCTCCCGCCTTTTGAAAACTCTTCTTGTTTTAAATTTGAACAATTTTCATAATAAACTTGGACTTATGTCCATGTATTTTCAAAACATTTTCATAAATAAACTCCAATCAACTTAATAATACTTTGACATTTTTTTTGGGAAGACTAAAAATCAATCAATCTCATTACAAACCATTTTGCCACTTTGGCTTTTTACCTTTAAAACTTTTCTAAAAAAGATTAAACTCTTTTCAATCCTTGTAGTGATGCAAACAACTATACTTCTACAATATGTAGTGAAAAGAGATATTTTCCACTTGTGCGTTGAGTGAGGCATTGTTGATTTTGAAATCCAAGCCATATCGTCCACTTTGAGATGATGCAAATTCTCCTTTCTCATGATTGTGGGTAGTAGGTGTGTTTTCCACACGCACAATGACGATGATGTTTTATCTTATAAAATTAACCAACACATTTGGGTTTTAAATTTTTGAAAGAGGAACTACGTGTACCCTGATCCTCTATTGCATGAAAGGTGGTACGCAGGCACTAAAGGTTCGCAACCGCGGCGGGTGCAAAATTCATAAAATATATATTTCTTTTCTCACCTCCACCATCCATTTTATACAACAGTTTTTATAGCCAAAATATACAGATTTTTACAAAGAGGCTCCTACGTAGTACCATAGATGTTTAGGGTGCTAATACCTTCCCTTTGCATAACCAACCCCCTTACCTTGAATCTTTCCCCCTCTTTTTGGGTTATTCACTCTTTTCCCATTACTTTGGAAATATTAAAGCGCAATGGCGATTTTGATTTTGATTTGTATAAATTCTAGTCAATCCAATGGCTTAGTCTTGAAAATTTCTACCGCTACAGAAAAATGGTGACTTCACTGAGGACAGATTGACCTCTTGCTGGTCCATCCCTAAGTGGGTTAAGCCTATCTTTGTTTATATATGTATATGTTTTATTACTATTTTTTATGTTATATGTTATATGTATGTTTGTCTGGATTTTCCTGGTTTACAGGGTGCTTGGTGATTACTCATAAGTCCTATACCCGGACTTGGGCAAACTTTAAGATAGGACGGGCGGTATAGTCACGTTAACTTTGAGGGAGTAATCCCAAAAAAGGAGGCATGAGATCCACCACTCAGTGGAGGCCCCTTTGACTGTAGTGTCATTTACCGAGTAATCGGGAAGACGTACTGCTTTCAACCTGGGAGCCTGCTAAAACCAAGGACTGTGAAATACCAAACCCATCTTGGCCTTTTAGGTGTAGTGCGGAAGCTATGAAGGAGTCATCCGAAAATAGTTGTCACGTGATACTACGCTTGGACGAGTCTTTCTTGAGAATATTACTAATTACCGAGTTAATCAGGAAGTTGGTAATATCCAAAGGAAGGATGTAGGCTCTGGGAACCTCTAGAACCTTGTTCGGCAGGTGATAACTTTTAGACCAATACCTTATGGGTAGTACCTTCGACCTCATGCTCGTGACGTTGAACCTATGAACCCTATATGTGTGATCTTGTGTGTATTGTTGCATCATGCATCCTTGCACTCATAAGCATCTTTTGAAGAAACCGTATTTCAAGGGATTTAAAGGTTGACTATTTCTGAATATCTCAAGTACTTTTAACCATGGATTCTGGAAAGAGAAAGACCGGAAAAATACAGTTTCAAGGATCCAATATAGATGAGTTGATCAGGTTAACTTCCGAGATCGAGTGTTCTGCAGACTTTTGGAAGAAGTATGGATCCATTATCCCTCTCATAAAGCTGAAGATGAAGGATGGTTTTCTCTCGACAATGGTCCAGTTCTATGATCCGATGTATCATTGCTTTACTTTTCCCGACTATCAGTTGATGCCTATACTGGAGGAGTATTCTTATCTATTGGATTTACCTGTTACCGATAGTGTTCCTTTTACTGGTTTGGAGGGTGAGCAAAAACCACATGAGATTGCTGCTTTGATTCATTTGGGGAAGTCTGAGGTGGAAGCCCATATGACTACTAAAGGAGGGATTAGAGGATTACCAGCTCAGTTCTTATTGGAGAAAGCTAATTACTTTGCCAGAATGAAAAGTACAGTTTCTTTTGAGGCCATCTTTGCTCTACTTGCTTACGGGTTGTCCTTATTTCCTAATGACAACAAGTTTGTCGACATTAACGCTATCAGGATTTTAATGATTATAAACCCAGTTCCTACACTGTTGGGTGATTCTTATTACTCTATTCATCTTCGGAATTCTTATCATGGGGGATTTATTATTTGTTGCACGCCTCTGTTGTACCGGTGGTTTATCTCTCATATGCCTCAGTCTGATGCTTTTTGGGATGTCAAGAAGGAACCCCGTTGGGCTCCTAAGATCATGGCACTTACTCACTCGGATATTGATTGGTATCATCGAGCCTATCAGGATATAGATATTATTGACAGTTGTGGTAGTTTCCCCAATGTACCTCTTCTTGGTACAAAGGGAGGAATTAACTATAATCATGTTCTTGCACAACGACAGCTTGGTTATCTGATGAGGGATAAACCAAATAGTATTCATTTGAGTAGTTTCTTTCTGAAGGAAGGGGAATACCATAGGGAAGCTAGGGATCAGATTTCGAAGGCCTAGCGTCACATTCATAAGAAGGGTAGGAAGGATTTGGGACCTAGGGGTGTTGTTTCTTTGGAGCCATATCTTCAGTGGATCCGATCAAGAGCCATTCAGTTAAAGATGCCATATACCCAAGAGACACCTATGCCTGATCTGTTTTTGAAAACCACTCCTCCCTTATTAGATGATTTGGAAGAGCTGCAACTTGCTTTGGTTAGGATGCAACAAGAAAGGTATGCTTGGAAGAACAAGTTCCATACTTTAGAGAGATCCTACAGAGCAAACCTGAAGGAGAAAAAGAACTGATGGAGATCAATATGTATGCTGGCGCTTCCCCGTGAGCCTGGAAATCTGAGCCTTCAACCTCCAGTTTTCTTATGCATGTCTGATGGCAATCTCTTTCCAATCATATGAATCAGGAAGTAAGTGATCAGCACCTGATTAAGCCATTGGATTGACTAGACTTTATACAAATCAAAATAAAAATCGCCACCGTGCTTTATTGTTTCCAAAGGAATGGGAAAAGAGCGAATAACCCAAAAAGAGGGGGAAAGATTCAAGGTAAGGGGGTTGGTTATGCAAAGGGAAGGTATTAGCACACTAAAGATCTACGGTACTCCGCAGGAGCCTCTTTGTAAAAATCTGTATATTTTGGCTATAAAAACTGTTGTATAAAATGGATGGTGGAGGTGAGAAAAGAAATATATATTTTATGATTTTTGCACCCGCCGCGACTGCGAACCTTTAGTGCCTACGTACCACCTTTCGTGCAATAGGGGATCAGGGTGCACGTAGTTCCTCTTTCAAAAATTTAAAACCCAAATGTGTTGGTTAATTTTATAAGATAAAACATCATCGTCATTGTCCTTGTGGAAAACACACCTACTACCCACAATCATGAGAAAGGAAATTTTGCATCATCTCAAAGTGGAGGATATGGCTTGGATTTCAAAATCAACAATGCCTCACTCAACACCAAAGTGGAAAATATCTCTCTTCATTACATATTGTAGAAGTATAGTTATTTGCATCACTACAAGACTTGACAAGAGTTTAATCTTTTTTCAGAAAAGTTTTTAAAGGTAAAAAGCCAAAGTGGCAAAATGGTTTGAAATGAGATTGATTGACTTTTTAGTCTTCTCAAAAAAAAAGTCAAGGTATTATTAAGTTGATTGGAGTTTATTTATGAAAATGTTTTGAAAATACATGGACATAAGTTCAAGTTTATTATGAAAATGGTTCAAATTTAAAACAAAAAGAGTTTTCAAAAGGAGGGAGAAGATTTTTTTTTTAAATTAAAGAAGATGGGAGGAGAAGAAGAGGCTATCCTAAAGCATAAGGTAAAAGCTAGGGATAAGAACCATCTAACCAACAAGAAGACAATACTGGGTATTATGAGCCAAGATAGAATTCTCATTCTTTGGATTGAAACCAAGAAAGTAAAAATATTAGACCTCTTGAGAGAACCAAACTTCAAGTGTATTAAGTCTTCATAAAAATTAGGCAGAGTAACGGCTGTATACGGGTGAATTCCAAATTACAAACAAAGGGTGTAATCACAATAACCCGCACACAAAACAAAAAAATAACCCAGTGTCTTGAGGTAAACCTCAAGAGCTCCAAACAAAATAATCAGATAAGATCACAGGGTCTCCAATATAGGCCAAGGTTTCTAATCCTAAGTCCAAGAAAAGTCCCATGCTCCATAATGCCAAGGATAGTAACCATATAGTCCAAGTACCATTAAAGATTTTTAGGGTTTAGGTTGATTATTAAGTATCTTAAGAAAGGAAAAGAAAAGCACAAGTGAGCAAAGTACAAAATGGCAAGAAAATAAATGCTCAAATGAGAAAAGATGAAAATGGCATGAAATGTAAAGCTAAAAGTAAATAGCACATAAATCATAAAAAAGAATAAAAGCATAAGGTAAAACAAGTCAATAATTAGTGGTTAGTTGGATGACCATCTTGAAACTTGCATTTAGAACTCATTAGAGGATTGGTAGAACCAAAGCCTCCACACAACAAGTTGCATTTGCTTTTTGTCAAGTATATCATCCATTTGGAATTCTCTTAAGTACCATTTAATGATCAACGATGTTTAAGTGATCTGCGTTGACCAAAGGTGTTGTAGATCCATTAGAGGATTGGTAGAACCAAATCCTTCACACAATGAATCTCAAGTTTATTGGACAAAGAGATCAAATTAACATACTTGGGCTTGCAATCATAAGCTTGAGCCACGAATGATCATTTATTCGAATCGGGACAACATTTAGCGATATGTTAAGCAATCGTAATTGGACTTATATAGAAGTCGCACCTATTTTGAGGCCGGTCAATAGCAATTTATGCACAACTTGTTTTGAGACATGATATAAAGATCATGATCCAATAACACCTAGTGCAATAAGAAGGGGATGAGATGAAGAGGGATAGGGAAAAAATACAAACCACATTTGAATTAAATTTTAATCGAACTATTATTAAAATCATTTATCCTTTTTTTGTGGAGTTAAACTCAACACCATGGATCCAATGATGTTAATAAAGTTCATGATCCAAAATCTAACCCAAGATCAACCAGAAAATAGTCACAAAATAATATCACATTTTAATATATACATATATATATATATATATATATATATATATATATATATATATATATATATATATATATATATATATATATATATATATATATATATATATATATATATATATATATATATATATATATATACAAAAGGGTAAAAAAATTATGTTTAAAAATAGAAAATAAAGAGAAAAATATCAACTATGTTCAAATTAATCAAAAAATAAAAAGTAAGACCATAGAAAAATCAGAAATGGATCCAAATATTTTTATAAATTTTTTGATAATTTTTAAAAGTCAGAAACTATTTTTAAACTATTTAAAATTGCTCAAACAAATAGAAAATAGATTAATAAAAAATAGTAAACCTCAATATAAAATTCCATAAAATTTCTAGAAAGTCAAAAATATGGAAAATAATATTTATGAATTTTTTCAGAATTAAAAAATGTCAGAAAGTATTTTTTTTAAGTAATTAAAAGAAAGCAAATGAATCAAAAAATACAAAAAAATATCAAATATCAAAATAAAAATATGAAAAAATAGACATGAGATCAAAAATAATTCAACGTATTTTTGTGAATAGTTTCATAATTTTTGGATAAAAAATAAAAGATTATGAATTTTTGAAAATTTAATCAATAAAAATATAAAAATCAGAAAATAAAATAAACCAAAAAGATGTGGACCATCAGATCAAAGTCAAAACGCGTTAGTAAATTGATCCAGTGGACCAGACGCGTTGTGCTTGATATGGACCTTAGTGAGATACACATAGGATCAGAAAAAGGGCAACCAATGAAATTAAAATGTTTGGCACGCTATCATTGGTTGAGATGAGACATGTTATCATCTTCAACCTCCAGACATCCTGCAATGGGGATTTTGTGAGATCCTTCAAATGGAAAAATTAGAATCCCAGGCTAGTATCATTGAACTCGTCTTCTCAAGACGATTCTAACACCACCATCGCGCCAAATTTATATAAGGTATGGAGAGAGATATGAATCAAAAACCCAGAAAATAACGAGCACCTTCAATTTGAGATTTCTCTCTCAATTCTCAATGGATTTAAAAAATTGTAAGCAGCATTAGAATCAGGAGAAGGAGTACAATAGATTAGTACTTGATTTGGATCCAAATGGTGGAGAATTCTACCTTTTCAAAGTTCAAGGAAGAAGCTCTGAAACTAGACTTCTGTAGCTTGAATTATGGCTCGTTTTGATTGGTTTCAGTACTGGAGAGTTTGTATGATGCTTAAGGATGATGAATGCGCAAATAATTTTGGAAAAGGGAGCTTAAATCTCAGAAACTGAATTCAAAAAAGATGGGTTCGTGTGAGGTTTCGGCAGGGTGTTTTTGGCTCACAAAGCTTGAAGAAATGAATGGGGGTGACCCTCTATTTATAGGGAAGTGAATGGGAATGAAAATTGGAAGAAACAATGAAGTTTGGAGGGAAATTGAATGAAGATCGAGCACGAGTGAAGTGTGACTTCATTTCCATCAAAACTCAACTAAATCTTGCGTTTTGGGGTGCTAATCACTTCTAGCAAGTTTTCTAATCAAGTTTAAATCAAAAACACGCATAAATCTTGTGTTTAGAAGTCACATTATGGATTTCAAAATTCTGACTTTGTGGAAAATTCAACTTCAAGTTACCGAATTCAAATCCATGGCATTTCCAACTCAAGGGGTCTTAGGGCATGATTCTCGATGCTTTAGAAAGATGAGGTTACAATCTTTGCAATGGAAAAAGAATGGAATCAAATGGATGCTTGAGCTGAAAGTTGCATTGAGTCAAAGTTGAAGAAAAAGGGTTGACTTTCCATACTTAGAAATATTTCAAATTCTTCTTTAAAAATGACCTATAATCTTTTGCATCCAAACATGGCCTTCCACTTGAAATTTGCTCTTGACCAAAAAAGATGGAATGAATTATATCTCTTGAATGAAATTTTGAAACTTGAACCACTCAAAATCTCCAAAAATTTAGCAAGTTATGACTTATTGAAGTTGGCCAAAAATCATGAAATGACCTATAATCTTTTTCATATTTAAGGAAACCTCCATCCATTTTCCCACTTTTCACATAAAAGAAGGCATAAAGTTAACATCTTCAAGATCATTATGGAAAAAGAATGGGCTCAAGGTGATAAAAATTGACCAAGTTATGATCATTTGAAGTCACACATGGAAAATTGGGGATTCATCTGAAGGACTTGTAATCTTTCTTCTTCATCAAGTTTCTTCCACATGAAAAAATCCTTGTAACTTTTGAAGTGATTTGTTGATAACCCTTTGAAGAGAAGGATGGCTTTGGAATCATTCAAAAATACCAAAATATGAGCAAGATATACTCCTTTGAAGTTTAAAACCCTAGCTTCTATATCAAGAAAATGCCTTGAGGAACTTTGACAAGTTTGAACAAACTTCTTGCACCAATATTCTTGCTTTGTGAATAGAATTTGTTGAGGATGATAATGAGAACTCTTAGCCACCAAAACAACTTCCATGTCTTGAAATTTGAGAGAACTATGCCCTTGTGACCAATATGAACAAGGCCTTGTCCAAACATAGCAACTTCTCCAATCAACCCCTTGTACTTTTGAATAAATCTTGATGACTTTGAAATGTGGTGAAACAAAATAAACATTGTCATACCATTTCTTACAAAACAACTTCAATGATAAGGTTTGAACTTCTCAAGCTTTTATTGGCTAGGGAATGGAAATAAACTCATGAACCCATGGAGTAATTTGTTAAATCTCATTCTCCTTCACCTACATGTATAACAAGAAAGACAAACCAACATTGCATTTTATTAGTTAAATGAAGAAAACAAAACAATATTAATGATCACAAAAGGAACATAAGTCCAGGTGCTTGGTAATCCCTCAAAGGGAGAAAAACTCAAAGTAGGGAGGGGAACAAAGAATCCTAGTGTGATCTTGTTGTGAATAAATCAACATGGTATGATGAAGGGATCTTAGGGGCAAAAATTAGGGTACAACGCTGCCCTTATTTAAGTTTATTCTATCTGGAGATACGAAGTTAAAAATCTTTATGTCGACGCGATCGAAGATACTTAAATATAAAACAAACCCTATTTTTGGCCCTAAGATGCCATGCAAATGCTTATGCATATGAATGCATATGAACAGGACCAAAGAGACGCAAAGATAACACTGGGGATGTAACAATAATAAAGAAACAAGGGAGCAACCCCACCAGGAAAATAAATCACTGGTGGACCAAAAGAACTGAATCAGAGAGGATGGTAGGATGGTCAAAGGACACAACAACTTCTACCAAAGGTGAAGCTACCGACATTTTCTAGAGGCAACGAGAAAGATAACAAACATCGATGTTCACTGCTGATGGCCCACCAACTTTCACTAAAGGTAGAGGGAGAATATATCATGGCACCGCCGTTCACTGATGATGAACTACCAACGTTTACTGAGGGTAGTAAGGTAACAAACATCGACATTCACTACCGATGGTCTACCAACTTCCACTGAAGGTAGAAAGAGAAAATATCATATCACCGCCGTTCGCTGACGATGAACTACCAACATTCACTGAGGGTAGAAAAAAGATAACAAACATCGATGTTCACTGCCGATGGTCTACCAACTTTCACTGAAGGTAGAAAGAGAATATATCATATCACCTCCGCTCACTGACGATGAACTATCAATGTTCACTGAAGATAGCAAAAAGATAACAAACATTGACGTTCACTGCCGATGGTCTACCAAATTTAACTGAAGGTAGAAAGAGAATATATCATATCACCGCCATTCACTGACGATGAACTATCAACGTTCACTGAATATAGAAAAAATATAACAAATATCGACGTTCACTGTCGATGGTCTACCAACTTTCACTGAAGGTAGAAAGAGAATATATCATATCACCGCCTTCCACTGACGATGAACTATCAACATTCACTAAAGATAGAAAAAAGATAACAAACATCAACGTTCACTGCCGATGGTTTACCAACTTTCACTGAAGGTAGAAAGAGAATATATCATATCACCGCTGTTCACTGATGATGAACTATCAACGTTCACTGAAGATAGCAAAAAGATGATAAACATCGATGTTCACTGCCGATGGTCTACCAAATTTCACTGAAGGTAGAAAGAGAATATATCATATCATCACCGTCCACTGACGATGAACTATCAATGTTCACTGAAGATAGCAAAAAGATAACAAACATCGACGTTCACTGCCGATGGTCTACCAACTTTCACTAAAGATAGAAAGAGAAAATATCATATCATCGTTGTTCACTAACGATGAACTATCAATATTCACTGAAGATGGCAAAAAATAACAAACATCGAAGTTCACTGCCGATGGTCTACCAACTTTCACTGAAGGTAGAAAGAGAAAATATCATATCACCTCCGGTCACTGATGACGAACTATCAACATTCACTGAAGATAGCAAAAAGATAACAAGTTTACCCAAGATTCTGGTGTTTCGCCTAGAATGGGTCTCAACTTCTTCTTTAACCAAGGCACTCTGCCTGGAAAGGATGATACATGAGTTGTCTCAAATAAAGAGAACTTGCTATTTGCGGTCACGGAGGATTGTAAAAGGAAATGACTTTTTTGGGGAAAGTGGTATGACTTCCTGGGGATATGCCATGATATTCTTGCTAAGGAGATAAAGTCTTATTGTGCAAAATAAATGCACCAACCAAAGCTTGGAGTTTTTTCAGAATTCCAAAGTAAATAATATTTCCAGGGAACCACAGATCCAAACCAGAAATAAACTGGAATGAAACAGTCAACCAGAATACATCCTTTGAGAAATAAACTCAAAAGGGAAACCAATCTTCGTCCAAACAAGGAACTGTATCGGAAGGTTTAAAGCAAAAATCTTCTATGAGGGACAACTCAGTAGGGAAATTGAAAGAGTGTGCATTTTCTTCTTAAGACCAACGCTCTAATGAAAAGAGGGTAACTTATCTCTTTAAAACAGGGTAATATGTCAACAAAAATATTAACAAATGTCAAAGAATAATGATTTGTCAATTTTAACTATGCATGGTGCATGTATGAATGTATGAGCGTTATCGTGTGCATGCTGACAAAGCAGACACACAATCATGGGGAACAACCAGGCAAAACTGCCTCGTGCACTAACAAAACTCCGCTAAGCTTCAACCAAGATGATCATTCGAAGAAAAGTAAAGGCCAGCTGCAGAAACCAAACCTACTGCCTGCTGTGATACGGTGGGAAGAACTGACTGTTTTTTAGAATGCTAGTTTTTTTGCGTTTATGTTCGCAAAATGTCGTGGTAAGCAAGAGTCGCTACCGAATTTTATTTTATCCAACAAGGAAAGGAAAAAAGCACAGAAAAATTCCTTTTTCGAGATATTTCTGAGTACGGGGGGTAGATTATAGAAAGGGAAGGTATTAGCACCCTTTCTATCCGTAGTTACCTACGGGCTCTTAGGTACTTGCTCATTGTTTTCAAAATCGTTTTCTTTGTGCTTGTGGGTTTGAAAAGTTTTTGTTTTAACTTCGATTTAACTCTTGCTTCTGTCCTCAAGAGTGTAATGAAGTGTTTTTGAAAACTTCGTTTGAAAAGGTGTAAGTGTAGAAAATTTGTTTTGTTTTGGATGAGCAAGTATCTAAGAGCTAATCTACCTACTCGAAAAAGGAATTGTTCTATGCTAATTTCCTTTAGACAATGCTATCCCACTATTAGTGAGTAGGTAGCACCGTCGTTGGAGTTTGAGGCTCAATTCGAATGAGGGACATACAGTCACTAAAGCAATGTAAGGACGCCTTAGCGGTAACCCTAATGTCTTAGATCATTTATTTGAGGCAACAATTCCGAGGCAACCATTATGAGGTAACTTTTGATCTTTGGACAAAAGGACGACCACTAAAACATCATATACTCAATGACCGTTTACCGAAGGCAACCAAGTGGGATGTACCCTAAGAGTGCGCATGTGCGAGTGTGTCGTTTTCAGTTATTTTTATCTTTGTACATGTTAAGGGTGATCTAATTTGATTTTAAGTTAAACATTCAGTCTTGTCATGCAAACCCTATTATCAAACATCTAGCAGTTATAATTTACGGAAATCAAATGCAGAATTTAAATTACAAGGCGTTGGGTATTTACATCACCAAAGACAAACCCTTTGAAAAATAAAATAAAGCGATAAAAAATAATTAAATGTCCTATTTAACTATTACAATCCGGAAGCAGGTACATTATTGGATGAAAAATTAACGCACGCGGGAAATTAAATCGAGTGCGAACTAGGGTTTTGACCCTTTTGGTTAAAGAAAATGCCATCTTTTTGTTGTTTTTTATTTGAGAAAAGAAATTAATTCCTAAATTAATTACTAAATTAATTATAAAATAAATTAATTAATGAAGAAATAAATTATGACATATTTTGGATTTTGTTATTTTAAGAAAGAAAGCAAAATTAATTAAATTAGTAATTAAAACCTAATTAAATCTAATTAATTTTAATTATTTACAAAAATAAGTTAGAGTTTTCTAGAATTAGAACCTAAATTAATTGGTTAGTAATTATTAATAAAATTAAAATTTTAAAATTTGATTGGATAAAAAGAATATTTTTTGTGGTTTTATTTGGTAAAGAAAGGAATTTTGTGATTGGTTAGAAATTTAAATAAAACAATTAAAGTGAATAACAAAAAGTAAATAAATAAAAAGAGTAGAGGGATTAGGCCTGTTTTGTGGTGTTAATAGCAATTCTTTGTTGGCTCATTTGGACTTTTTCCGATCCAGTATACGCATGTTGACATGGCTCATGGTGGACCTCCAGCTTTTTGACCACCAGATCTGGCTCTTGGCCATCTGGCGCTTGGATGGATGAGGGAGCATGGTAGGCTGCAGATAGGCGCATGTATTGGAATACCTGAAAACCAAAATTATTGAGAAAGTGGGGGACCTGGGATTCGAACCCAGGTCCTGAAGGAGAATACAACACTTGCTTTCCAACACACCACGCTGCTTTAGTTGTTAGTATGATAAGTATCAATAATAATATATTAAAACAAAACAATTGCCAGCAAAACAAAAAAACGCGTAAAATTATTTGAATTGGCCAACAGATGGATGACACGAGTTCATCCCTTTCCTCAGACCTGTAAAAAAAATACTTGCGGATTTGAATTCGCAGCTAAAAACGCAGCCCTGTTCTAAAATTCTCTCCAGGCCATATAAATAAATTCCAAGAACATGGTACAATTCGCCATGGCCTCTTGATCAAAACCATGTTCTTCTTGTGCCTCAATTTTACCTGAAACAGAAAACCCTAAAAGCAAACGAAGAACCCTAGCTATGGTGATTTTCTATACAGGGCACATAAATGAAATTGGCTATTACCATTAGTTTGCAAATGATATGAGGGTTACAAATATGCTATTAGTTTGTTCAATAGATTCCAGAATGATTCAAATCAAAATCAAGAACAAGGGTGGTTAGCGTGAGACTTACAGCGTGTTTGGAGGCTTGAGGATGCGTGGTTTTGATCGAGTTAGCTTGTGTGAATGGCCAGGAATCGATTGAGACCACTCTCATGTCCTGAAACTGCCTCTAACATGGATTTTGATCTCCAACTTTTTTGTGATTTTTCTCACTTTTGTTCTGCCTCTTCCCACACTTGCCAACCCTTATTTTCGTGTGTTTAGCTTCCTTATGTAATGTGTACTGCATTAGGGTAAGAAACATGGTACAAATCTCTCCATATCAATGCACATGAATTGGATTTGATTCCACCATTAAAACCTTCCAAATTTGATTGATTTCAATCTTTTTTGCACAAAAACATTTGATTTGATACGAATTTGATGGTGATGCTAGCTGTAAACAAAGCCTAACACAAACAAAAAATCATGAGTTATCAATGCCTTGGATTTTATATGATTTTATTTGATTTAAAATGAATAAATTCAAATAAAAATCAAATTAAATAATAAAAATGAGATATAGGCACATGGCTGAAGCTAGGGCACGTGGGAAATAATGCAAACTCAAATCAAATGGAAAATAATGGGTCCATTTGACAAAATTTGAAGTTTTGGGGATAATTGACTTTTGGCAATTTTGCAAAAAAGTCCAACTTCAACAATGCATAACTTCTTCAATTTTTAACTTTTTGAGGTGTTATTGTACTTTTTAGAAATCTTGAGATGTCCTCTAACCAACCCTTTTGGTCTCATCTCATTTTGATATTCCATTATCAAGTTATAAGCTTTGGAAAAAAAGGTGTTTTTGTTAACTTTCAAAAATGGCCTATAATGTCCAAATTCATAAATTCTTGTGAGTGCATTTTTTGATCTTGGGATGTGAATATGGATTGTTGGAAATTGCATCCTATTCAAAATGAGCTTTTTATGGGTCATTTCTCATAAAGTATGAGAAAGTTATGCTTGGTCAAAGTTGAGTTGACTTTTCCTACGAAACCCTAATTTAGCAACTTTTGAGTCTTGATGAATTTTGAGCAATCCTTGATGAATCATGATAAACCCTTGATAAAATGATGAAATATCCTTCAAAATGAGAATGTTGACAAAAATCTTGAAGTTTGACTATTTGTAGGTCACAGTTGACTTTTGCCCTAGCATAGTCAATTTTTGGACCTTTGAGCAATTAACTGAGCAAACTTCCTCTGCAAGGCTTGAAATTTGACATAGATGATCTTGAGAGCATATTAGGACATTAGGGAGAACTTGGGGTCATTTGGACTCAAGGATCTTGATGCAACACAAAACCCTAATTTGGGGTAGACTGCCTTAAGAGATAGCTTGTCTGACCAACTCTTGAGCAACCTTGAGCAACTTGGGGATTCTTCTTGAAATGTTTTGAGAAATATGGGAGGGAAAATTTTGGGGTACAACAGCTGCCCCTGTTAATTCTTCTTAAACCTGAGGATGTAGATTGGCTTTCATGCCTTTCGTGATCCGAAGGTGGAAGATGATTGAACACTAGAGTGCCCAGAAATTTGCACTCGCATGAAGTGGTATCAGCCTTGTGATGTCGGGAATGGGCTTACAGATGCCGTTTGGAGATTGCTGACGGGAGGATGGGCTTAAAGATGCCATCTACAGGATTGTCGATCGCATCAGATATTCCTTAGCGAGAGCTCGCATACTTGTTGTTGTAGAAGATTCCGCTGGGGAAGTCTGGTCTTGCTGAGATTTAGGAACTTGCTTGTACTTCAACTGAGAGAACATCTCTGCTGAGTTTTAAGAACTTGTCTGTAAGTCAACTGGGGGGAAACATCTTCATCGAGATTTAAGAACTCATCCGTAATTCAACTGAGAAAACTCTACTGAGATTTAGGAATTGTCTATAATTCGACGGAGGAACTTTGTCGAGATTTAGGACCTTATCTGTAATTCAAATGAGGATAATTCTGTTGAGATTTAAGAACTGGTCAATACTTCGACTGATGGAAACATCTTCATCGAGATTTAAGAAATCGCCCGTAATTCAACTGAGAAAACACTACTGAGATTTAGGAACTCGTCTGTAATTTGACGGAGGAACTTGTCGAGATTTAGAACCTTATCTGTAATTCAACTGAGGAGAATTCGGTTGAGATTTAAGAACTGGTCAGTAATTCGACTGAGGGAAACATCTTCATCGAGATTTAGGAACTTTCCCGTAATTCAACTGAGAAAACTCTGCTGAGATTTAGGAACTCGTCTGTAATTCGACAGAGGAACTTGTCGGGATTTAGAACCTTATCTGTAATTCAACTGAGGATAATTCTGTTGAGATTTAAGAACTGGTCAGTAATTTGACTGAGGGGAAACATCTTCATCGAGATTTAAGAACTTGCCCGTAATTCAACTGAGAAAACTCTGCTGAGATTTAGGAACTCGTCTGTAATTCGACGGAGGAACTTGTCGAGATTTACAAACTTATCTGTAATTCAACTGAGGATAATTTTGAGATTTAAGAACTGGTCAGTAATTCGACTGAGGGAAACATCTTCATCGAGATTTAAGTACTCGCTTATAATTCAACTGAGAAAACTCTACTGAGATTTAGGAACTCGTCTGTAATTCGACGGAGGAACTTGTCGAGATTTAGAACCTTATCTATAATTCAACTGAGGATAATTCTGTTGAGATTTAAGAACTAGTCAGTAATTCGACTGAGGGAAACATCTTCATCGGGATTTAAGAACTTGCCCGTAATTCAACTGGGGAAACTCTGCTGAGATTTAGGAACTCGTCTGTAATTCAACGGAGTAACTTGTCGAGATTTAAAACCTTATCTGTAATTCAACTGAGGATAATTCTGTTGAGATTTAAGAACTGGTCGGCACTTCGACTTTGGGAAACATCTTCATCGAGATTTAAGAACTCGTCCGTAATTCAACTGAGAGAACTCTGCTGAGATTTAGGAACTGTCTGTAATTTGATGGAGGAAAAAAGCTTCATAGCTTTGAATCTTGTGAGAATTTAACCACATCCTTCCTGAAAGGTAAAGGTTAATTGTATGTGATTCATGATATGTATCAAGCGATGATGCTCTCAAAATAAATGAGATTGTGTTGAATGATGGTATGTGCATGTGTCATGATGTATGAAAGTGTAATGTTTTTAGTTGGGGAAAATAAATCCCGGATAGCTGCTAGAGAAAAAGAGTTGAATTCTTCGTTTCCGCTGGGGATAGAGAATGAAGATGACTGTGAGAATAAACCTACAGGAGAGGAAAACTCCGTTGGGGAATAAATTGATGAGGAGATTACTCTGTGGGGAAGAGATGTTCTGCTAAGGATTCCACCGATAAATTCCGCTGGGGATGAATTACCGTTGCTGGTGATACTAAATCCTGTTGGGGATTGAATCCCTGTTTGTGGAAGGCATGAACTCCGCTGGGGATGATCTTTCATTTGCGACTTCATTGGGGATAACCTTTTAGACTCTAATTGGGATAACCCTTTAAGCTCTGCTGGGGACAATCTTCCAAAGTCTACTGGGGATGATTCTCCAAATTCCACTGGGGAAGCTTTTTCAGACTGCGCTTGGAAAAACTTCAAACTCCACTGGGGATATTTTGTATTCTGCCGGGGAATATTCGTATACTCCGCTGGGGAATATTAAGACATTTCAGTGCTGATGGTAAATAAACTCTGCTTGGGGAGAGTATTACCGATTCATTCACAGTTGCAAGTCTCAGATGGGGAGATTTAACATTATTGTCTTACTCTGCGGGGAGTGAATGTATTCCAGCCATATTCTTCAGCTAAATTTACCCTTGTACCTGGTGGATAGAGCAACTGTAAAGCTTGGACAAACTTATTGCCCCTATTTCTGATATTACAAATAATGGTCTTTCGTTTTGCATGTAAATTATTTATGAGTAGCAATTAATGTCAAATGCATATATCAAAAATGAACATTGGACGTTCTTTGCAACACAAAACAGATAAAGAAAAAAACAGTTTAAAATTTCTCTGAAAATGAATTGTATTGATTTTGAAGTTTGGCCTGTAAATAGGCGTTTTTGTACAAGAGGCTGACGTCCTAGTAAGAGAACGCCGCCGAATAATAGAGTTTATACAATTTGTAATAAACAAATAAAAACAGCTATGTGAATAATCCCACTGGGTTCCAACCCTACTATTGCCTTTATGTCCTCGAGCATCTCATCACTTTGCTATTTGGTTGAAGGTAGATCAGATTGATTAGTGTCATCCGAGCTTGATAGTCGATACCGAAGTCTGGTTGCAAGGTGATCCGATGAGACATAGTGTTACACTTTGATCCCGAATTTTTTCCTAGACCTCCCTTTCGGGTTTTCAGTCCACCGGGATACCCTTTTTTGCCCAAGCCGCCTTTTCAGGTTTTCGACTTGCCGGGTGTACAGATTTTTCATTTTCATCCCTTATTTTTGCCCGAACCCTTTTGGTTCGCCGAGAAGCCCTTATTTTTGCCTAGGCCAGTCAAACTAGCAGGTCTTTGTTCATGCGTAGTATCTTTTCACTATGTTTGCATTGACAGGGTGAGGAAGGTCGTCACCATCCATGGTGGTTAGAATCATAGCTCCTCCTGAGAAGATGTTCTTAACCACAAATGGCCCTTCGTAAGTAGGGGTCCATTTGCCATTGGGATCACCTTGTGGCAGTATGATGCGCTTGATAACCAGGTCCCCAACTTGATACTCTTGTCGTCTAACTTTCTTGTTAAATGCCTTGATCATCCGCTTTTGATACGTTTGACCATGACAAATAGCAGTAAGTCTCTTTTCATCGATTAAGTTCAGCTGATCAAGCCGGGTCTGGATCCAGTCATCTTCGCTCAAACCTGCATCCTTCATAATCCGAAGAGAGGGTATCTGAACTTCAATGGGAAAGACAGCCTCCATGCCATATACCAAGGAATAGGGTGTTGCCCCTGTTGATGTCTGTGCTGAGGTACGGTACCCATGAAGAGCAAATGGTAACATCTCGTGCCAGTCTTTGTATGTCACTGTCATCTTCTGCACAATCTTCTTGATGTTTTTATTAGCCGCTTCTACAGCCCCATTCATCTTCGGCCAGTAAGGAGAAGAGTTGTGATGTTGTATCTTGAACTATTTGTAGAGCTCGGTGATCATCTTGTTATTGAGATTTGTACCATTGTCCGTAATGATCCTCTCTGGTACACCATATCGATAAATCAGATTGTGTCGAATGAACTGTGCCACGACGTTCTTGGTTACAGTAGCAAAGGAAGCTGCTTCAACCCACTTCGTAAAGTAATCAATAGCTACCAGGATGAAATGATACCCGTTAGATGTCGTAGGTCTGATCTCGTCGATCATGTCAATGCCCCACATTGCAAAAGGCCAAGGAGCTGTCAAGACGTTCAAAGGAACTGGAGGTATGTGCACCTTATCAGCATAGACTTGTCACTTGTGACAGGTATGAGAATGCTGATAACAGTCGGCTTCCATTGTGGACCAAAAATATCCTGCCCGAGGGATTTTCTTTGCCATGGTATGTCCACTGGAATGAGTTCCGAAAGTACCTTCATGTAACTCTGCCATGATTCTTGCTGCTTCGTCCTTATCCACACATCGCAGTAAGGTTGAATCATGGTTACGCTTGTAAAGGATGCCATTGCTGATGAAGAACTTTGTCGCGAACCTCCTCAAAAACTTCTTATCATTAACAGATGCACCCTCGAGGTACTCCTGAGCTTCAAGATACCTTTTCACCTCATGAAACCAGGGTTTATCTTTTACCTCTTCAGTCTCAATGTCACAACAATGTGCAGGTTCGTCCAACCTCTCAATGGTAATCCGGGGAGCTTCATTGTCCCAATTGACTTTGAACATAGAAGACATCGTAGCTAGCGCGTTCGCCAACTGATTCTCCTCTCTAGGGAAGTGTTTAAAGGTTATCTCCTCGAAGTGGGAAGCAACGTCAAATCATACTCCTTGTAAGGAATAAGATTTGGGTGTTTCGTATCCCACTCGCCTTTGATCTGACTGATCACGGGAGCGGAATCTCCGAATACACTTAAGAACTTAATCCTTAGGTCAATTTCTGCTCGAAGACCCATAATGCATGCTTCATACTCTGCCATGTTGTTGGTGCAGTTGAAACATAGTCGGGCGGTAAACGGAGTATGAGAGCGTTTAGGAGATATGATCACGGCACCAATGCCAATACCCAAAGCGTTTGAAGCCCCATCAAAGTACATAGACCATCAGGATCCTTCCTCAGGTCCTTCATCCGGTCCAGGTGTCTCACAGTCAGTCACTATCATGATACTCTTATCCGGGAATTCAAAGTTCATAGACTGGTAATCGTCCACTGCCTGATGTTCCAAATGATCTGCCAACACACTTCCCTTGATTTCCTTTTGAGTCGTATATTGGATGTTATACTCAGTCAAGATCATCTGCCATCTTGCTATTCTTCCGGACAAGGCAGGCTTCTCGAAGACATACTTGATTGGATCCATCTTTGATATCAATAAAGTAGTGTGAGTCATCATATACTGTCTCAGTCGGCGAGCAGCCCATGCCAAAGCGTAACAAGTTTTCTCGAGCAACGAGTATCGGGTCTCGCAGTCGGTAAACTTTTTGCTAAGGTAATAAATAGCATGCTCTTTTCGGCCAGACTCGTCATGCTGCCCCAGCACACACCCCATCAAATTGTCGAGTACTGTCAAGTATAAGATCAAAGGTCTTCCTTCAACTGGAGGCATCAGAATAGGTGGCTCTTGGAGATATTCTTTGATCCTTTCGAAAGATGCCTGGCATTCATCGTTCCATCTTACCACTTGATCTTTCTTCAGAAACTTGAAGATTGGCTCGCAAGTAGCAGTCAGGTGTGAGATGAATCAGGCAATGTAGTTCAGACGTCCCAGAAATCCTCTGACTTCTTTTTCTGTTCGGGGAGCTGGCGTTTCCTGTATAGCCTTCACCTTTGCAGGATCCACTTGAATACCTTTATCACTTACGACGAAACCTAACAACTTACCAGATCTCACCCCGAAGGTGCACTTGTTCGGGTTTAACCTCAGCTTGTACAACTTCAACCTGTCAAATAGCTTCTGAAGATGGTCCAGATTCTCTTCCTCAGTTTGGGACCTTGCAATCATATCGTCAACGTATACCTCAATCTCATGATGGATCATGTCGTGGAACAAAGCGACCATGGCGCGCTGATACGTTGCCCCAACATTTTTCAATCCAAAAGGCATGACCTTGTAGCAAAAGGTACCCTATTAAGTAACAAAGGTTGTCTTCTCCATATCCTTGGGAGCCATTTTAATCTGATTATAACCGGAGAAACCATCCATAAAGGAGAATACCTTATGATGTGCGGTGTTATCAACCAGAACATCGATATGAGGTAGAGGGAAATCACCCTTGGGATTTTCCCTGTTCAGATCCCTATAGTCAACACACATCTGAACTTTACCATCCTTTTTCGGCACAGGAACCACGTTGGCCACCCACTGAGGGTAAGAAGTAACTACTAGAAAACTGGCGTCAAACTGCTTCATCACTTCAGCCTTGATTTTCTAAGACATCTCTGGGCGCATTCGGCGAACCTTCTGTTTCACTGGAGGACAATATTCCTTGGTAGGCAATCGGTGAACCACAATATCGGTATCCAACCCAGGCATATCTTCATAAGACCAGGCGAAGATCTCAACATAGTCATGAAGCATCTGAATCAACCGTTGTTTAACACTAGCTTCCAGATTTGCACCGATCTTGACCTCTTTCTTGTCTACCTCTGTACCCGGATTTACCATTTCCACTGGCTCTTCATGCGGTTGTATAGCCCTCTCCTCCTGAAGTAATAGTCTTGCAAGTTCACCAGGCACTTCGCAATCATCTTCACCTTCGTCTTCGGCTAAGTTGATCGGACTTTCGAAGTCATAATTGGCAGTAGCAGAGTCGTTATCAGTGGGATCCATAGTGGATGTAGACCTGTATATGTGAGTGTGTGTGTAAAATAGTTGTTTTGCAATATAATGAAAGAAAAACAAGGAGCACAAGATTTGAAATGCAAAAAACTTCCAATGCTTTTATTAATGATATATGTAGATGACACACATAAAGCCCTCACAAATAAAGCCACGGTGCCCCGGGTAAGACACCGGGCCATAAAGTTTTAAAAAAAACATTGTCTATTACAAATACAAAACAAAAGTCTCATTACTGGGTAACAAAAGAAATTGGGATGAAGTCCTTTGCTGTCCAGTTGCTCAGTCCACCATCAGTAGTAGGATAAATCCAACTGTCGAACTTAGATTCTTTAACATCGTCTTCAATGGCATTTATTCCTGAATTGCTGATAAATATGGGAGGTCTTTAGATCCGTGCATTCCGAACAGCCCTTTGAGATTCTACAGTGAAACCCAAACCAAACTTGTTAGTCTTATGTGCAAAATCAAGGAGTTGGCCCAAATTTGCACACCCACCTTTCTCAACAGCAGCCCGAGCATCTTTGAAGGAAGCCATCTTCATTGGAGGATCTTCAACAACAGTTTCAGTTGACGCCAGTGTCTGGGGAACCTATTCAAAATGTTGAAATAGGGTCTCAATGAACTCCCCGTCCATCTCTACATATCAGAAAGAGTTGAGGTGGCTCACCCTGTACTCTTCTTCTCCTCGCACTGTCACAATTTTCCCCTTCACTGGGTACTTTAGCATCTGGTGAAGCATAGAAGTGACTGCCCCAGCTTTGTGGATCCACGGGCGACCCAGCAAACAAGAATAGGATGGCCGAATGTCCATCACATAAAAAGTAGACGCGAAAATCTAAGAACCGACCTTCATTGGAATATCCACTTCTCCATGTACCATTCTCTTGGACCCGTCAAAGGCCCTAACAACAATGTTACTTGGCTTCAACTCCAACCCCTCACAGTCTAACCGGTCCAAAGCTTTATTAGGCAAAACGTTCAACGAAGACCCCGTATCCACCAATACATGAGCAGAGTAGTGCCCCTGCATTCAATGGAGACATGCAGGGCATCATTGTGATTCCTCCCCTTAGCAGGCAAGTCTGCATCGGAGAAACCCAACCCATTATCCGCTGTTAGACTATCCACACAATCTTTAAACTGATCAGCTGACGTCTCCTGCGGCACGTGCACAGTTTTCAGGAAGGCAATCAGAGCCTTGGCATGGGCTTCTGAGCATAGAAACAGAGACAACATAGAGATTTTAGACGGGGTTTACCCCAGCTGTTCGACTACATTATAGTCGCTCTTTTTGATGATCTTCAAAATTTCTTCCATCTCTTGTCCAGAGGCTTCAACAGTAATCCTCATTGGTGCCTCCATCTGGGCAGGCTCACCAGTGGTCCCTTTGCCCCGAGTGTCAGATGACTCAGCGACAGGGGTAAGAATTGGAACTTGAACGGGGACAGTAACAGGTGTACTGACAGGTGTAATAACAACAGGCTTCCGGACATTTGGTGGAGAGATATCAGGGGAGAAAAGTCTTCTGTTGCGGGTGACTTTACTAGATCCAACGATATTGTTGACGTCAGTATCAGCATTCAAATCTTGTTTAACTCCATGATAATACATGTCAGCCCCGTAGTGCCATGGGACAGCTTTATTTGATGTATAGGGGATAGGCCCAGGAATAGTGATAATCAAGGGTACGATTCTTGGAATAGATGTAATTCTAACAGGCTTTCTCGAGGAAGCCTTGGAAGAATTGTCGAAAATGGTGATTATAGCAACTTCTTCAGTAGGAACCAAAGGAACAAAAGTTTTCTCAAACATAATTTCTTTATTATCCATCAGGAATTGGACACCCGACTTCAAAAGATGGAAACCGGTAGGTAAGATGGAACACAAACGGCAACCTTCGCCACAACCCGGAAATAAACTAGCTAACAGAAGGTTCTTCTTCACAGTCATCAATGGGGTAACAATGTCCTTCACAGAAACCAAAAACGAGTCTTCATCTATAGCATTCACTCCATGCCTGGGCATAGGAGCAGTCACAACATTAGGCCTTTCAGGTTCCTCGAACTCAATCTCCTTAGCATCAATCAAGTCCTGTACCTTATTCCTCAAAACCCAACAATCATTCGTATCATGCCCCGGGCTATCAGAATGAAAAGCACAGCGGGCGTTCGGATTGTACATCGGTGATGTTGTGTTGGGATTCTTCGGGGCCTCCTTTAGAATCACCAAGTTGATCTTTAATAACTGCGGCGGAATTTAAGATAAAGTCATGTTGAGCTGAGTGAATTGTCTTTGCGGCCTCTCGGCCCTTGGCTGATTGTTGCGTTGTGCGGCAACAGTTGGTCTTGAAATAACAACCGCATTAACAGCTTGGCGGCGTTCAAGTCTATTCTTGATTTCTGAACTGTAAACAGCATTAGATTCCTTCTTAAAAGGCTTTTTGTCAGTGCCTAATGAAGCACCCTTCTGTATTTTACCGGATTTGATACCGGCCTCAATTCTTTCCCCGATCATAATCAGCTCTGTAAACCCGAACGATGAACTTCCAATCAGATGGTTGAAATATGGACCAGACAGGGTCCCCAGAAACATATCCACTAACTCCCTGTCTGCCAAAGGAGGTTGCACTCTTCCAGCAAGGTCCCTCCACTTCTGAGCATAGTCTTTGAAACCTTTGCCTGCACCCATAGACATACCATGGAGTAGGGTACGCGTGGGAGCAAGGTCGACATTGTATTGGTACTTCTTGTAGAAAGCAGCAGCCAAATATTCCCAGTTACGGATACTAGCTCCTTCTAGCTGGTAAAACCATTCAAGTTGCATCCCTGAGAGACTGTCTTGAAAGAAGTGGATCCAGAGATTCTTGTCAGCAGTGTATGGCTGAATTTTTCTAACATACGAACGGAGGTGCAGTTTTGGGCAAGAAACCCCATCGTACTTAGCAAAGGCTGGTGCTTTAAACTTATGGGGAATCACCACCCCAGATGACAAACCTAAATCACCAAAGTCCAATCCAGGTACCTTCTGGATCTCCATCGCACTTAACCGGTCTTCAAGCTATTTATACCTATCCTCAGCCGGAGGATACTGGTCTTTGTCAAAGTCAGTCTCGTTGTCTGAAACTACAGGGCTAGGAGCCCTCCTTTCTTCCTGATTTTCTCCCCCTCCAGATCAGTGAGTCAAATCAACCTCTTCTCGCAAATTGTTTCCAAATCTGCGACCCATATTTAGTAGGACCGTCTTCTTCTTCTTCTTCTTTTCTTTCAAGATAAGGGTCTTCAGATCTTGCTGACCCTTGGCCAAACTCATGAACAATTCTTGGAACTGGGCGTTTTGAGCTTGCAGAGCCTTGATGGCTTGTTCAGTTGATGTTTCAGAAGACATGATGTTCTGAAATAAACAACGAAGAAAATAAGCGACATGTGATGAGGTGCATGGAATGAAATGCGTATGACATGATTTCAAAGATTTTAGAGATTCAAATCCGTAAACCAAAATGAAACACACTTTTATTAGATAAACTTTGAATTCAAATGTTCAATAGATGCCTTTAAGGCGTTACAAAAAGGGAAATACTGAAAAGTAAATCAAAACTAGAAATAATCAAAAGACATCAGTGCTCCCATGGTCTTTTCCCTTTGGTGCTGACATAGTCATTGAGGATCTGCTCATTCTCCAATTGCCTTGTCAACTTTTGAATCTTCTGCTGTTGCTCGTGATACTTTTCTCTGTAAGTATCCCTCTTTTCTCTCAGCTGCATCCAAGATCTCTTTAATGCCCCTATGTCAGTAGGCATGTATGGATGGAGGATGGTAGGAGGAACCCCTTCTTCATCAGCAACCTCAACAATTATAGGCAAGACGGCTTCGTAGGGCATTCCTAGCTTTTGGGCACGGATTCGAACCCATCAGAGATATGGCTCCATCGAAAGAGAAGTCTTCGCACCTAGCTCATGCGGATCGGACCTGTGTACCCTATCCCAAGCTCGTATGAACCTGCGGCGTTGCTCGTCACTATCCCCTTGGAAATTAAAGACAATGCTTGGCATCAGCAACTCATGAGGTCCTTCCCTCATAGCTCGCCCAAACTGACGTAAGGCCAAACACAGATTATAAGTGATTCCTCCATGGGTTCCTAGAAGTGGGACATTGGGGTATTCCCCACAGCGATCAATAATAGCCACACCTTCCATGCCCTTAATAATCCAAATGATGTCATTATGAGAAAGAGACATGATCCTGTAGGCCCAACCCATGCCTTCCTTGTTCTTCAAAACTGATTTGGGGAGGTGAGAAATAAACCACCTCGCCAGCAATGGTGCACAGCACATAAGGGTTCCCCGTTTCTGAGCAGTACGGGCATAAAGAGAGTGCAGGATGTCGCCCAAGAGAGTGGGCACAGGATTACCAGACATGAAAATCTTCACTGCATTCACGTCAAAGAAAGCATCTGAGTTTGGAAACAGATTCAGACCATAAATAAGAAGAGCCAGGATGTCCTCGAATGCCTGAAAGTCTAAACTGTCCCAGAACTGATTAGCCTTACCAACCAAAAACTTAGTCAAGAAGCCTTTTGTCCCACTACGAGTTTCCCAATTAGACATTACCTCATCCTTTGTCAGATGAAGGGATGAAGCAATCTCTTCCGGCCTAAGGACTTTCTCCCAACCTAAGAACGGGGTCTGCTCCAGAATAGAGATACCAATTAGATCGGAGAACTCTTCCAAGGTAGGGACTAACTGGTAGTCCGGAAAGGTAAAGCAGTGGTACAGTGGATCAAAGAACTGGACTAAGACACTCATCATCTGTTCATCCATCCTTGAGGTGACCAAACCAAGGAGGTGCCCATGTCTTTTGATAAAGGAGGAAGTATCTGAAATATTTGCAACCAACTCCTTAAGCTGAGTGGGAATCTGGACAAAGTTGATCTGAATAGTGTTTCTACGCATGGGTGTCATGACCTACAAAACAGAACAAAGATGAATCCCCTCTGTCTTTGAAATGGGTTAGTCCAATGCAAGATGCATGCAATGTCCTGATGCATGATGTCATGATAGAAAACACACCACAGGTATCCATAAATAGCAAACATGGTAAGGGCACACAAGTCACACATATAGCCCTTAGATTTCAGGCTGGCAAGGAGTCTAAGTACTACCCTCTTTCAGTTCAATTGGTTCAAACCTGTCCTAGAAATGGTAACCGGGTTCTAGAGGATCTCAATATCACTGACCACCCTCGATCGGTCATAATTCCAGTTTAGCAACCTTTTCTTGCAGCCGGAATCATCGCGAGAGTTTGGTCTCAATGAGTGTAGCATACTGCTACTATGGCCAAGTTGGTCAATTAAACGTTCTAAGGTCAGTTGGTGCTTAATGACCCCTTAGAAGACTCATATTCTCCTCGTTGTGCCACAAGGGATATCGGTACAAACTAAAGTTCCACACCAACGTAGCTACTGCTTCAACCGTATCGGTCTATGCCGTACAGTTCCATCACAGTTTATTGCTACTTACCTAAAGGGTATCCCCCAGATCCGGGTTAGGATCTATAGTAACTCTGATTCAACCCACAAAGATAAAGCATACAAATCAAGCAATTGAAAACATTATGATGAACTATTCCTAAGGTACACCCCACTTATTAAGTCCCCAGCAGAGTCGCCAGTTCTGTGATACAGTGGGAAGAACTGACTATTTTTTGGAATGCTGGTTTGCATTTTGCGTTTATGTTTGCAAAATGTCGCGGTAAGTAAGAGTCGCCACCGACTTTTATTTTATCCAACAAGGAAAGGAAAAAAGCACAGAAAATTTCCTTTTTCGAGATATTTCTGAGTACGGGGGGTAGATTATAGAAAGGGAAGGTATTAGCACCCTTTCTATCCGTAGTTATCTACGGGCTCTTAGGTACTTGCTCATTGTTTTCAAAATTGTTTTCTTTGTGCTTGTGGGTTTGAAAAGTTTTTGTTTTAACTTTGATTTAACTCTTGCTTCTGTCCTCAAGAGTGTAATGAAGTGTTTTTGAAAACTTCGTTTGAAAAGGTGTAAGTGTAGAAAATTTGTTTTGTTTTGGATGAGCAAGTATCTAAGAGCTAATCTACCTACTCAAAAAAGGAATTGTTCTATGCTAATTTCCTTTAGACAATGCTATCCCACTATTAGTGAGTAGGTAGCACCGTCGTTGGAGTTTGAGGGTCAATTCGAATTAGGGACATACTGTCACTAAAGGAATGTTAGGACGCCTTAGCGGTAACCCTAATGTCTTAGATCATTTGTTTGAGGCAACAATTCCGAGGCAACCATTCCGAGGCAACTTTTGATCTTTGGAAAAAAGGACGACCACTAAAACATCCTATACTCAATGACCATTTACCGAAGGCAACCAAGTGGGATGTACCCTAAGAGTGCACATGTGCGAGTGTGTCGTTTTCAGTTATTTTTATCTTTGTACATGTTAAGGGTGATCTAATTTGATTTTAGGTTAAACATTCAGTCTTGTCATGCAAACCCTATTATCAAACATCTAGCAGTTATAATTTGCGGAAATCAAATGCGGAATTTAAATTACAAGGCGTCGGGTATTTACATCGCCAAAGACAAACCCTTTGAAAAATAAAATAAAGCGATAATTAAATATCCTATTTAACTATTACAATCCGGAAGCAGGTACATTATTGGATAAAAAAGTAACGCGCGCGGGAAATTAAATCGAGTGCGAACTAGAGTTTTGACCCTTTTGGTTAAAGAAAATGCCATCTTTTTGTTGTTTTTTATTTGAGAAAAGAAATTAATTCCTAAATTAATTACTAATTAATTATAAAATTAATTAATTAATGAAGAAATAAATTATGACATATTTTGGATTTTGTTATTCTAAGAAAGAAAATAAAATTAATTAAATTAGTAATTAAAACCTAATTAAATCTAATTAATTTTAATTATTTACAAAAATAAGTTAGAGTTTTCTAGAATTAGAACCTAAATTAATTGGTTAGTAATTATTAATAAAATAAAAATTTTAAAATTTGATTGGATAAAAAGAATATTTTTTGTGATTTTATTTGGTAAAAAAAAGGAATTTTGTGATTGGTTAGAAATTTAAATAAAACAATTAAAGTGAATAACAAAAAGTAAATAAATAAAAAGAGTAGAGGGATTGGCCTATTTTGAGGTGTTAATAGCAATTCTTTGCTGGCCCATTTGGACTTTTCTGATCCAGTATACGCATGTTGACTTGGCTCATGGTGGACCTCCAGCTTTTTGACCACCAGATCTGGCTCTTGGCCATCTGGCGCTTGGATGGATGAGGGAGAATGGTAGGCTGCAGATAGGCGCATGTATTGGAATACCTGAAAACCAAAATTCTTGAGAAAGTGGGGGACCTGGGATTTGAACCAGGTCCTGAAGGAGAATACAACACTTGCTTGCCAACACACCATGTTGCTTTAGTTGTTAGTATGATAAGTATCAATAACAATATATTAAAATAAAACAATTGCCAGCAAAACAAAAAAACGCGCAAAATTATTTGAATTGGACAACATATGGATGACACAAGTTCATCCCTGTCCTCAGACCTGTAAAAAAAATACCTGCGGATTTGAATCCGCAGCTAAAAACGCAATCCTGTTCTAAAATTCTCTCCAGGCCATATAAATACATTCCAAGAACATGGTTCAATTCGTCATGGCCTCCTGATCAAAACCATGTTCTTCTTGTGCCTCAATCTTACCTGAAACAGAAAACCCTAAAAGCAAACGAAGAACCCTAGCTATGGTAATTTTCTATACAGGGCACATAAATGAAATTGGCTATTACCATTAGTTTGCAAATGATATGAGGGTTACAAATATGCTATTAGTTTGTTCAATAGATGCCAGAATGATTCAAATCGAAATCAAGAACAAGGGTGGTTAGCGTGAGACTTACAGCGCGTTTGGAGGCTTGAGGATGCATGGTTTTGATCAAGTTAGCTTGTGTGAATGGCCAGGAATCGATTGATACCACTCTCGCGTCCTGAAACTGCCTCTAATCTGGATTTTGATCTCCAACTTTTTTGTGATTTTTCTCACTTTTGTTCTGCCTCTTCCCACACTTGCCAACCCTTATTTTTGTGTGGTTAGCTTCCTTATGTAATGTGTACTGCATTAGGGTAAGAAACATGGTCCAAATCTCTCCATATCAATGCACATGAATTGGATTTGATTCCACCATTAAAACCTTCCAAATTTGATTGATTTTAATATTTTTTGCACACATTTGTTTTGATACGAATTTGATGGTGATGCTAGCTGTAAACAAATCCTAAAACAAACAAAAAATCATGAGTTATCAATGCCTTGGATTTTATATGATTTTATTTGATTTAAAATGAATAAATTCAAATAAAAATCAAATTAAATAATAAAAATGAGATATAGGCACATGGCTGAAGCTAGGGAGCATGGGCAATAATGAAAACTCAAATCAAGTGGAAAAGAATGGGCCCATTTGACAAAATTTGAAGTTTTGGGGATAGTTAACTTTTGGCAATTTTGCAAAAAAGTCCAACTTCAACAATGCATAACTTCTTCAATTTTGAACTTTTTGAGGTGTTCTTGGACTGTTTAGAAATCTTGAGATGTCCTATAAAACAACCCTTTTGGTCTCATTTCATTTTGATATTCCATGCTCAAGTTATAAGCTTTGGAAAAAAAGGTGTTTTTGTTGACTTTCAAAAATGACCTATAATGCCCAAATTCATAACTTCTTGTGAGTCTATTTTTTGATCTTGGGATGTGAAGATGGATTGTTCGAAATTGAATCCTCTTGAAAATGAGCTTTGGATGGGTCATTTATCATAAAGTATGAGAAAGTTATGCTTGGTAAAAGTTGAGTTGACTTTTCCTACAAAACCCTAATTTAGCAACTTTTGAGTCTTGATGAATTTTGAGCAATCCTTGATGAATCATGATCAAACCTTGATCAAATGATGAAATATCCTTCAAAATGAGAATGTTGACAAAAAATCTGGAAGTTTGACTGTTTGTAGGTCACAGTTGACTTTTGCCCTAGCACAGTCGATTTTTGGACCTTTGAGCAATTGACTGAGCAAACTTCCTATGCAAGGCTTGAAATTTGACATGGATGATCTTGAGAGCATATTAGGACATTGGGGAGCACTTGGGGTCATTAGGACTCAAGGATCTTGATGCAACACAAAACCCTAATTTAGGGTAGACTGCCTTAGGAGATAGCTTGTCTGACCAACTCTTGAGCAACCTTAAGCAACTTGGAGATTCTTCTTGCAATGTTTTGAGAAATATGGGAGGGAAAATTTTTGGGTACAACACCTGCTTTTAACTTTACCAAGGAGAAACATAATCCAGAGGTGGACAAATCGAACAGATACCGGGGTAGAGCATCCTTCTTCAGGCTTCATCGGGAAAACCAGTGTTTTTTTCAAAATTAACATGCCTACTAGAGATTGCAAGACCAGTCTCAAATAAAGCAGACTGACACCGAAACAATCAAACTTTGTTGGGGAATTCAGACCCACTTCGCTGGAGAAAAAGCGGATTGAAACTTCACATTATGAAAACTCAAAAAAGAGGAGAAACGAATCCAAACTTGACCGAGGATACCGGAACCATAAACCCAATACAATGAAAACAACCCGAGTGGACTTTCTCGAGGGGAACAAAACTTCTCAAAACAACTGGAGTTTATCCATTCATGGGATCACCATTTTTGTTGTCATTGTTTCATCACAAATCTCAAAGTAAAAGTAAATTGTAAAAATCTTTTTTTTTTGAAAAATCAATTTCGTTATTTAATCTCTTTGCTTTGAAAGTTATTATCAGTAATAAATGGAGTCTTTGCAAGCTAAATAACATAGGAAATACAAAGAATTAGGTAAAAGCTCGACTTTCATTAATAGAATGGTAGTCCGTGAATGGCGAGACTCCATAGATGATTACAAAGTTTGGGAAATGGTAATACATAATGGAAAAGATACATTGAGATACAATGACCACTATCCCCCCTAACAACTTTTGAAATCCTGAGCAGCAGCTTTTGTTGGAGTATGGTGAGGATCCAAGAAGATTGTTGCTTCAATGATCAAGTCTTGTCTGACGTAGTTACTTGCCAAGAAAATCCCTAACTTTTGCCTAAGCTTCCCTTGCGGGTTTTCAACTTAGCGGGAAATTTATTCTGTTTATGTCTCTAATTTTTGCCTAGACCGCCCTTTCGGGTTTTCGGCCTACCGAGACGCTCCTTTTTACCTAAGCCGCCCTTTCGGGTTTTCAACTTAGTGAGCTGTTCTTTTATTTCTTTAGGCAAAGTATTTCTTGACTACGTCGGCATTCATGGGACGTGGGAACTCCTCGCCTTCCATAGTTTCAAGAATTAATGCACCACCAGAGAAGGCTTTCTTGACAACATACGGGCCTTCAAAATTGGGAGTCCACTTTCCCCTAGAATCAGTGTTGAAAGACATGATCTTCCTGAGCACAAGGTCGCCTTCTCTGAATTCACGAGGTTTGACCTTTTTATCAAAAGCTCTCTTCATTCTTCTCTGGTATAACTGGCTATGACACAAGGCTGTCATCCTCTTCTCCTCAATCAAATTCAATTGGTCAAGCCTGTTCTGAACCCATTCAGCCTCCGTTAGCTTGGTTTCCATTATCACACGCAACGAGGGAATCTCTATCTCTACTGGGAGTACAACTTCCATTCCATATACTAAGGAGAACATGGTTGCTCTTGTTGAAGTGCATACAGATGTTCGATGTCCATGCAGAGAAAAAGGAAGTATTTCATGCCAATCCTTATAAGTAACAACCATATTCTGGATAATTATCTTGATATTCTTATTAGAAGCTTCAACATCCTCATTCATCTTTGGACTGTATGGAGATGAATTGTGATGGACAATCTTGAATTCTTCACACAGTTCTGTCATCATCTTGTTGTTCAAATTCGAGCCATTGTCAGTGATGATTCTGCTCGGCATACCATACTTGCATATAAGATTATTCTTAATGAAGCGCACAACCACCTGCTTAGTAACATTGGCATATGAAGCAGCCTCCACCCACTTGGTAAAGTAATCAATTGCTACCAAGATAAAACATTGCCCATTTGAAGCTTTGGGTTCTATCATCCCAATCATGTCAATACCCCACATAGAGAAAGGCCACAGGAAGGAAATCACATTGAGAAGTGTCAGAGGCACATGGACCTTGTCTGCATAAATCTGGCATTTATGGCACTTCTTTGCAAATTTGTAACAATCAGATTCCATTGTCAGCCAATAATAACCTGCCCTTAGCATCTTTTTAGCCATTGAGTGTCCATTGGCATAAGTTCCAAATGAACCTTCATGAATCGCATGCATCAACATGTCTGCTTCGTGTCTATCCACGCATCTGAGCAAGACCATGTCATAATTTCTCTTGTATAACACATTTTCACTGAGGAAGAAACTGCCTACCAATCTTCTCAACGTCTTTCTATCTTTCCTCGACGCACCAATCAGGTATTCTTGAGTCTAAAGAAAATGCTTGATATCATAATACCAGGGTCTTTCATCTGATACCTCCTCTGCTGTAAACACATGAGCGGGCTTATCCATCCATCGAACTGCAATTTGGGGTATATCATTCCAAGTATTCACTTGGTACATAGAAGCCAGAGTTGCCAGAGCATCCGCCATTTGATTTTCGTCTCTAGGGATGTGATGGAATTCAAATTTATTGAAGAATGGTAATAATCTTCTAGCATAATCTTTGTAAGGGATCAAGCCAGGGTGACGAGTGTCCCATTCTCCTTTAATCTGATTTATTACCAAAGCCGAATCACCATACACGTCTAGAATTTTAATTCTGAGATCAATAGCTTCTTCGAGACCCATGATGCAAGCCTCGTATTCTTCCATATTATTAGTGCAATCAAATGTTAACCTTGCAGTAAAAGGAATGTGCGATCCATGAGGAGTGACAATCACATCACCAATTCCTTTACCATAAGCATTCACAGCTCCATCAAATATCATACTCCAACGAGATTCAGGGTTCGGACCTTCCTCAGGTAATGGTTCATCACAATCTTTCACTTTCAGGAACATCACATCCTCATCAGAGAATTCATATTCTACAGACTGGTGATCTTCCACTGGTTGGTGAGCAAGATAATATGCCAACACACTACTTTTAATAGCCTTTGAGTGCAGTATTCGATATCATATTCAGATAATAACATCTGCTAGTGGGCAGTTCTCCCAGTAAGAGCAGGCTTTTCGAAAATGTACTTGGTTGGATCCATTTTGGATATCAACCAAGTGGTGTGATTCAACATATACTGCCGCAAAAGCTTTGCCGCCCAGGCCAAAGCACAACACATTTTTTCCAGCATGGAATACAGCGACTCACAATCAGTGAATATTTTACTGAGATGATATATGGCGAACTCCTTTTTCCCTGTTTCATCCTGTTGTCCCAGAATATAACCCATAGATTTATCTAACACTGTCAGATACATGATCAACGGTCTTCCTTCTACGGGAGGGAGCAAGATAAGAGGTTCAAGCAGATATTCTTTAATACTTTCAAATTCCCTTTGGAAGTCATCCATCCACACACAACCTTGATATTTCTTTAACAACTTAAATATCGGTTCACATGTTGCAGTCATGTGGGAAATGAATATGGAAATATAATTCAAACGCCCGAGGAAACCTCTAACTTGCTTTTCAGTTCTTGGTGCTGGCATTTCTTGAATTGATTTGACTTTATCAGGGTCAACTTCAATTCCTTTCTGGCTAACAATTAAACCCAACAGCTTCCCCGATCGAACACCGAAGGTGCATTTATTTGGATTCAAGAGGAGACGATACTTCCTCAAACGCTGAAACAGCTTCAACAAATCTTTTATATGCCCTTCTTCAGTCTGGGATTTGGAAATCATATCATCAACATATACTTTGATTTCCTTGTGCATCAGATCATGGAATAGGGTTGTCATAGCCCTCTAGTACGTTGCACTAGCGTTCTTCAACCCGAAGGGCATCACTCTGTAACAGAATGTTCCCCAGGGTGTGATAAATGTTGTTTTTTCCATGTCCTCTAGAGCCATTCTTATTTGATTATACCTGGAAAATCCGTCCATGAACGATAATACTTTGAATTTTTCTGTGCTATCCACTAGCATGTCGGTGTGAGGCAATGGAAAATCATCTTTTGGACTATCTTTATTTAGATCTCTGTAATCTACGCACATGCGGACTTTTTCGTCTTTTTTCGGTACTGGGACAATATTGGAAATCCATTGAGGATACACTGACGTCACAAGAAAACCAGCATTAATTTGCTTTAGAACCTCCTCTTTGATCTTTACTGCCATATCTGGGTGAGTTCTTCTCAATTTTTGTTTAACTTACGGACACTCTGGCTTCAACGGCAAATGATGCTCGACAATATATGTATCTAGACCAGGCATATCTTGGTAAGACCAAGCGAAAATATCCACATACTCTTTCAATAACTCAATCAAACTTCTCTTCATATCGGGATGCAACAATGCTCCAATCTTGACTTCTTTCGGGTCTTCTTCTGAATCCAAATTGATCACTTCCAAAGGCTCTTTATATGGTTGAATGGTTTTTTCCTCGTGCTCAAGCAAGCGTGAGACCTCTTCTGGAATCTCATCATAATCTTCTTCTTCAGCCCCAAACACAGGACATTTAAAGTTGGGAGAGGGTGCAGGGTCATTGTATTCAAGGGGTTTTTTAATTAATCTGCACATATGATTTATGATTGCTTTTAGAAACTGACACATATAACAAGTAATCATGTAGATTTAATTTCATTTATTATTTATTTTGAAAGGGTTTTTTTTATTACCATTTCCAAAAAAAAGCAAAAAATAAAAACACAATTTGGGAAACAAAGTCAACTTTTATTAATGATCTTAAAAGTCACAGCAAATAGATAAGCCCTACAACATTAATACTTTCACCTTGGGCAGAGTGAAAGCTTTTCAAAAAAAAGATTAATCAAATCAAATTACTTTGAAATATGTGTGCAAGAGGGAATATCAATGGTTGACACACCTAGGCAAAAATAAGAGAATCCCGGCGAACCAAAAGGGTTCAGGCAAAAGTTAGGGATATACATAAAAAAAAATTTGTACACCCGACAAGTCGAAACCCTGAAAAGGCGGCTTGGGCAAAAAGGTATCTCAGTGGACTTAAAACCCGAAAGGGCGGTCTAGGTAAAATTTAGGGATTTAAAACATACGACTATATCCCGTCACCTGTCTATCAGTGGAAGACTTATACCTTGATCAACATTCATCAAGAGCACCAAAATCGAGAAACGGTTCAGATACGATCTGGATACGGGTGTCATTCTGCTACTTATTCAAGATTTTCATACATCGAGAAAGGGTTTAGATACGATCCAGATATGGATGTCATTCTGCTACTTATTCAAGATTTTCATACATCGAGAAACGGTTCATAAGATCCAGATACGGATGTCATTCTACTACTTATTCATGATTTTCATACATCGAGAAACAGTTCAGATATGATCCATATACGGATGTCATTCTGCTACTTATTCAAGATTTTCATACATCGAGAAACGGTTCATATATGATCCAGATACGGATGTCATTCTGCTACTTATTCAAGATTTCATACATTGAGAAACAGTTCAGGTACGATCCAGAGACGGATGTTATCCTGGTACTTATTCCAGATTTCTCTTCTAGAAACAGTTCAGGTACGATCTAGAGACGAATGTCATCCTGATACTTACTCCAGATTCTCCTCTAAATACAGTTCAGATACGATCTAGAGACGGATGTCATTCTGAAACTTATCCAACACATGTTTCAAATACAGTTCAGATACGATCTAGAGATGGATGTCATTCTGAAACTCATTCAACACATGTTTTGAGTATAGTTCAGATACGATCCAGAGACGGATGTCATCCTAACACTCATTAAATACATGTTCAAGTACAATCACAACATAGATCCATCCACAAAATCTTCGCATGTACTTTTTCCAGCATGGTACAAGGGACTGAGATAGTTGGAGGCGAAGTCATTATCACATACACGCCCGTGATATTTATATTCCCCACAAAGTAAGGACAACCAAGGTCCAACCTCTGTATCCCCAAGCAGGAATTCCTTCCCCAGCAGGTTCCTTCAGAAAGCTGATATCTGCATTCCCCAGCCGAGTTTTATAACCATGAGCAGTTTATAAAGCCATCTCCCGAGCAGAGTTTATTTCTCTGACAGTGGAAGCTCAATCTCTAACAGAGCTCTTCTCTCCAGTGATGAAAGTTCATCCCCAACTGAGTTTATTTCTCCAAATCAGCAGATCTTCCAACAGAGTATCTCTCTTCCCCATAGAGTCATTCCGCCGTAGGATTATTCTCAGACAGAGTCTCCTCCGGCAGAATATTCTCAAGCAGAATGGATGTAAATCCCCAGCTAATCATCTTCGGTCACTATCCTCAGCGGAAACGAAGAACTCAACTCCTTATACTCTCTAGCAGCAGTTCGGGATTTATTTTCCCCAACTAGAGAATATCACAATAGCATTGCATATCCATACATCATGGCATGTGCATACATATTATACAACACAGTCTCATTTATTTTGAGAACATCATTACTTTATACATTTCATACATCATGACATTACATACGACTAACTCTTTACCTTTTAAGAAAAGATGAATCCAAGTTCTCACAAGTTCTCTCTGGTTCAGTCAAACCGACACCAAGGTTTCTATTCCAATTAAAGATATTCCAACACTTTTCAAGATTTTCTCTGGTTCAGTCAAACTGACACTAAGGTTTCTATTCTAGTTAAAGATGTTCTAAGACTTTCGTCTGGGTTAACCGAATCGCCGCTAAGATTCTCCTGATTTCTATTCCAGTCAAAGTTAATCCTAGACCTTCCCCTAGTTCAGTCAAATCAATGATAAGATTTCTTTCCCGATTGAAGACAGCTCGAGACCTTTCCCTGGTTCAGTCAAATCGATACTAAGATTTCTATTCCAATTAAAAAGGCTATGAAGCCCAGAAACTGACAGGATAACAACTTAATTTCCCCAAATTACTGAAGCATGGAGCACGACCAGATAATGGTATAAGACGTTGTAAAGTCTGGAGCACGACCAGATAGCGGCAAGAGACACTGTGAAACCTGGAGCACGACCAGATAATAGTATGAGGTACTGTGAAGCTTGGAATTCGACCACATAGCAGTTTACTCGGCCAATTACTATTGAAGCCTAGAAACGACCGGATGTTAGTATGCCTTAAATTCAAGTTGAAACCCGGATGCGACCGGATAACCACTTAATTCCTTTTGAAGCCTGGAGCACGACTAGATAATAGTTTTTGAGATTGCAAATCCTGGAGCACGACCAGATAGCAAGTTTAATCTCATCTCCCTAGTAAGTCACTGTGAAACCTGGAGCACGACCAGATAGCAGTCAATCTTATTATCCTCGGCAAATTACTGTAAGGCCTGGAGCACGACCAGATAGCAGCTCATTTTTATCTCCTCGACTAAGAGACGATTCCTCAGTAGAGTAACGGACAACTGAAGTTCCTAAAATTCCATTTCTCCCAAGACAGAGACCAACATTCCTCAGCAGATTCCTCCTCAACGACGGGAACAGGAATTCTCATCAAAGGAATATCAAAGGAATATCTTCCGGATGGCATATTTAAGCTCATCTCCGGTGACCTTCTGTCATATTCTCCAAATGGCATCTGTAAGCGCATTCTCGATACTACCTACACAGTTCAGCACCATCTCAGACGAGTGAAAATTTCTAGGCACTCTAGTGTTCAATCATCTTCCACCTTCAGATTACAAAATGCAGACAAGCCAATCTACATCCTCAGGTTTAAGAATATTGAATAGGGGAAGCTATTGTACCCCAAAATTTTCCCTCTCATTTCACTCAAGACATACCTATAGAGGTCCTAAATTGCTCAAGGATGACTAAGGATTGACCAGACAAATCCTCCTCCTAAGGCAACAAGCTTCAAACTAGGGTTTCACTCCTCTTCAAGATGGTTGAATTCCAAAGGTACCAAATTCCTTCCATGGTCCCAATATGTTCTCAAGATCACCCATGTCAAGTTTCATGCCTTGCACAAGAGGTTTGCTCAGTCAATTGCCCAGATGCCTAAAAATCAACTGTACTAGGTCAAAAGTCAATTGTGGCCCATATACAGTCAAACTTCAATATGTTTGGTCAACATTAACATTTTAAAGAGATATCCATCATTTGATCAAGGGTTTATCATGATTCCTCAAGGAATGCCCCCAAATTCATCAAAACCCCAAAAAAAAGCTAAATTAGGGTTTCGTAGGAAAAGTCAACCAAACTTTGACCAGGCATAACTTCTTCGTAATTTATCAAAAAATTTCCATCCAAACCTCATTTTGAAGAGGATGCAATTCCTTACAACTCATCTTCAGCCCACAAGTTCAAAATATGCACTCATCAAAATATATGAATTTCTACATTATAGGTCCTTTTGAAAAGTCAACAAAAACACCTTTGGGTCAAAGATTCTTACATGAACATAAAAGACCCAATTGAGATGAAAACAAAAGTGTTGCTTAGGGGACATCCTAATCTTTCTAAAAAGTCCAAGAATACATCTCTGAGGTTAAAATTGGAGGAGATATGCCTTGTCAAAGTTGACCATTTTTGCAAAATTGCCAAAAGTCAAATATGCTCAAAAGTGCATTTGTTTATCAAATGGGCCTAGCATTTCATGATTTTATCTTGTTGGGGACATGGTCCACGACCAAAATCAGCATCCACACTTTATTTGCTTATTTATTTATTTTATTTTTATTTTTATTTATTAAAAGTTAAATTAAATCAAATAAATTGCAAAAAATATAAAAAGATTGGTTTTGATCTGATTTTTTGTAGGAATCAAATCCAATTAGGCTGGCATAGCATATCAAATCGTGCAAGGGATGATTGAAGCAAAATTGGCATGATTAGGCTATTTTGGAAAGATATCATACAAGGAGAAAAATCAAATCAAATCTCCGTGATTTTCAAAGATACAATTTGTTTTTGTTAACCTAATCAGTTCTACTACATATATAGAAGATACACAAGCCAAAAGAAAAAGAGGTTGAAGTCGTGAAAAGCATCAAACATAAAGTGAATTTTTTGCAAAAAAGTATGGATAGGTTTCTAACCTAGAGGACGATTCAAAGCAATTCAAAGCCACCAATCCACTCTTGGACATCTCCAGAACACTCTCCAATCATTTGCAAGCTTCCACAAGCCCAGAATCATCACATAATACTCTCACGGTTTGTCACTTTTTCCAAATTCGTATCTCTTCATTCTTGCATTGTTAATATGTTTTGATTGCATATTTGTGTTCATATGGATGCCTGGAAACTTTCTGTATACTTAATTCCTAGCTTTGATGCATAAACGATGAGTTGCTATTATTAGGGTTTAGCCTCCGTTTTAGGGCTTCTTGATACAGGGAAAATTAGGGCAAAAGAAGGATGGCATCATACTGGTGAGATCAAAATGAGTTGATTGGTATATTTGGAATTAATTTATCTTGCTTGTTTGACATTTTTGAAAGATGCAGGGTTATAGATACAGAGACAGGCCGTAGGTAAAGGTGTCACACTTAAAACGACGGATCTGTGAAGAAGACGATGGTGTGTCCCAGCCTGATTGGGCAATTCAAATTTTGCGCGTTTTCTTTATCATACTGACTCATATTTTATTATATTATTTTTGTTTAAATATTATAACAACTAAACATTACAGCCTAGCGGTCAAGCGCGCGTTTGTGAAGAGAGGGACCTGGGTTCGATCCCAGGTCCAGACATTTTATATTTTCCTAGTTTCTTATTTCAGATCCAACGTGTGCCACCCTCCAGCGTCTACCATACGCCCAAGATGCATAGCCATCAGATCATCTCCATCCCAGATCTAAACGCTCAGCAAGTAAAGAGCATGGTAGACCATCAGAAGGGAGTTGCACTTGGATCAGGCGCTGGGCAAGTTGGGCCATTCTCTTGGGCCTTTGGATTTTCAGCAATACACCCCAAGTTTTCTTATCACCATCAGGCCCAATTCTTTTCCTTTCTATTTTAATTCTTTTTAATTATTTTCTAACTATTTTCTTTTTTTAAATAACATCAAAATTATTTATTTTTCATTTAATCAAAAAAATCACAAAAACATCAAAAATTATTTTTTATAAAATATTCTATTTCTTTAATTAATTAGCTTAATTAAAATTAGGGCAATTTAATTCTTTTCATAATTAAAAATAATTAGAATTAGGATTTAATTTTGTACATAACCTAATTAATGTTTTCTCAAAAATAACCTAAATCTTTTTTCAACTAGATTTTTTAGGTTTTGCTAATTATCCTCGCATTTAATTCACCACGCGCATTTTTTTAATTTCCTTTTTATTATTATTGTAACTGCTCCGAGTTTGTAATAGTAATTAGGGTTTCAATTCCGCATTTTTATTTTCAGTCAAAATAATTATGTATTTGTGAAAGCCTTGTAATAATTAGGACTTTAATTTCTCGCATTTTAATTTCCGCGAACTATAAACTGCTTAGATGTTAATAAGATTGTATAGAAAGACAAACTGAAAATTAATACGGTAGAAAACCCTAAATGTGCAAAGATAAATTAACTGAAAACATAAACTCGCACATGCTCACTCCTAGAGTTTTCCCCACTCAGGTTGCCTTCGCTAAACGGTCATGAAGTATAAGGTTTGTTAGTGGTTGTCCTCTAGCCCCGAAAGATCTAAAATTACCCATTCGGATATTTCCTCGGAAAAAGATCTTTAAGGCTTTAGGATGATTACTAACATTTCCTAACATTCCTTTTGTGATCGTATTTGTCCCTTCGAATGTCCCTAAAAAAACTCCAACGACGATGCTACCCATTTCTCAATAATGGGATAACATTGTCTAAAAGGAAAACGAACAGACCTTTTTCGAGTAGGTAGATTAGTTCTTAGGTGCTTGCTCAAACAAACAAAAACTTTTTCACACCAACACTTTCCAAACAAAGTTCTCAAAAACAACTTCGTAACACTCTTGAGGACAGAAACAAGGGTTAACACAAAGTAAAACAAAACTTTTCAAAACAAGCACACACAAGCAGTTTTCAAAATGAGTAAGTACCTAAGAGCCCGTGGAAAACCACGGATAGAAAGGGTGATAACAACTTCCCTTTCTATAATCTACCCCTCGTACTCAGAAACATCTCGAAAAAGGTTTTTTTGTTCTTTTTCCTTTTCCTGATTGGATAAAATAAAAGTCGGTGGCGACTTTTACTTACCGCGACATTTTGCGAACAAAAAACGCAAACCAGTATTAACGGTTGGTTCTACCACCGTATCACACCTTGGTTTCACGAAGTAGAAAGGTATCTTTAGGCTCAGGAGTATCCCGAGGGGGCATCTGTCAATGATAAGAAGTTTCTGAGAAGGTTTGCCGTGAAATTTTTCCTCAATAATGGAATCCTCTACAAGCGCAACCATGACTCTACCTTACTGCGTGTGTAGATAAGAGCGAAGCAGAGAGGATTATGCCAGATCTACATGAAGGTACCTTCGGAACCCATTCAAGTGGACATACCATGGCTAAGAAGATCCTACGGGCAGGATACTATTGGTCCACTATGGAAGCAAATTGTTATCATCACTCCCGAACTTGCCACAAGTGCCAGAACTATACTGATAAGGTGCATGTGCCTCTGGTTCCTTTGAATGTCTTGACGGCTCCTTGGCCCTTTGCAATGTGGGGCATTGACATGATCGGAGAGATTAGACCTACCGCTTCCAATGGGCATCGCTTCATCCTAGTGGCCATTGATTAATTCACAAATTGGGTTGAAGCTACCTCCTTTGCTACTGTTACCACGAATGTTGTGGTGCGGTTTATACATCATAATCTGGTTTGCCGTTATGGTGTGCTAGAGAGAGTCATCACGGATAATGGTACCAATATCAACAACACGATGGTCATCGAACTCTGTAAGCAATTCAAGATACAACATCTTAACTTTTCTCCCTACCGTCCGAAGATGAATGGCACTGTCGAAGCTACTAACAAGAACATTAAAAAGATCATACAGAAGATGACGATGACATACGAAGACTGGTATGAGATGTTACCATTTTCTCTTCATGGGTAACGCACGTCCGCGCGAACATCGACAGGGGCAACACCCTACTCTCTGGTATATGGCATGGAGGTAGTCTTGCCTATTGAGGTACAGATCCCTTCTCTAAGGATTATGAAGGATGCGGGTTTGAACGAAGACGACTGGATCCAAACTCAATTTGATCAACTAAATTTGATCGATGAAAAGAGACTTACTTCTGTCTGCCATGGTCAAATGTATCAAAAACAAATGGTCAAGGCTTTCAACAAAAAAGTCAGACGCCAAGAATATCAAGTCGAGGATCTAGTAATCAAGCGCATCATACTACCACAAGGTGATCCCATGGGAAAATGGACTCCCACATACGAAGGTCCATTTGTAATCAAAAACATTTTCTCCGGTGGAGCCATGATTCTGACCACTATGGATAGTGACGACCTTCCTCACCTTGTCAATGCGGACATAGTGAAAAGATACTACGCATGATTAAATACCCGCTAGATTGACTGGCATAGGCAAAAATAAGGATTTCCCGGTGAACCAAAAGGGTTTGGGAAAAAATTAGGGATGAAAATGAAAAAATCTATACACCCAGCAAGTCGAAAACCTAAAAAGGCGGCTTGGGCAAAAAAAGGCATCCCGGTGGACTGAAAACCCGAAAGGACGGTCCAGGAAAAAGTTAGAGATTTAAAGCGTATCAATATGTCCCATTGGATTACGTTGCTACCAGACCTCAGTATTAACTATCAAGCTCAAACGACACCAATCAATCCAGTCAGCTTTGGACAAGCAACAAAGTGATGAGACACTCGAAGACATAACAGAAATAGCAGAATTGAAACTCAATGGGATTATTGCACATAGTTGTTTTCTTTTATTTGTACACAATATTGTATAGCTTTCTTTTTCACGACAACATTCTCTTACTAGAGCGTCAGTTTCCTTGTACAAAAACGCCTGTTATAGGCCAACTTCAAGAAATTAATACAAGTCATTTTTACAAAACCATTTGTTTATCTTTTTCTGTTTTGTCTTGCAAAAACGTCCAATGATTTATTCTTGACATATGAATTTGAATATAATCTCTATTCACAAATATCTGCATAGGAAACGGAAACACAATTGCTCGTAACTTAAGAAACAGGGGCAAAAACTAAAAAATCATGTCAAGCCCGACAGTTACTCTGTTCAGCAGGTACATGGGCAGAGACAGTTTTGAAACCATATCATCATTACGATCCTGTGACGTCTACACTCCCCTGCAGAGTAGGGGAAATCAAAATTGTATCATTGGCTTCCCCAAACAGGAGTTACTATCCCCAACAAGGCTCCCTCAGAAAGTCGACATCTGTTCTCCAGCCGAATTTTATAAATCACAAGTGGTTCATAAGGTTGTCTCCCAAGCAGAGTTTATTTCTCTGAACAAAAAAGCTCAACTCCCAACAGAGCTTATTACTTCAGCTACGGAAGTTCACCCTCCAACAGAGTTATTCCCCCGTGGAATTATTCTTAAGCAGAGTCTCTCCTCGGTAAAATATCCGTAAACAAGGAGCAAATCCCCAGCATGGTCATCTCTGTTCACTATCCCCAGCAGAAGTAGAAGAACCGTTTTCTTTACAACAGTCCGGAATTCAATTTCCAGCACTCTCCAGCAGCAGTCAAGGATTTATTTTCCCAGACTTGGATATTTCACAATATCATTTCATATTCATACATCATGACATGCGCATACATATTACATACAGCATAATCTCATTTATTTTTGAGAACATCATCACACAATACATTTCACGCATCACATATGATTAACCCTCTACCTTTTCAGGAAAGATGGTTATCATCAACAATTCCAACAATTTAAGATTCAATCCATGAAGTTATACAGGTCACATCTGCAGACAACTAATGGAAAATCAGCCCCCGAAACCAAACGGGTCAACTAATCTACGTGATCAAATGAGGCAAGCCCTATTATCCAGGCTTTCATTTCGAAGTAACCCTACTATCCAGGTTCCTTCTCATAGCGCTAATATCTAGGCTTTCATTTCGAAGTAACCCTACTATCCAGGTTCCTTCTCATAGCCCTACTATCCAGGATTTCATTTCAAAGTAACCCTACTATCCAGGTTCCTTCGCATAGCCCTATTATCCAGGATTTCATTTCGAAGTAACCCTACTATACATGTTCCTTCTCATAGCCCTACTATCTAGGATTTCATTTCAAAGTAACCCTACTATCCAGGTTCCTTCTCATAGCCATACTATCCAGGATTTCATTTCAAAGTAACCCTACTATACAGGTTCCTTCTCATAACGCTACTATCCAAGCTTTCATTTTGAAGTAACCCTACTATCCAGGTTCCTTCTTATAGCCCTATTATCCAGGCTTTCATTTCGAAGTAACCCTACTATCCAGGTTCCTTCTCATAACCCTACTATCCAGGCTTTCATTTCGAAGTAACCCTACTATTCAGGTTCCTTCTCATAGCCCTACTATCTAAGCTTCATTTCGAAGTAACCCTACTATCCAGGTTCCTTCTCATAGCCCTATTATCCAGGCTTTCATTTCGAAGTAACCCTACTATCCAGGTTCCTTCTCAAAGCCCTACTATCCAGGCTTTCATTTCGAAGAAACCCTACTATCTAGGTTCCTTCTCATAGCCCTACTATCCAGGCTTTCATTTCGAAATAATCCTACTATCCAGGTTCCTTCTTATAGCCCTACTATCCGAGCTTTCATTTCGAAGTGACCCTACTATCCATGTTCCTTCTCACAGCCCTACTATCCAGGCTTTCATTTCGAAGTAACCCTACTATCCAGGTTCCTTCTCATAGCCTTACCATCCAGGCTTTCATCTCGAAGTAACCCTACTATCCAGGTTCCTTCTCTTTTATCTCCGGACAACAGTTTACAACACTGTAAAACCTAGACCCGACCAGATACGGTTGATTTCACATTTCCCCAGTAAGTCGATGTACAGCCTAGACCCTGACCAGATAAGAAGTTCACTTCTATCTCCTTAATCAAGATTTAATTCCCCAGTAGAGTAATGGACAACCGAAGATCCTTGACTCTATTTCCCAGGACATAAACCAACATTCCCTGGCGAAGTCCTCCTCAACAGCAGGTACAAGAATTATTGCAAAGGAATCTCTTATGAGACCGATATCTTTTTCTAGATGGCATCTTTAGGCCCATCTCTGAAGATTCTTCGTTGCCTTTCAAATGGCATCTGTAAGCCCATTCCCGATATTATCGATCAGTATTACTTCATGCGAGTGAAAATTTCTGGGCACTCTAGTGTTCAATCATCTTCCACCTTCATATCGCGAAAGGCAGACCAGCCAGTCTACATACTCAGGCTTAAGAAGATTGAACAGGGACAGCTGTTGTACCCCAAAATTTTCCCTCCCATTTTTACACAAAACATACTCCTAGAGGTCCTCAATTGCTCAAGTTGACTAAGGATTGACCAGACAAATCCTCCTCCTATAACAATGGGCCTCAAACTAGGGTTTCACTCCTCATCAAGATGTTTGAGTTACAAGGGTCCTAAATTATTTCCATTGCCCTAATATGTCCTCAAGATCATCCATGTCAAGTTTCATGCCTTGCACAAGAAGTTTGCTCACTCAACTGCTCAGATGCCTGAAAATCAACTATACTAGGTCAAAAGTCAATTGTGGCCCACATACAGTCAAACTTCAAGATTTTGGGTCAACATCAACATTTTGGAGTAATATCCATCATTTTATCAAGGGTTTATCATGATTCCTCAAGGAATTCCCCAAATTCATCAAAACTCAAAAGTTGCTAAATTAGGGTTTCAATAGGAAAAGTCAACCAAACTTTGACCAGGCATAACTTTCTCATACTTTATTATAAATTTCTCATCCAAGGCTCATTTTGAAGAGAATCTAATTCCCTACAACGCATCTTCATCCCTCAAGTTCAAAAAATGCACTCATGAAAAGATATAAATTCAGACATTATATGTCATTTCAAAAAGTCAACAAAAACACCTTTTGGGTCAAAGCTCCTTACATGAACATGGAAGATCCAATTGATATGAAACAAAAGATTTTGCTCAGGGGACATCCTAAGCTTTCTAAAAAGTCCAATAACACCCTCTTAGGGTCAAAATTGAGAGAGATATGCATTGTCAAAGTTGGCCTTTTTTGGAAGTTTGCCCAAAGTCAACAATGACCAAAATTGCATTTTTTCCCACATGGGCCCATTTTTTCAAGATTGAATCACAGTCCTAGCATGGTCCATGACCTATGGAACCCTCCATGCCTTTTTGTTTCGGTTTATTTAATTTATTTTTATTTTTATTCATTTAAAAATCAAATAAATTCAAATAAAATCAAATAAATTCAAATAAAATCAAAATAAATCAAATTAAGGGAATGAGATTTGTTTTGCATTGAATTATGGATCATGCAAGCTGTATAACATCAAGCAAATCGTGCCAAGCCAAAAACAAAGGGAAATCTCCAATTTTGGAAAGATTTGAATCAAAACTTCAAGACCATCAATCTCTTGATTGTTTCCCAAGTTTTATTGACCTAATTGGATAAACTACTTATACAGAAGCTTTGTGAACCCTAAGGAAGAGAATTCACGCGCAACCTACCTCCCAAGAACCAGAACAAAGTTCAACTTTTTTGTGAAAAAGTGCAGATCGGGTTCCTTTCTACGGGCCGTTTCAAGCCATTCCAAGGATCAAAACACATCCTTGGGCATCCTCTGAAGCGAGTGCAAGCATCACCAAGTCTCCACAAGCCCAAAAACGTGCTACACGAACATTACGGTTTGCCCTTCTTTCCAAAAATCGATTACAATTATTCTTGCATCATAAACATGTTTTAATTATATATTTATGCTTGTTATCATATTTACAACATACTGGATTGTTTGATTGAAGTTTGAGTGCAGGTATGGACATCTTCCATGGCTAGGGTTTCGGAGCTCCAATTTTGGGAACCCTAGTTAGAGGAAAAATTAGGCTAAATTGAGGACCTTTTCATGTTCAGGGGTTAATTTGAAATTAATCCATGGCTTTGGATGGAATTTATTCTGCTTGGATTGCATTTTTTATGTTTGCAGCTTTGTAGCCACGCACAAAACCGTCACTATAGCCCATAGTGACGAGTTTGTCCGTAGGTAAAAGTTCTCTCTAAAACAACAGCCCCTAGGGAAGAATATGAAGGCGTGTAAATACCTGAGTGGATAGTTTGAAATTCGCGCGTTTTCTTATAATACTGCCCCATTATCCATTATATTATTTGTTGTTGGTTTCTATTAACAAAAGGCCAACTGGCCCAGTGGCAAGCATGGAAGGTTTGCAACGAGCGTCTGTAGGAGGTCAGGGGTTCGATCCCTGCCTCCTATATAATATTTTTCCTAACATTTCATTGCAGATCTGGTGTTATCCTACCAAGCGCACCTACCATACACCACAACATCTCATCATTGGATCATCTCCATCCCAGATTTAACGCCTCAAGCATGTAGGCGTGTGGTGGACTTTCTTGGCCAGCGTCTCACTGGATCAGACGCAGCAATTGGGCCACCAGCTATCCTGGGCCTAACAAGTTCAACTCTGCACCCCCAGTTTTAATTCTAACAGCAGGCCCATCCCATTTTTTTAATTTCTTTAACCTTTTTTGTTTTATTTTATTTTGTAATTGCTTTAAAAATCATTGTTTTTTAATTAAATCAAAAATCATAAAAACACAAAAAATGTTAGAATTAGGTTTTTTTATAAAAATATTTAATTTTATTAATTAATTAGGTTAATTAGGATAACTTAAATTCTTTTTTTCATAATTAAAATTAATTAGAAATTAGGTTAATTTGCAAATTTAATTACCTTTTTTCTCAAAAATCCAAAAAAATACTTTTCTCTATTTACTGAATTAAATGTCGTTGAATTTAATTTTAATTTCGTATTTAATTTCATCACGCGTATTTATTGCATTATTTTTCCGATTAATGTAATTGCTCCGAGTTTGTAATAGTTTAACTTAGGTTTACTATTTGCCTTTACTATTTTCCTCCGACTTTTGATTATGTAATCCCCCTCCCCAAAGCCTTGTAATAGCTAGGTTTAAATTTCTCGCATTTTATTTTCCGTCATTATAAACTGTTAGATGATTGATAATAGGATTGTATGCAAAAGATAAATTCATAATTTTAAAACGGTAGAAAACCCTAAATATGCAAAGACTAAATTGACTGATAAATAAACACTTGCACATGCTCACTCCTAGGGTTTTCCCCACTTCGGTTGCCTTTGGTAAACGATCATGAAGTATAGGGAGTCTTAGTGGTTGTCCTCTAGTCCCAAAAGATCAAAAATGACCCATTCGAATGTTGCCTCAGAAAGATCTTTAGGACTCTAGGGTAATTACTAAGGTTTCCAAACCATTGCTTTAGTGATCATAATTGTCCCTTTCGTCCCTTTCGATTGTCCCTTAAACTCCAATGATGGAGCTACCTACTCCTTAATAGTAGGATAGCACTGTCTAAAGGAAATAAGAAAATGAACAGACTTTTTCGAGTAGGTAAAAACTTTTAGGTACTTGCTCAAAACAACAAATTTTTACACATACATTTTCAAACAAACTTTTCAAACTAAAGTTTTCAAAAAAAAACATTTTATCACACCCTTGAGGACTGATACAAGGGTTACCATAAAGTGAAACTCCGCACTAAGGCATATTTCAAAACTTTTTCAAACACACAAACACACGAAAGCAATTTCAAAAATGAGCAAGTACCTAAGAGCCCATGGAAAATGATGGATAGAAAGGGTGTTAACACCTTCCCTTTCTATAATCTACCCCCTTACTCAGAAACATCTCGAAAAAGGTTTTTTCTGTTCTTTTTTCCTTTTCCTTTATTGGATGAAATAAAAGTCGGTGGCGACTCTTGCTTATCGTACATTTACGAACAAAAAACGCAAAACCAGTAGTAACAAAAAAATAGTCGGTTCTGCCACCGTATCACAGGAAGCATAATTAGGTTTCTCTAAAACAGTCAAAGAAGAAGCTCTTCAAGATGTTCGTGGAATCTGTCTGTGATTTCAAGGATAGATATTTCCTCGTCAGGCCGCTGTCTCTGGAGGCTTTCGACTCGGCGTTGGAGGAGGCGACCCTGGTCGACGAGAGTGGCCTTGTGCTTTATGATGAAAATGGGAACATACAAATAGAGTTAGTTTCAAAGTTCCCCTTCCACTGGAGTGTGACTCACTTTGACCATAGCCCGAGCTATTACCTCACCCTGGAGGGTCGTATGGGCGATAAGGACGAAGGGTCCTATGCAAAACTCTACAAGTTTGTTGATGGTTTTTACCCTTTCCAGTGGGTGACGAGGGAGGGAAAGAACTTCCTTGATGACGATGGAGAGCCCTTATTTGAGGATCGAGCAATTAATCTAAGGTGCTCCTCAAGTTCAATTCTTAGGAGGATTGTGTAGCGCTCTTAGGTATTCGCTCACATGTTTTCCCTTTTAGCGTGCTCGCATGTATTTTCTTAGTGTACTGACCCATGCTTGTTATTTTCTGAAGATACCATGGCGGACTCTCGTGAGCGTTTGCTCAAGCTGGCACACGACCAGAAGAGGAGCTAAAAGATGATGAAACCTACTCGCTTTGCATCCACTATAAACCAGGCCAAGGATGGCTCTAATGCCTCCTCTTTATCTTCAAACATCAACCAATCCCAACCCACACATGGGCTCACGGGTTAAAAGAGAGATTGTCTCGAGGGTGATATTTTAGACCTGACGAGGAGTGATTATGATGCCAGGGCTTTCACATTGCCCCCTTTCTTTGCTTAAAAGGGCTTCTTCAAAGGGCATCCCTTGATTATGCTCGACGGAGAAACCTAGGTCATATGTGGTCTTGATTTGGCAAGCAAGAGCAAGCACCTAGTCGAAGGGTTGCTGGTATGATGAAGGTTTTAGAGATGGTGGTGGTCCTCTCAGGCGAGGAGGTCTGCTCCACTGTCGTGTTGGACAAATTGCAAGGGGAGAAGAAGGCCCTCGAGGAAAAAGAGAAGGAGCTGAAGACTTCCCCTGAGAGTTATAAAGAGAAATTTCGGGTTCAGGGGACCGACCTGAAGAATAGTGAGGAGGAGGCAGCCAAGATGTCTGAAGTAAAGGATTCTTGGTTGTTGAGAAGAAAAGTCTTGAGGAAGAGATAAATGGTTTGAAAGTTATCGTGGTGCCTGCCGAGGACGAGTCCGACGGGACGAAATTCTTGAAGACTCGTGCTAAATTCGTTGCTTGGATTCATCTCCTCGAGTCAGATTGTATAAAAGAGATGATAATGAGCTTCAACACTGCGCTGACCTTACCTGAGTTGCTAAACCCTGGGCTTAATATTTAACGGATTAGGCTCTTGTCCTAGGAGTTCGACAGCAAGCTAGTTCCTCCCTTTGACTCCCTCAACAATACCAAAGATGATGGCCTCCACGAAGAGTAACTTGCATTCTAATTTTTCTTGTTTGGTTGTTTGGGCCTGTGTGCCCGTATTTTTTTTAATATTTGTACAAGTTTGTCATGTGTGTTCGGCACTTTAAATGTTGCTCTTTTGTATGGTTGCCTTTGCATGTTGAATATTTTGCTATTATTTAAGTTCGCAACCTGCATGGGTTTGTTTGCTCGATATGACTTATGATCGACAGTGTAGGGAGACTTGTAGAGGAGGCGGAGTTGGTTCCTCTTGATGGCAAGACTAACACCATGGTCAGGGTCTTGATCTCGCAGCATGAATGATCTTATTGCAAGCTGAGTGTTCTGCCTCGTTGGTATTGTGACAGCGGAGCTCGAATGAGGTATCCCCGTCGGGCTAAGGCCCTGCTCATCCCATGAGCAGGAGCCCGCCTTTTTGTTTCAGGTTTAGGAGGTTGTATTCGTACCACAACACACTTCTGTGGCCGGGTGTGATACGGTGGGAGAACTGACTTGGGTGTTTTGCGTTTTATCGTAAGTGTTGCGGATAGCAAGAGTTGCCACCAACTTTTCTTTTATCCAATAAAGGAAAGGGTGAAAAGAACAGGAAAGACCTTTTGAGACTTTTTCTTGAGTTCGGGGGGTAGGTTATGAAAAGGGAAGGTGTTAGCACCCTTTTCATCCGTAGTTATCTACAGGCTCTTAATTTCTTGATCACTTTAAAATGCTTTGTGTTTGTGTAAGTTGAAAAGATGTTTTGAAGATGTTTTAAAAGTGGTGGTTTTGCAATGATTCTCGTATCGTTGAGAATGTATACAAAATATTTGTTTTTGGGAAATATTTTGAAAACACCTTAGTGCGGAAATTTTGCAATGATTCTCGTATCGTTGAGAATGTATACAAAATGTTTTATTTTGAAAATATTTGTCAAAAGGGAGTGTTTGGAAAGATGTTTATTTTTTAAAGGTGTGAAATGGTTTTAGTTTGTGAGCGAGCAATTAAGAGAAATCTACCTACTAAAAAAGTCTTTGTTCTTTTCCTCCTCCTTTAGATAGTTCTATTTTACCATTGATTGGTAAGTAGCCATATCATTGGATGTGAGGGATAGGCGTGGGTCATTGTACAGTCATAGAAGGCAACTTGTAAGATGCTTCAACAATTATCATAAGGGACTAAGATCGTTTACCGAAGGCGACATTGAAGGGTCATCGAGGGACTACGATATTTTAACCGAGGGTCTTTGCTAAAACATCTCACATTTGAGGGACATGACTATTTTATCTGAGGCAACAAGTGCGGGTTATCCTAGAGGTGCATGTGTGCAAAGTGTTTTTGTTTTCAAGTATTTTATCTTTTGAATTAGGGTTTTGCTAGGTTTGATTTTAGTCTTGTCATGCAAACCCTAATTACTAACAATAATAATAAAAGCGATAAATTATGGAATTTAAACGTCCTACGCTATTACAACGCTTTGGGAATGAGGGTTACACGTTTTGTGAATAGGGGGAAGAAAGTAATAAAGCCCTGATTATCTATTACAAACTATTGAACATGAATAATAATAAAATGCACAAAATGTAAAGATGAAGAAGAAAAAGAAATTGTTTTTTATGGTTTTTTGATGGAGAAAAGTTTTAGTAATTAACCTAATTAAGCTAATTAAATTTAATTGCAAGAAAAGTTAATTAATTTTTAAAAAACCTAAAATCTAAGTTCATTGAAATTAAGAAGAAAATAAAACCTAAGTCTAAATAATTTGTTTTAGAAAATAACTTGAATGTTAATGTTAATTAAGAAAAGATTTTACAATGTAAAAAGAAATAATAAAATTTAACTTAATAAAATAAAATGCTTAAATTAAATTATTTAAGAAAAATAATGTTTTGTATTTTTTGGTTTTAATAAAAATAAATAGAGAAATAAAAATGATGAAAATATAAAAAAGAAATAAACATAAATGGGTTGGGGTGTTAAAAAGTAAAATGGGGGTTAAGAATTAGCAAAGAGGGCCCAAATCACGTTTTTGTTTTAAATCAGAAATAAAATAAAAAATAAATGGGCTTGCTATTTTTAGTAAGAAGGGGTGTATGAAAGTAAAAACAAAAAAGAAGAAGGCCCAAGTTCTGGAAAGCCATGTGCTTTGTTTGGATTCCATATGGTCGGCTTATGAGAGTGCATCATGGGGTATGCCTCTTGGTGCGTTTGATTTAATTGCCTGGAAGATCTGATGGTGATGGAGAAAGGCGCATGGTACGCACGCTAGCCTAGCCTGCACATGATCTAAGATGAAGAAATATGAAATAAACAAAAGGGTACCGCTGGGGCTCGAACCCAGGTCCTTATACACTAATGCCTTACGCGCGCTTCCTCTGCCACTAGGGCGTCTGTTTCATCCATTTATAAAACAACTTGCAATGAGCTTAAAATAAACTTTATCCTGATTGTACTTCATCCCTAACCTCACACCAGAAGCCATTGTCAACATTTTTAAATTTCTGAACTTGCTCATTTCTCAACCATTTTCAAAAGTGTAAACATGAAACTTGCTCCATTTTTCACCACGAATTCAACCATGTAAATAACTAAAGCTATAAATCAAAGATGAAAATGAATTTTGTTTGGTTCCAAATAAAACCTAATTTTTTCAGAAAGTTCAACTTCAAAATTCGCATCACTCAGGCAACATAAATGAAAACTAAAGGCATGGTTAGCTTCAGGGCAATGATGTCTACATTTTTCATTCACAAAGTAACCATTAATGATGTTTGTATAGAGAGTTCAAAGTTGAGAAAACATACCTCAAAACTGGAAATCATGTATCGAGTTTGATCACCCCTAGAAGTGTTGTAATGATCTGGATGGCTTCACTGAACTCATAGGAAGCTATTGCAACTCTTACTTTTGGCTGAAAGTGCCTGAATCTTCCTGGAGAAGTCAAGTTGCAGGTGATTATTTTTTAGTTTAGAAGATGATGAAAATGGAGTTACAGTTATGAAACATGGATGGGGAAGATTTCTAAATGAGGTAGGGAAGCATTGTGATTGATTTAGAGTAAAAACACATAAGTAGATTGTGAGTTTGAAGTTCAAGGTAGGAATATGCAACAATGGAGGTTTGAAATGCAAATTCTGAGTTCAGAGTGTTTGAGAGTTTTTCAAGGCTTGTGAACTCATCTATTAGCTTGCAAATACTTCCTCTAAAGTTTTGATAGTCTCAAGTGATCAAAAATCAAATATCACATGTTATGGTTATGTGACTTGAATTTGAAGCAATCTTAAAAATCATGGTTTCAGTGCATAGTACAAGGGCTTGTAGGGTGGCTAATAGGTTTTAGATGAGTTTCTTATGGATTTGAGATTGTGTGTATTCATAAGGAACAAGTGAAAAGCTCAAGGAGAGTGGACTTTATGATTAAAGCCACTTTTCCAAAATGGCAATGTTACCTTTGTGCCAAAATGGATTAATCACATGGATAATGGCTCAAATGCATGGACAATGGCTCAATCATTTGTGTAAACAATTAATTATCGAGTGATTTTCAAGTTAGAAGCCTTCAAATCAAGATTTATGCGGAATGGCTTGAGATTTGATCAAGTGTTCTTCATGAAAATGCCTTGTAATTCAAGAATGGATGCTTAACTTCTTCTCTTTGATTCTCCTAGATCAAGCATGATCTCTTCAAGTTCTGGGACATTTTGGAAATATTGTAATATTTTCTACAACCTTCATGCTTACCACTTTGGATAAATCAACTTGGAACTTGGTAAGAATTTTCCAAGAAGTTGGGAGAAAAAAATCTGCCTAACTTGATGAAAATTTCACTAAGCGTTTTTTATAAAAAGTCATGACTTCATGAGCCTATATCTTCAAATCCAAGCATTTTTTAGACATCAAAACTAAGGGACAAAGTTGTAAGATTCATCAAGATCTACAACTTTCATGTTGAAAGTTTTCCTTGAATCAGCTTGCATCTTGGTGATAAATTGTCATGAAATAATGAAATTATCAAGGATAAATAAAATACTTAGAATTTTTCTAAGTCTTGAAAATTTTGAATTTTATTGAATTTTCTTGACTTTATTGATTCTTGATGATCAATTTTTATATTTTTGAATGTCTTGATGAATTTTGATCTTTGAAATTCAATGTGACCAAAAAGTCAAAGTTTGACTTTTTATGTATCAGTTGACTTTTCATCAGTTGATCAAATTTCAACTATCAATCCATTGATCTTGAGAAATGATTTGAGCCATGAAATTAGGTTAAGATATTGTGTTTGAGCCCTTGAGATCATGCTTTAATCCATTAGTTCATGTACTATGTCAAAAGTCACTGATCAGTCATTCTCAATCAAAACTCTAATTTTGACAATTTTGCCCTTTGATGATTTGAATGCTTTTCTTGAGGAATTGTGATTAAACCTTGATCAATTGATGAATATGACTTAAAAATTTTGATGTTGGCCAAAAATCATGAATTTTGATTGTATGTTGACCATAGTTGACTTTTTATCCAATACAACTAATTTTCAGTCATCTGATCAATTTACTGAGCAAATTTATGATGCAAGACTTGAAACTTGGTATGAGTAATCTTGGAGACCTATAATGAAACATGAAAATCACTTGAGGCTTAAAAAATCCAATTGTCCTTGAGAAATCCAAAACCCTAATTTGTGGTCTCAGTGCTTAGGAGGTGATTTTGTCTGATCAACTCTTTGAGAATCCTTGAGCATTTAAGATCTTTTATGAGAAATTTTTTGAAGAAAAGGGAGGGAAAATTTTGGGGTACAACACCAGGCGCACCTGGTTAATCGTCAAATTAGGTGGGCCGATTGTTAGGTCAAGACGTAGTATTGCTGAAACTTAACTATAGTATTGCTTTAGCTTTTCTGTGTTCCACGGTCTAGCAAGTTGTTCCCCGGTAAAATTTTTAAGGTAATATGCCATGCCCTCCATTTTACCCTAGACGCGATAAGGGCCTTCCCAATTTGCGGCGAGCTTTCCCTCGCACGAGTTTTTTTTAATTTCTCCGTAGGACTGGGCTACCGACTTAGAAATCGCATTTTATAACTTTGGCGTCGTGATATAGAGTTACCTTTTGTTTAAGAGTATCCTCATGGAGAGCTCGAATTTCATCGCCCAGGTCGATCTTTTCTCTTAAGGCTTCGTCGTTTATATCCTCGTCGAGGGGAGATTCAGTTCGCCTGGTTGGCTATCTGATTTCAACTAGGATCACCGCCTCGGTTCTGTATGCTAGTCAGAAATGAGTTTCCCCTATGGTCGAGTGTGGAGTCATTTTGTAAGTCCAAAGTATGCTATATAACTCCTCAACCTACTTGTTCTTGGTTGTACCTAGTTACCGTTTTAGTCCTTACAAGATTACTTTGTTTGCAGCTTCAGCTTACCCATTTGTTTGAGGGTGTTCGATAGACGTGAAGTGTTACTTGCACTGAGTTTCGCATTGAAATATTGGAATTTTTTGTCGATGAAGTGCGTCCCATTGTTGGTGAAGAGCGCTTGGGGTATGTCAAACCGGGCAAGCATGTTTCTCTTGTAGAAACGCAGTATGTTATGCGTCGTGATTTTGGTGAGGGCTTCGGCCTCTATCCATTTCATGAAGTAGTCAACGACAAAAATTAAATACTTGTTTTGGTATAATCCCACAGTGAATGGATCGAGGATGTCCATTCTCCACTAGGCTAAGGGCCACTGGGACGACAGAGTCTTGAGTTTGTTGGGAGGCGCCAAGTGCATGTCTGCATGGCGTTGGTATCTACTGCACTTTTTACATGCTCTCTCATATCGTGTTGCATGGTAGACCGATAGTACCTTGCTAGAAGAACTTTTTGTGCTAAGGATCTTCCTCCCATGTGTTGGGTGTTGATTCCTTTGTGGATCTCGTGTAGAATTTTGGGGACTTTAGTCTCCTCGAGACATTTCAAGAGCGGTATGGAGAACCCTCGTCGGTAAAGCTTATCTTCAATTAGGACGTACAAGAAGGATCTTCGCTTAGTTGCGCTGGCCTTTTTCTCATCAGGGGGTAGTTCCCCCGTGGTGAGGTAAAAACACACTGGGGTCATCCAGCAATCATGGTCCCCGATGGTGTTTACGTCGAGCGTCACAGAAGGTTTTATGATGCTCGGATGAGGGAGGATTTCTTGGATGAGTGATTTGTTTCCACCCTTTTTTCTCATGCTCATGAGCTTCAAAAGGATATCCGCTCGGATGTTGTGCTTGTGAGGGACGTTTATGACTTCCGCAAAAGTGAGCTATTTCATTTTTCCTTAACTAGAGTTAAGTACTCAATGAGGTTGACATTTTTGGCTTGATAATCTTCATACATGGGATGCGACAAGCTGAGAGTCCATGAAGATTTTTACTTCCTGCGCACCTAAGTCTTCCGCCAGCCGTAGTCCCGCTAGGAAAGCTTCGTACTCGGCTTGGTTGTTCGATGTCAGGAAGGACATGCGAGGGATACCTCGATCAAGATGGCGTCCTTGTTCTCGATGATGATACATGCGCTGCTTCCTGCTGAGCTAGAAGCCTCGTCGGAGAAAGTAGTCCACTTATGGGCTCTGCTTGTTAGGGAGTCGGGTACGGTCATCTCAGCCACGAAATCATTCAGGACTTGTGCTTTGAGGGCCTTTTTTCTTCCGTATCACATATCGAACTCTGATAGTTCTAGCAACCATTTAAGCATTCTCCCGGCCATGTCCAAGCGACCGAGTAACTACTTCATGGGATGGTCTGTTCGTACGATGACCTGTACATTAGGAAGTAATGTCTTAGCCTCCTCACTGCATTGATCATGGCCAATGCAACCTTCTCGATTTGTTGGTATATTTTTCTAGGCTTGCAGGGCCTTGCTTGTTAAGTATATTATTCTTTGTTCGTTAGGGGTTTCACGGATGAGTGTCGCACTGACGACCTCGATCGAGACTGCTAAGTAGAGGTACAAGGTCTCTTTGTATTCCATCTGAGAGAGAACTTGGGGTTGTGAAAGAGCTTTCTTTAGGTGTAGGAGAGCTTTCTTGTACTCTTCTATCCACACGAACATTGATTCCTTGCGCAATAGTTTGAAAATGGGAGCGCGTGCTGGGCGAATTTGGCCCAAAAGCGAGAGAGCGGGGTGAGCATCCAATTCAGGGATTTGATGGATTTTTTTGAGTTTGGTGTTGGGAACTTGGCCGAAAGTGCATTTCTCCAGATTGAACCTCATCCTGCATTTCCTTGCCTGGTCGAAGACCTTCCTAAGATGGGAAGTATGGTCGGTCTCTTCTCAGGACTTCATGATCATGTCGTCCATGTAAACTTCGAGCATATCTCCAATATCTCCTCGAAAAACTTTGTTCATCATTAGTTGATAAGTAGCACAGACATTCTTCAGGCCGAAAGGCATTACGTTGTAGTAATAGTTGCCCGACTGAGTCATGAAGATGGTGCAATGTTTGTCGCTCCTCGCATTGGAATCTGATTGTAGCCCAAATACACGTCCATGAATGATAAAAGTTTATAACCTGCAGAATTATCTACCAGTCTATACATATTAGGCAGTGAATATACATCTTTGGGACAATGCCCTATTGAGATCAGTATAGTTAACATACATGCACAATTTTCCATTAGATTTTTTTACCAATACAATGTTTTATAACTAGGTTGTGTACTGGGTTTCAAAAATAAAATTTACCTTTAGAAGGTCTTTTAAAGATTTTTTTAGAAACCTCTACTTTTTCAGGAGACTGCCTACGCCCAAATTGAACTACTACCCTAGCGACTAGATCTATAGTCAATTGATGGAAGGCAGCCTCAGCGTCAAGTCAGGGCATCTGTTGTACCCCAAAATTTTCCATCCCATAATCTTCAAAGTTTTGCCAAGCATCACCTCAAATGGTTCAAAGTCTACTCAAGGGCTACACAGTCAAGCATCCTCCTAAGGCAGGCAAAATTAGGGTTTTAGTTCTTGCAAGGAAGTTGAAGTTTTCAAGGGCTCAATCAAGTCCCACATGCTCATACACTTTGTCAAACATCTACATGTCAAGTTTCAAGGCTCACAAAGTCAAGTTGCACAGTCAAAAACCCTAATTGCTCCACAGTCAACTGCAGGGGAAAAATGGTCATTTGGCAGTCAAAAGTCAAAATTTTTGGTCAACATCTTATTTTGAAGCCACAAACATCATTTGATAAATTCTTGATCATGATTCTCAAAGTATGGCTCAAAAAGTCTCAAGATGCAAAAGTTTCTATTTTTGGACAGTTGAAAAGTCAACTGTAACTTGACCAAGGCATAACTTTTTCATGGTTCATCATAAAAATCCCATCCAATTCTCATCTTGAAGGGGAAGACATTTCCTACAACTCATCTTCACATTCCAAGTCCAAGAAATGCTCTCACAAAAAGTTATCAATTTCAACATTATAGGTCATTTTCAAAAGTCAACAAAAAGACACTTTAAGTCAAAGACCATAACTTGAGATTGGTAAATCAAAATGACATGGGACCAAAGACATTGGTTAGAGGACTTCAAGACCTTTCCAAAATGTCCAAGAACATGTTCATAGCTTCAAAATTGAGCAAGATATGCATTGGAGAAGTTGGGAAATTTTTGTGAAATGGCCAAAATCAATTATCCTTGAAACTTCATTTTTGACAAAAGGGGCCCACTTTTTCCACTTGTTTCAGCTTGGCCATGCTTCCCACGTGTCCCACAAATTATTTCAAGATTTAAAATTAATTTTTCCATTTTTATTTAATTTTATTTGATTTAATTCATTTTAAATCTTTTAAAATCAAATAAAAATCAAGAAAATTAATTAAAGGGTATATTTTGTATTGGATACACCATCATGACCATTCCAAATTCGTGCAAAGGGCTAAATCAAGCAAGAATTCAAATTTTGACACAAAGATGGAAAGTGCTTCAATGGAGGTTATGGCAAATCTTAAGCATGAATGCAAGGCTTCAAGGCCCTTAATTCTGATTGAAACACATTACATAATACTTGTGCAAGCCATCACAAGTGAATTCACGACCTAAAAAGCTGAGAAACGGCCAAACACCTTTCAAAATTTCCAAGAGAAAAAGCAAAACTGTAAACCTCCTTACAGCACGTTTTAAGCCCCCATTTCAATCAAAACACATTCCTTGCATTGCCAGGAATCTCTAGCAATCAAAATCAAGCCCAAACGCGCAAAGAACCATCCACACGAAGTCACACGGTTTGTCCAATATTTGAAAACCAAAACTCTATTTCCTCACCTCTTTAATTCATTTTGATCATGTTTTTACATTGCTGATGTTATTTCCAAGCTTCCTGTATGCTTTAATTTGACTATAAGGCCATAAAATGCAAATCACCATGGGAGACATTTAGGTTTTCCGAAGCTTCCAATTTAGGGTTTCTCGCATACGCAAAAATTGGAACCTCGGACCACCATGGTTAAATTGAGAAGGACGAGACGAATCAAACGGACCCATCGCGCCTAATTTATGTCTAACAAGGAGTTAATCGTTATTATTTACAGGCTTGTGTTTTGGGGGGTTTAAAACCCCCGCTATGTATTTTTACTTTTGCAGAAAATGTAGAAGACGACTGCGTGGCAGCAAGGCGTTGGCCCATTCAAATTGCACGCGCGCGTTTTTTTTTATTTTCCAGGATTTGCTTGCTTATCCATATAATATTAAGTGTTTATTGCTATGTCAATTGAAACAGCTGGCTCAGATGGCAACGCATTAGTGGATATTCCCAGAGGGCACGAGTTCAAGTCCTGGTTCTGGCCTTTTTCCACCTTTTCCATAGTTAACTTGCTTCCTTTGTTTTTCCTTTTTTTTTATATTTTTATCCTAATTTAATTTATGTTCAAATAATTTTCTCATGCATTTAAAAACTCACAAAAATATTTTCCTTTTGCATTTAAATCAGAAAAATGTTTACTTAATTTTTGACATTAAAAATAATATTTTTGCATGCATATTTTAATTAATTGTTAAATAATCATTAATTTGACTTTTATTTGCTTTTAGTTATCAAAATTGATCCAAAAAAAACACCAAAAATAATTACTCTATCATTAAATTAATTCAACTAACATTTTCATTAAAAAAACCAAAAAAAATTGAACTAATTTTATTTTTTATTATTATTACTTTATTTTTGTAAATAAACCATAATTGAATTAGTTTTTTAATTAGGCCATTTTAACCTTCTTTTTAATAATTAAAATAGGTTTAGATTTAGGTTAACCTAGAATTTTATTTCTTTTTTTATTTTATTTCATAAATACATAAAAAACAAAAAAAATATGTTCTTTTAATTAAAATAATTAATTAGTCTTTAATTAGTTTTTTAATTTCATTTAATTACAAAAAAGACCAAAAAATTAATCTCTTTTCTTAAAAGGGTCAACACCCTTAGACATTCCCAATTAATTTATTCGCGCGCATTTAATTTGTTCGATTATTATGTAATTGCTCCGGACATGTAATAGTAAATAGGATTTTTACTGTTTTTTTTAATTTTCCGTACTCATTTACTAAAAAACGGGTCTTTGTAATTTTTGGCGATGTATAGACCCGCGCCTTGTAATAGCGTAGGATTTACGTTTCTGCAATTTACTTTCCGCACCCCCTTAACTGTTAACTTGTATGAAAGAATGCATGCTAATTAAAAACAAGCGTAGCTCACCGTGCCATGATCAAAGATAAATATTGACATGAAAATAACACACAAATTTACACACCACTTCTAGGGTACGCCTCACTGTTGCCTTACCTTCGGAATGTGGTCGTCGAGTATAGGACGTTTTAGTAAGTCCTTATGTCCATGATCCAGTTGCCTCGAAATGTTTGCCTCGGATTAAAAAAGGATCAATGGCATAAGGGTAGCTTCTAAGGTGTCCTACTGTTGCTCTGGTGACCACACTGTCCCTAACAAACGAATTGACCCGAACACCTCCAACGGTGGTGCTACCTACCTCTCAATGGTGGGATAGCACTATCTAAAGGACTCTTACACAGCCTAATTCCTTAGGGTAGGTAGATTTCTCTTAAGTACTTGCTCTCTTCTAAAAAACAAAACAAAAACCTTTTCACACTGACACTTTCAAAATCTTTCAAAACAATTTTTCAAACACTCTTGAGGATAGATACAAGAGTTATTCAGAAATCTTTCAATGAAACTTTTTCAAAACCCACTCACATCTTGAAAAGCAAACATTTTGAAAATACAATGAGCAAGTATCTAAGAGCCCATGGATAACCATGGATAGAAAGGGTGCTAACACCTTCCCTTTCTATAAATCTACCTCCCGAACCGAGAAACTATCTCATAAGGAATTTTGCTGTGCTTTTGTCCTGTCCATGTTGGAGAAAATAAAAGACGGTGGCGACTCTTGCTTCCGTGACATTTCGCGAACCAGCGTTAAATAGTCAGTTTCAGATCCACCGATCACAGAACTGGCGACTCTGTTGGGGATACTTAATAAGTGGGGTGTACCTTAGGAATAGTTCATCATCATGTTTTCAATTGCTTGATATGTTTGTTTTAATATTGTGGGCCTGTTTTGGGAGTTTCATAGATCCTAACCCGGATCTGGGGATACCCTTTTAGGTAGCATAAGCTGTGAGGGACCTGTCCGGCGTAGACCGACACGGGTGAAGCAGTGGCTACATTGGTGTGGCACCTTGGTCTGTACCGATATCCCTTGTGTCGCAACGAGGAGAATATGGGTCTTCTGAGGAGTCATTAAGCACTAACCGACCTTAGAACCTTAAATGACCCAACTTGGCCAATAGAACAGTAGCAGTATGCTACGCCCATTGAGGCTAAACTCTCGTGATGGTTCTGGCCGCAAGAAAAGATTGCGATGCTGGAGTTATGACCGATTGAGGGTAGTCAGTGATATTGGGATCCTCTAGAACCCGGTTACTTTTGATTAGGACAGGTCTTAACCAACAAAATGAAAGAGGGTAGTACCTGAACCCCATGCTGGCCTAAACTCTAAGGGCTTGTCTTGTGTGACTTGTGTGCCTTATCATGTTTGCCTTTGTGAATATTTGTGGTGTGCTTTATCATAACATCATGTCATCATAAACATTGCATGCATCCTGCATAAGGCCTGACCATTTCAAAGACAAAAGGGTTTCACCTTTGCTCTGTTTTGTAGGACATCATGATGCCTATGCGAAGGAACACTATCCGGTTCAATTTTGTTCACCCACCTGAGTTGCTTGAAGAGTTGGTTAGCAGAATTCCAAATACTACTTCCTTCATCCAGAGGCATGGTTCTCTTCTCAGTTTAGTCACGGCAAAGTGGGACCAACAACTGATGAGTGTCCTGGCCCAGTTTTATGACCCTCTGTACCAGTGCTTCACCTTTCAAGACTTCCAGCTGGTCCCTACCCTGGAAGAGTTCTCTGATTTGCTTGGTATCCCTATCTTGGATCAGACTCCCTATACTGGTTGGGAAAAGACCCTTAGGCTTGAGGAGGTTGCTGCAGCTCTTCCCTTGACCCACAAGGAGGTAATGGACAACTGGGTGACTAGAAGCGGAGTTAAGGGCTTCTTGGCTAAGTTTCTGATCGGTAAAGCTAACAGTTTCTGGAATGACTTGGACTTCAGGGCGTACGAGGACATTCTGGCTCTCTTAGTCTATGGGCTAGTATTGTTTCCAAATCCTGATAACTTTGTCAATATCAATACCATAAGGATCTTCATGTCTCGGAACCCCGTACCCACTCTCTTGGGTGATGTCCTGCAACAACTCTATGCTCGTACTGCCCGAAGACGAGGAACTCTGTGGTGTTGTACTCCTTTATTGGTGAGGTGGTTTATTTCGCACCTCCCCAAGTTCGTGCTAAAGAACCAAGAAGGAAGAGGCTGGGCTCATAGGTTAATGTCTCTCACTGATAATGACATCATTTGGACTCTCAGAGGTTTAGATGAGGTGGCTGTTATTGATCGTTGCGGAGAATATCCTAATGTTCCATTGATTGGCACTCAGGGAGGAATCTCTTATAATTCATGTTTAGCTCTCCGTCAGTTTGGAAGAGCCAGGAGAGCAGGACCTCATGAGATGCTGGTGCCTCACGTCAGTTTTGAGTTTCAGAAAGATAGTGACGAGCTACGCCGTAGATTCATCAAAGCTTGGGACAGAATTCACAAAGCTGACCCACAAGAGCTGGGACCGAAGACTTCTCTACCTATGGAGGCCTACTACAAATGGGTCTGCATCCGTGCTCAGAATTTAGGTATGCCATATGAAGCTGCCAGGCCTATCATTCTTGAAAGTCCTGATGGAGATGGGGTTCCTCCAACTGTTCTCCCTCCTCAGATACCCACTGATGTTGATACACTAAAGAGGTCTTGGGCGCAACTACAGGAAGAGCGGGATTATTATCGGGAAAAGTTCAACGAACAGGAACAGAAGATCCAGAAGCTGACCAAGCAACTGGAGAACGAGCGAACCCTGAATGACTATATCCGTACTTAGAAGAGGAGGCCATGGGAGCACTGATGGGCTTTGGATGTTTCTTTTACAGCTTTATTTCCTTTTCAGTATTTTCATTCTTGTAACGCCTAAGGGAAAATTGTTGAACAATTTAAAGTTTGAATCTAATAAAGTGTGTTCCTTTTGTTTACAAAGTTTGACTCCCGATTGTCTTTGAAAACATAATTCATACGCATTTCATTCATCATATGCATTACAGGTACCCCTTTTCCTATAGGTTGCTTAATCTTCTTCGCTGTTTATTTCAGCACTAAAACATCATGAATCCTGAACTCACTACCGAGCAAGCTATCAAGGCCCTCCAGGCCCAGAACGCCCAATTTCAGGAGATGGTCATGAACTTGGCCCAGGGACAACAAGAGCTGAAGGCTTTGCTCCTGAAGAAGAATAAGAAGAAGAAGAGGACTGTGATATTCAACACTTTGTGCAGACTCGGGAACACATTGCAGAATGAAGCTGAGAGGACTACTCCATCTGTGGGGGAAGGTAGTCACCAAGGGAGAGAGGTCCCTAGTCCTGTGGTCTCCGACACTGAGACAGACTTCAATGACGAACAGTACCCTCCTGCTGAGGACCGGTACAAGCAGCTGGAGGACGGATTAAATGCTATGGAGATTCAACGTGTGCCTGGGTTGGATTTCGGAGACTTGGGGTTATCTTCTGGGGTGGTGATCCCGCACAAGTTCAAGGCGCCTGCCTTTGTGAAGTATGACGGGGCTTCCTGTCCTAAGATGCACTTCTGTTCTTATGTAAGGAAGATCCAGCCTTACACAGCAGACAAGAACTTATGGATCCACTTCTTCCAGGAGAGTCTTTCAGGGACTCACCTCGAATGGTTCTATTAGCTGGATGGAACCAACATTCGTAACTGGGAGGATCTGGCCACTGCTTTTTACAAGCAGTATCAATATAATTCCGACCTCGCTCCTACGCGTACCCAACTCCAGGGTATGTCGCTAGGATCGGGTGAAGGTTTTAAGGAGTACGCACAGAAGTGGAGAGATCTGGCTGGCAGGGTGCAGCCACCATTGACAGATCGTGAGCTAGTGGACATGTTCTTGGGGACCCTATCCGGTCCATTCTTCAATCATCTCATTGGTAATTCCTCTGCTGGGTTTATTGACCTGATCCTGACTGGTGAAAGGATCGAAGCTGGTATAAAATCAGGGAAGATACAGAAGGGCGCCTCCTCAAATGCTGAAAAGAAGCCCTTCAAGAAGGAGGCCAGTGCTGTGTATGGTCTAAGGAGGCAAAACAAACCAGAACGCCACCAAGCTGTCAACGCGGTGGTTATTTCTAAGCCTGCTGCCGCTCCACAACAGTACAACCAACCCAGAGCTGAGAGGCCCAAACGGCAGTATACTCGGCTCAGCATGACTCTCTCTCAGATCCTGCCGCAACTGCTGTCAACTAGCCTGGTAACAGTCAAGGAAGCTCCGAAGATGGTAAACACAACATCTCTGAAATACAACCCCAACGCCCGTTGCGCGTATCACTCTTATAGCCCGGGGCATTCTACTGATGATTGTTGGGCCCTGAAGAATAAGGTTCAGGACCTTATTGATGCTAAGGAGGTTCAGTTTGAGGCGCCCGAGAAGCCTAATGTGGTGACTGCTCCAATGCCTAACCATGGAGTAAATGCTATTGGGGATGAAGACGAAGTGGAAGAACCCGAGTTTGACAGCTGGATCTACCCGGCAACCAACGGTGGACCTAGCAACTGGACTACCAAGGACTCCTTACCTGTTACTTTTGTCACGCAGTAATGAAATTCTTTGTTTTGGATTTGTAATAAACAATAATTTGAAACTTTATGGCCCGGTGTCTTACCCGGGGCACCGTGGTTTTATTTGTGAGGGCTTTTGTTTGTCACTTTCATATATCATGAATAAAAGCATTAGACGTTTTTCACATTTCAAATCTTGCGCTCCCTTTCTTTCTTTATATATTGCAAAACAGTTGTATTTACACACACTCACTCATACATGTTTCAATCCACTCTGGATCTCACTGGTAACGACTCTGCTACTGCCAGTTATGACTTCGAAAATCCGATCAACTTAGCCGAAGACGAAGATGAAGATGATTGCGAAGTGCCTGGCGAACTTGCAAGACTGTTACTCCAGGAAGAGAGGGCCATTCAACCACATGAAGAGCCAGTGGAAACGGTAAATCTGGGTATTGAAACAGACAGAAAGGAAGTCAAGATTGGTGCTAATCTAGAGCTCAGTGTGAAACAACGGCTGATCCAGATGCTGCATGACTACATGGAAATCTTTTCCTGGTCTTACGAAGACATGCCTGGGTTGGATACCGACATTGTGGTCCATCACCTGCCTACCAAGGAAGACTGCCCTCCAGTTAAACAGAAGGTCTGCCGTATGCGTCCAGAGATGTCCGAGAAGATCAAAGCTGAGGTTATGAAGCAATTTGACGCCGGTTTTCTAGCAGTGACTTCTTACCCTCAGTGGGTTGCCAACGTGGTTCCGGTACCGAAGAAAGATGGTAAGGTCAGAATGTGTGTCGACTACAGGGATCTGAATAGGGCCAGCCCCAAGGATGACTTCCCCTACCTCACATTGACGTTATGGTTGACAATACTGCTCAGCACAAGGTGTTCTCCTTCATGGATGGTTTTTCAGGTTATAATCAGATCAAGATGGCTCCTGAAGATATGGAGAAGACTACCTTTGTTACTCAGTGGGGCACCTTCTGCTACAAGGTCATGCCATTCGGGTTGAAAAATGTTGGGGCAACCTACCAACGTGCCATGGTTGCTTTATTTTATGACATGATCCATCATGAGATAGAAGTATATGTCGACGATATGATTGCAAGGTCTCAGACTGAGGAGGAGCACCTTGACCATCTGCAGAAACTGTTTGACCGTCTGAAGTTGTACAAGCTAAGATTGAATCCAAACAAGTGCACCTTCGGGGTAAGATCTGGAAAGTTGCTAGGCTTCGTCGTGAGCGACAAAGGTATTCAAGTGGACCCTGCCAAGGTTAAAGCCATACAAGAGATGCCAACTCCCAAGACAGAGAAAGAGGTCAGAGGCTTTCTAGGACGTCTGAATTACATTGCTCGATTCATCTCGCACCTAACTGCTACCTGTGAGCCAATCTTCAAGCTGCTGAAGAAAGATCAGGTAGTACGTTGGAACGATGAATGTCAGGCCGCCTTCGACAGAATCAAAGAGTATCTCCAAGAACCACCCATCCTTATGCCACGGGTTGAAGGGAGACCTCTGATACTATACCTGACAGTACTGGACAGCTCAATGGGGTGTGTGCTGGGGCAGCATGACGAGTCTGGCCGAAAAGAGCACGCCATTTATTACCTTACCAAAAAGTTTACCGACTGTGAGACCCGATACTCACTGCTCGAGAAAACTTGATGCGCTTTGGTATGGGCTGCTCACCGGCTGAGACAGTATATGCTGACTCACACTACTCTGTTGATTTCAAAGATGGATCCAATAAAGTACATATTCGAAAAGCCTGCTCTGTCTGGGAGAATAGCAAGATGGCAAATGATCTTGACAGAATACGACATCCAGTACACGACTCATAAAGCCATCAAAGGAAGTGTATTGGCAGATCATTTGGCACATCAGGCAGTAGATGACTACCAGTCAATGAACTTCGAGTTTCCAGACGAGAGCATCATGATAGTAACTGATTGTGAAGTACCTGGGCCGGATGAAGGACCTGAGGAAAGATCCCGATGGTCTATGCACTTTGATGGAGCCTCCAACGCTTTGGGTAACGGTATCGGCGTTGTGATCATATCCCCTCAAGGCACTCATACTCCACTTACTGCCCGGCTATGTTTCAACTGCACCAACAACATGGCGGAGTATGAGGCATGCATCATGGGTATTCAAGCTGCAATTGACCTAAGGATCAAGTTTCTGAGTGTCTTCGGAGATTCCGCTCTCGTGATCAATCAGATCAAAGGCGAGTGAGATATGAAACATCCGTATCTTATTCCTTACAGAGAATGTGTGTTGACATTAATTCCCTATTTCACAGAGATAACCTTTGAACACTTTCCAAGAGAAGAGAATCAGTTGGCGGACGCGTTAGCTACGATGTCTTCCATGTTCAAAGTCAAGTGGGACAATGAGGCTCCCCGGATCATTATCTGGAAACTGGACGAACCGGCATACTGTTGTGATCTTGAGGCTGAAGAGGTAACTGCGAAACCTTGGTATCATGAGGTGAAGAGGTATCTGGAAGCTCAAGAATACACTGAAGGTGCATCCGTCAACGATAAGAAGTTTCTGAGAAGGTTCGCAGCAAAGTTCTTCCTCAGCAACGGCATTCTATACAAGCGAAACCATGATTCGACCTTACTGCGTTGTGTGGATAAGACTGAAGCAGAAAGAATCATGGCAGAACTGCATGAAGGTACCTTCGGAATGCATTCCAGTGGACACACCATGGCAAAGAAGATCCTTCGGGCAGGATATTTCTGGTCCACAATGGAAGTCGGCTGTTACCAACATTCTCGGACATGTCATAAATGCCAGATTTATGCAGATAAGGTGCACGTCCCTCCAGTTCCTCTGAATGTCTTGACTGCACCTTGGCCTTTCGCAATGTGGGGCATTGATATGATCGGCGAGATTAAACCTACGGCATCCAACGGGCATCGCTTCATCCTGGTAGCAATTGATTACTTTACAAAGTAGGTTGAAGCAGCTTCCTATGCTACAGTAACCAAGAATGTCGTGGCACGGTGCATTCGGCATAATCTGATCCGTCGATACGGCGTCCCAGAAAGAATCATTACGGACAACAGTACCAATCTTAATAACAAGATGATCACTGAGCTCTGCGAGCAATTCAAGATACAGCACCACAACTCTTCTCCCTACCGGCCGAAGATGAATGGGGCTGTAGAAGCAGCTAATAAGAATATCAAGAAGATTGTGCAGAAGATGACAGTGACCTATAAAGATTGGCACAAGATGTTACCGTTTGCTCTTCATGGATACCGTACCTCAGCAAGAACTTCAATCGGGGCAACTCCTTTTTCCTTGGTCTACGGCATGGAAGCAGTCTTACCGATTGAAGTGCAGATACCCTCTCTCCAGATAATGAAGGATGCAAATCTGAGCGAAGATGACTAGATCCAGACCCGACTTGATCATCTAAACTTAATCGGCGAAAAGAGACTCACTGCTATTTGTCATGGTCAAACGTACCAAAAACGGATGATCAGGGCATTTAACAAGAAAGTCAGACCACAAGAGTATCAAGTTGGGGACCTGGTAATCAAACGCATCATCCTTCCTCAAAGTGATCCCAGGGGCAAATGGACCCCTACGTACGAAGGGCCATTTGTGGTTAAACATGTGTTCTCAGGAGGAGCCATGATTCTAACCACCATGGATGGTGACGACCTTCCTCACCCCGCCAATACAGACATAGTAAAAAGATACTACGCATGATAAAAGACCCGCTAGGTTGACATACCTAGGCAAAAATTAGGGCTTCCTGGCGAACCAAAAGGGTTCGGGCAAAATAAGGGATGAAATGAAAAAAAATCTGTACACCCGGCAAGTCGAAAACCTGAAAAGGCGGCTTGGGCAAAAATGGGTATCCCGGTGGACTGAAAACCCGAAAGGGCGGTCCAGGCAAAAGTTAGGGATTAAAGCGTAATACTATGTCTCATTGGATCACCTTGCATCCAGAATCTGGTATCAGACATCAAGTTCAAACGGCATCGATCAGTCAGCTTCATCTTCAACTGAGCAGCAAAGTGATGAGACGCTCGAAGATATAAAGGCGATAGCAGAGTTGGAACCCAGTGGGATTATTCTTTTCACATAGCTGTTTTGTTTTCCCTTTTTTACAAAATTGTATAAACTCTGTTGTTCGGCGGCGTTCTCTTACTAGGACGTCAGCCTCTTGTACAAAAACGCCTATTTACAGGCAATTCAAAAATCAATACAAATTCACTTTTCAGACAAATTGCCATTTATTTTTCCTTTTTCTGTTTTGTTTTGTGAAGAACGTCCAAGGTTCAATTTGTGATATATGCATTTGACACTAATTGCTAAACTCATAAATATTTGCATATGAAACAAAGGATTAATTACAGGTAACATTAGAAACAGGGGCAATAATGAGTTGTCTAAGCGATCTAATTGCTCTGTCCACCCAGGTACCAAGGTAAGTTCGGCTGAAGAATGTAACCAAGATATCTTAATTCCCCAGAGAGTGAGCCAGCAAGTCAGCGATACTCTCCCCAAGCAGAGTTAGTCCATTGTCAGCCTTAAGGAAATTGGGTATCCTCAGCAGATCTCAACATTCCTCAGCGGAGTATACAAACATTCTTAACAAGCATCCCCGGCAGTCTTGATCTAAGATTGTTCCTGTAGCGGTGAAAATCGGAGATCAAGCTATTAATTAACTTGACTCACAAAAGCAAGAGTCGCCACCGCGCTTTATTATTTCCAAGGGAAAAGGGAAAAGAGCGAAATAAAACCCTAAAACATGCAATGTAAAGTAATATTTAAAAGTAATGAAAATACAATGCGTTTTTAAAAGAAATTGAGAGTTCGGGGGTTGGTTATACAATGGGAAGGTATTAGCACCCAATGCATCTGCGGTACTCCGCAGGAACCTTTTGAAATATCTGTTTTTGGTTAAAATCGTTTGTTTGATTACAATGGTTCGTTTGGCTAAAAATCGGTGTTGGAGAGATTTTTGAAAATCCGACGAGCTAATGTCGAAGTTTTTACTTAAAAGGTGTAAGTTGGAAAATGGAGTCTTTTGGGAAAATTATCTTGAATCTAGCAAAATAGTAAACAAACAAAAGATGAATGAGGGTATTCGTACGATTGGATGAGATGGGTTTGATGACGTGAAGTCAACAAAATTTAAATCTTTTCCTTGGAGTTAAAACCATAGACGGATAAATAAGCTAAGAGTATATCAAACCTTAGGTGAAAATAAATCACAAGCCGACAGCATCATCAAAAAAACCTAATGTGAGATAATACTCCAAGCATCAGATAAAGCGCAAAGGCGGTGGATAAAGCTCACAGTGTCAGATAAGAATCCCTGCATCACAAGAGATATACCGACAAAATCTAACAGCACGGGAAACTTATGTGCGTCCGCACAATTTTCAGAAGTTAGTTGGAATTAAAAATAAAATCATAATGCGATGAAAATAATATTTTCAAAACCTGAATTTATTTACAACTAAAATATACAGTCAAAATATTATGTACAAGTATGTATTTACAGTACCAAATATTAAATCAAAATAGTAAGGTAAAAAGGGAATAAAGAAAAATTATAAATGCGCTACGCGGGAACGAACGCTTGAAATTGTTCTCGAAAACCTTCACAGTAAGCAAATTTGTTAGTAGCATAAGCGGTATACAAATTAAAATGAAACGAAATTGCAACAATTAAAATATGTGTTAGTGAGTATAAAATCAAAAATAAAATTGTATGAATACATGTGAATAAATGAATATTTACACAAATCAAAATCAAGAATTCATGAAATTATTCAATTCAAAATCGAACACGGAAAATTGATTCCAATTCAAGAATTATTCAATTAAACCGAATTTTGGACAACCACTATATCTATGCATTAAACTCCATAGTTCCAATTGAAAAAAATTCTAAACTAATGAGGAACAAATTAATTATTAAAACTAAATTTAAATTCTCCAAAATTGACAACAAAAAAACTAAAAAATGTCAACAATACCCATTTTAACACAATTGTTTCAAAAACTCTACAATTCAACTAAAAGAAACACATCACATTAATTTCAATTCAAAATATTAATTAGAAAGGAAAATGAGTCTTAAAAAAAAGTGTTGTTGCCATTTGAAATTGAAAGAGGACAACAGAGGAAATTGGCAAAACATTGCTACTGTTATTCACGTTCACCAAGCCTTTCCCTTACCACTACGACATGTTTTTCATTTCAATTTAAAAAAAATCACCAAAGTTTCTATTTCACAATCAAAGTTCCAATTACAATCAATAATCATCATCATGTTATCAATTAAATTAGCAACCTAAAACTAACATCTCAAATTCAATAATTATAAACAAAACCAATTTAACCAAAAACGAAACAAACATATCACTCAAAATTGAATTAACAGCACAACAATATTCCTCTCATTATTCTATCCAAACAAACCTTTAACCATTTCAAACTGCAGGAAAAAAAAGAAAACTAGAGAAGAAAGTACCGAACCGTGTCGAAAATGAAAGTTACTAGCCAAAGTCGTTGACGGTAGCGGATGCGCACGAACAGAGGGAGGCTTCAACTGGAAATCGCGAGGCAAGCAGCGGAGGAAGAAGCTGCAATATCAGCCGAGGTAGTAGTGGCGATGCGGATGAAGGTGGACTGTAGGCGCTGCAATTGAACAAAGGGCAGCGGTTTCGGTTTGTGGTGGAAGGCGGAAATGGTGGTGGTGTTGTTCGTGCAGAGAGGGTGTTGAAACCATTTTGGTCTTTTTGAACCACTGGTGGTGGCTGTCACGGTAGTGCTTCCATTTCTGGAGTTGCTCTTTTGAAACACACGTGATATCGCCCATTCATCCTTGGAGTTTCTAGAGAGGAAATGGTAAGCAAATTTGCCTTCAAGACGATATTCATGCATAACCCAGTTACTCTTTTCACCTTTGGGTGCTCTTCCTCTGTAGAAAACAAGGGTTTTCTTCATTGCAACGAGAGAGTAGGTTTTGGAGCTGTAAATCTCTCTGTCTTTTCCTGTTGCTTTCCAATAAATTGAGGTAGGCCATGGAGCTCATTGAAATGAACATCAAGATATCTTAAAGATTTCATTTCTCCAATGGAAAGAGGAAGAAACCGTAACTTGTTCAAATAGATCAAAAGCTTCTCGAGGTTAACGAGTTCGTAGGCCATGTTCGTTGGCAGACAAATTAAGTTGTTAAAGCTTGCATCCAGTTCAACCAGTGACCTTTAACTGATTATGAGACAGATTAAGAACAAGTAAACCCTTCATCTTCCCAAGCTCATAGGGAAAAAGCCTTAACTTGATACCAGAAAGATCAACCTTCTGAACAACCTCACCCTCTTCAATTTTCTTCAATAACCCAATAACTCCTTCATTCCCTTCATCGTCTCCTTTCATGGACTTGTCCACAAACACCCCATAAGCCTCCACCAACTTCTCCTCAGCAACCCTTAACTGCTTCACACACTCCTCATGCATATCATCCACCCTCAACAAAGCCTGATAAACGGCTACTTGGATTTTGGCACGTGAAGCAGCGACGGAAGAAGGATCGGGACGAGGACTGAGGGTGTTGAGAAAAGAGAGTGTGTGTGTGATGTTGATATTGGAAATGAGGTTGGTGAGTGAAGATAACAGTTTGGTGTTGTTAATAAGAGGGAAACGGGTTAATAGATTTTGATGAAGGGAAAATTGACGGAAGGAATTGGTTTGGGTTGGAGAACGGTAGGAGTATGTATGGAGATGAAGGGTTATGTTGTTTGTGTTTTTTTTTTGACAGAGAGTGAAGGGAGTTGTGAGGTGTTAGGAAGAGAGAAGAGGGATTATGCGTAGAGAGAGAGGGAAATGAATTGAGAGTAAAGGGTCACTGTTTGCTTTTTGTTCTTGTTTTCTTTTCTTTTTGAGTAGACAAAGAGATAAGTGTCTAAATAGGAAGATTCAGAGGAAAAAATATCAGATTTTCAAATCGTTTGGCAATTTTTTGTATCGATCCGTAAATTCTGCCAGCAACCAATGAAAATCAAGCATAGTATATTTAATATTTTTTGTGACTAAAAGCCCTTTAATGACAAAAATAAAAATAAAAACTTGAAAGTATAAAAAATAATTCAATTTAAAATAGTTTTTTTGAATTTTTCTGAATAAAAAATAAAGACCCAAAATGACCAAAAATGATAAAAAACGGACGAAAATTTATCCGAAAAAATAAAATGAACACATTAAAATAATCTACATGTCACAAAGATTAAAGAAAAAAAATATTCAAGAAGTCAAAAATCAAAATAAAATAATAATAAAATATCAGACTAAACAGACGTTTAAGGTTAAAAACGAGACTTCGAACTGTACCGAAAAAATAAAGCGAGCATACCGTCATAATCTACGCGAAGCGCAGATTCATAAAATGATCGGTAAAAGGTGAAAACTTGAAATATTTTCTCGCTACTTTCCCGCACAGTGTCGAATCGCTTTTAATAGTCTGTCTATAAAACTGAAATATTTTTATTATCGACATATAAACAGCTTGGGGCAATGCAAGAAAATAGTAAACAGATAAAAATGAATGAAGTGAAATGCCGGGTATTTTACAACCGAAAGACGATGCAAACTTTGATTTAAACTGACTTTTTCTGATCAACTTAAATACGACTAATGATGCAAAATATGATGAATGAAGATATTTACTAATGATTGTGACCAAATGACAAAATATGGTATGAATGTGCGACTGAAAAAAATAGGGGCGAAATTAAGGGTGCAACGGTGTGCCTTGATGAATCAGTCTTCGAGAATCCACAATCAACCGTACTTCTGGCTTGGGAGACTCAAAACCTTAATTGAGGCGCGACACCTGATGCTCTTGATTCAGACCTGTCTCTGCACATGAAACAAAAGAAAACATGAACATACACCTTTGTATGCGATTAGAAATTAGTGATACATAGGCTAAAAAATGTTCAAAACACTTGACAATCTTCGCATAGTCAATGCTCGAAGGTGAGAGGTTAAAACCGACCGTATTTTGTGACCTCGACTTATGTTAAAAAATGCAAAAATAAAAATGGGATCTTAGGTCAAAAATTGGGGTACAACAGCTGCCCCTATTTAAGTTTCTTCTATCTGGAGATATGAAGATTGGGATCTTCATTTCGACGAGATTGAAGGGACTTAAATATAGAATACACAATTTTTGGCCTTAAGATACCGCGATTATGTTCATGATATGATATGAATGTAATGCTCTGAATTTTATGGGGAATGACGCCATATGAGACAGACTATGCTGGAGAAACCAAGCACATTATACAGTAATCCCACAGAGGAAGTGGTTGTAACTCCACTGGGGAAACAGAGTCATAGACTTCAAATGAGAGATTCTTGAATGATTTACATCAGTGTTGATACTGGAAAAGAAATGATTTACATCAATACGAAGACTGGAAAAAGAAATGATTTACATCAGCACTGTGGCTGGAAAAGAAATGATTTACATCAGCACTGTGGCTGGAGATAAACATCTCTGATTTCTGAATTTTACCAAGAACGGTAACACATTTCTTCTTTAACCAAGATATCGCTTGAAAAGGATAAAATAAAAATTTCCCCACAGAACTTTTCCGAAGAGGTGTCGTTTGCATTATTGTTGGGGATACACAAGCTGCTCAAATAAAGAGGCCGCCACTTGCTACCTTTCAAAGGTGTCAATAACATACAAGTTGCTCATGAAGAGACCGCCGCTTGCTGTTTTTTCAAAGATAATAATAACACACAAGTTGCTCGTGAAGAGACCGTCGCTTGCTGTTTTTTCAAGAAAACAATAACACACAAGTTGCTCATGAAGAGACCGCCGCTTGCTGTTTTTCAAGAAAACAATAACACACAAGTTGCTCATGAAGAGACCGCCGCTTGCTGTTTTTCAAGAAAACAATAACACACAAGTTGCTCATGAAGAGACCGCCGCTTGCTGTTTTTTCAAAGATAACAATAACACACAAGTTGCTCATGAAGAGACCGCCGCTTGCCGTTTTTTCAAAGATATCAATAACATACAAGTTGCTCATGAAGAGACCGCCACTTGATGTTTTCAAAGGTAACAATAACATACAAGTTGCTCATGAAGAGGCTGCCGCTTGCTACTTATAACCCACAAGCTGCTCATGAAGAGCTGCCACTTGCTGTCTTCAAAGAATATCAAAGCACACAAGCTACTCATGAAGAGTTCGCCACTTGTTGCCAATAACCCACAAGCTGCTCATGAAGAGCTGCCACTTGCTGTCTTCAAAGAATATTAAAGCACACAAGCTACTCATGAAGAGTCTGCCACTTGTTGCTTATAACCCACAAGCTGCTCATGAAGAGCTGCCACTTGCTGTCTTCAAAGAATATTAAAGCACACAAGCTACTCATGAAGAGTCCGCCACTTGTTGCTTATAACCCACAAGCTGCTCATGAAGAGCTGCCACTTGCCATTTTTCATACAAGCTGCTCATGAAGAGCTGCCACTTTCCGTTTTCCAAAGAAAAATAACGTACAAGCTACCCATGAAAGGACTGCCACTTGCCGTTTTTTCGAGGTGTCAATAATATACAAGTTGCCTCGGGAAGAGACTGTCGCTTGCTGTTTGTCAAGAGTATCCATAACACACAAGTTGCCTCATGAAGAGACTGCCGCTTGCTGTTTCCCAAAAAGATACCCATAAAATATCGTGAAGATATTGCTGGAGGTGAGAATCAATAATTTCATCGAGGATGGACAAACTGCTCATGAAGAGACCGCCATTTGTCGTAGAGAAATCAGAAATAATCAAACTGCTCAAATAAAGAGTCAGTCGCTTGTTGTCATGTCGATATTCCATAAGAAGGTTGTGATAACACTACTGGGGAATAAAGTTCATCTTCAATGGGGAACCATGAATAAATCCTTCTTGAGGAGACCAAGTATTTACGTTGCAAAATAAATGCACTCTCCATCTAGGTTTCACAACCTAGAGATATCCACAGGGTATCGTTCACAAGAGACACAGCTCAATCCAGGAATAAACTGGAGAGAAAACAGTCAAACAAGACTCCACCCAATGAGGAAATAACTCAAACGGGGATTTATCCTATCCAGAGATGGAAAAGGAAAGCTAAAGCAAGATTCTTCCACGAGAGTTAACTCAGTGGGGAATTAGAAAGAAGGCACACTTTATGCTTAAGTCGACACTCTATTTGGAAAGATCAAATATGTTATTTGAATAGACATAACCAAGGTGTACGAACTCAATGACATCAACAAATACAACTGTGCATGCATGATGCAAGTGTGAATGAATAAATGAATGTCATGTATATGCTGACAAAACAGATAGGGGAGATAGACAGAAGATGATAAGACGTCCCAGTACAACCCGACGCTCAGCTAATCTCAACAAAAGGGGAACATTACTGGAGGTAAAAACAAAAGCCATCATTGGAGCAAAGTCCTTTTACAAGGCTTAAATCTCTTTGGAGAGTAAGATATTTTTTGGTAGAAAACCCAAAGTCTAGTCTTCTATTGCAAACAATCCATTGAAAGGATAACAACACAAACAAAGTTTCAGCTGGAAAGAAGTCTTGATTAGCTGGAGATACTGGGAACACCACCCTCTGATCATGTGTGCAAAACATATCACATATCAACAAATCTGGATTGCCCCTGGAACTAATTTTGGATGCCCCAAGTTTACTGCTGATAAGCTGCATGTTGCACGATAATTCTGGCGAATAGCTTCACTTCTAACATGCCCCAAGCTATCTGGTTGATGAGGAGAAATCGTCTCAAGAGGATTTTACAAAAGACCTGGCATTCACCATGCTCTGGTGTCTTCAAACTCTTAGAGGAATTCATCAAATCTCGACGTGATTGCCCCAGATTGACTGTAGTTGGCACAACAAAGTCTTCAACTTTTGCCCCAATAAAGGGTAAACAATTTGGGAAAGCATTAACTGGGAGAAGCAACATGTTCGTGCTTACGGTCTTCAGGTGACATGCCCATGGATATGATTTTTTCTTGACGTGATCCGTCAATTACTCAACATAGTTTCAGGCCTTAAAAGAATAAACTCATCACTGGTGCTTACGTGAGCTTCCTTGATATCAAACAAATGTTTTTGCAGTTAGAAAAAGTTTACAATGAGAATGAAAATTCTAATGCAACAGTTATGTAAGTCTTGAAGATTTTGAAAGATATCGCACAAATTTTGCGAGCTAAAGCACCATTTATTTTTGTATAGGAAAAATATATGATACCAACATAACTATTTAGAACATTCATGGGAGTCAGGAACACTATCTCATTGAAGTATGCTTTCAAAATAACCTTGCTTCAATTAGGACTTTTGAAGGTTGTAACATGGTCTGGTTCATGGCTTTAGAAAAAAGATTTTAAGGCTCAAAATATTTGGTGCCCACCCATTCTTCATGATGTTCTCCAACCCTATGTTCAGTTAATTCAACATGAGTGTTCATCTCTCAAAAGGATTTTGTGACGGTCAAGGAAACGACGAGGCTTTCGGAGTAGAAACCGCCCTCATGTCTTCGTGTTTGTAGTCACCAATTTGTTCTTTGCTGAGGACTTTTCTTTGCAGTCCTTTTCTTTGCAATTTTATTTTCCCTAACTTTTGCCTGAACTAATTCTTTTGAATTGATAGTTCAGCGGGATGCCTTAATTTTGCCTAAGTCGCACGTTTTCATGTTTTTTGACTTAGCAGGCTTTTTCTTTTTCTCGATTTTTGACTTTTTAAACAAAATGTGTGACATTAGCTTGCATTTGCTTGTTGAGAGGATTGTGATTGCCTCGTTTCTTGATGAATGAGGGATAACATTATGGTTCCACATCCTCTAGATTCATTATACATGAAGGATAGCCCTCGTAGTTTCTCTTCAAAAAACATCTTCCTTATGAATTTTGAACACTTAGTCAGATTAACTACCCTACCCCGGGTTAAAATTCAAGGTTTTTTCGTATAGAAAAGAAACTTCTGCTTCAAAGGCTCAAAAGGGGTTAGCAAGGGATTATCTTCCTTATATCTCTGGTGTTTAGGGATTTGAAACAATGCCTGTACATCATCAGCAAGATTTTATCCAAAAGCAAACAACCAGAGATTTTGTGTTCTTTAGATCATCATCCTCCCTTCAATCTCTGCCTAGGCAAGAAAATGGGCAACAAGTTGGTATCATAATGCAAAAAGAAATTTAAAATTTGACAACAAATATGAGTGAAACGAATGAATTTCTTCAAGACAAACATACCCATTGTATTAAGATAATCATTCAGATGCAAACAAGTTCTTACATGCAAACAATGTTTTGATAAACAAGAAAAATTACAAAAAGCATGAATAAGTTAATAATCTAGGAAGGCTTTCCATCTGGACTTGAATCACCGAAAACATCCTTCAAAACTCAAAGTGACCATCAATCGTGTTTACTCTTCGGCACGTGCTTGATTTGAACTTCAGAACCAACGTCCTTGAATGACAAGATACCACTTCTGATCAACTTTTGAACCTCAATCTTCAAAGCAAAGCAACCCTCCAAGTCATGCCCAGGAGCACCTTGATGAAAGGTACAAGCCAAATCAGCTTTGTAGTACCAATGTATCTTCTCATGAACCTTCGGTGGAGGTCGGGTCTGAACCAAATTCCTCTGCATCAGGATAGGGAACAACTCTGTATAGGTGATGGGAATTGGATCAAACTGGGTTTTCCTCTGATTAGGGACTTGTTGATTCTGTTGATGAATCAGAGAAACATGATGATTCTGACAATGATTATTTCTTCCTCTAGTTCTCTTCTTGGAAAAGTCATTATCAAACTTCTTCACACCATTAGCTGGGCTACCATCTTCATATAAACATCCCTTTCAGACATCTTCTTCTAGACGCACTCCCACATTCACCTTGTCAGGAAAGTCATTACGTGCATTAACCATCACCTTCTCATGAGAGAATGATTTTAGAGTTTCAGTGAAGACTTTTATCATCGCTTCGTCCCTCCTAGAAGGATTGACTTGGGCGGCAACCAGAATTTCAACCAAACCAGTTAAGTGCTCCACACTAGCTTTCAAATTAGTCATCTCTATACGAAGTTCAGAAACCTCTTGCTTGATATTCTCCATTGTTCTCTTAGCGCGAGTGTTGTACTGGTGAGACCAAAGGAAAAATAAAACTCGGAAAAAGACCTTTGAAAGTGAAACAAAAAATGTAGAATGATGTATGATATGCAAAAGAGAGTTTTTATTTGATTTTCAAGGAACTCAAGATATTAAGTTGTAAACATCAAAGTATGAAGATAGAAGATGAATTTTAAATTGGCTCCAAACATTGATCAAGTTATCATCAAGATCAATCATCCATTTTGGTGGATTAGGGTTTTCGCCCTATCAACACCCAAGATCCATTGAGCTTGACGAAACTTGTGATGTTTACAAAGAAAGACCTCCAAATTCCTTCAAAGTCAAGTGAAAAGGGTTGCATGAATGCATGGCTATGCAACAACCACAAGCAAGGTCACAAATAAAATTGAAAGGTTCAACGTCACGAGCATGGAGTCAAGGTAAGGAACACCCCCAAGGTATGTACTAACGGTTTAATCACACCTGTAGAACAAGGTCCTAAGAGTTCCCGGAGTCTACATTCCTCCTTCGGATATTACCAACGTCTTGATTACTCAATAATCAGCAATATTCTCAAGAGAAACTCATCCGAGCGTAGCATCGCGTAACAATTACTTCTGGATTACTCCGTTATAATCTCCGCGCTACACCTAAAAGGCCAAGATGGGTTAGGGTTCTACGGTTCCCAGCTTCTCTGGCTCCCAGGTCGAAAATAATAATGTCTTCCCGATTACTCGGTAAACAAATATTATGTTCAAAAGGGCCTTCCACTGAGTGGGGGATCTCATGCCTCCTTCTTCGGGATTACTCCCTCAAAGTTAACATGACTATACCGCCCGTCCTATTCCTAAGTGTAACTTAGTTCGGGTATAGGACTTGTCCTTTGTAAATATTATCAACACCCAAATAATCATAATATATACATATGATCAAACAATCAAATAATGATAAAACAGATAAAACAAATTAGGCTTAACCCACTTAGGGATGGACCAGCAAGAGGTCAATCTTTCCCCAGCAGAGTCGCCAATTCTGTAGCGGTGAAAATCGGAGATCAAGCTATTAATTAACTTGACTCACAAAAGCAAGAGTCACCACCGCGCTTTATTATTTCCAAGGGAAAAAGGAAAAGAGCGAAATAAAACCCTAAAACATGCAATGTAAAGTAATATTTAAAAGTAATGAAAATACAATGCATTTTTAAAAGAGATTGAGAGTTCGGGGGTTGGTTATACAATGGGAAGGTATTAGCACCCAATGCATCTACGGTACTCCGCATGAACCTTTTGAAATATCTATTTTTGGTTAAAATCGTTTGTTTGATTACAATGGTTCGTTTGGCTAAAAATCGGTGTTGGAGAGATTTTTGAAAATCCGACGAGCTAATGTCGAAGTTGTTGACTTAAAAGGTGTGAGTTGGAAAATGGAGTCTTTTGGGAAAATTGTCTTGAATCTAGCAAAATAGTACACAAACAAAAGATGAATGAGGGTATTCGTACGATTGGATGAGATGGGTTTGATGATGTGAAGTCAACAAAATTTAAATCTTTTCCTTGGAGTTAAAACCATAGACGGATAAATAAGCTAAGAGTATATCAAACCTTAGGTGAAAATAAATCACAAGCCGACAGCATCATCAAAAAAACCTAATGTGAGATAATACTCCAAGCATCAGATAAAGCGCAAAGGCGGTGGATAAAGCTCACAGTGTCAGACAAGAATCCCTGCATCACAAGAGATATACCGACAAAATCTAACAGCACGGGAAACTTATGTGCGTCCGCACAATTTTCAGAAGTTAGTTGGAATTAAAAATAAAATCATAATGCGATGAAAATAATATTTTCAAAACCTGAATTTATTTACAACTAAAATATACAGTCAAAATATCATGTACAAGTATGTATTTACAGTACCAAATATTAAATCAAAATAGTAAGGTAAAAAGGGAATAAAGAAAAATTATAAATGCGCTATGCGGGAACGAACGCTTGAAATTGTTCTCGAAAACCTTCACAGTAAGCAAATTTTTTAGTAGCATAAGCGTTATACAAATTAAAATGAAACGAAATTGCAACAATTAAAATATGTGTTAGTGAGTATAAAATCAAAAATAAAATTGTATGAATACATGTGAATAAATGAATATTTACACAAATCAAAATCAAGAATTCATGAAATTATTCAATTCAAAATCGAACACGGAAAATTGATTCCAATTCAAGAATTATTCAATTAAACCGAATTTTGGACAACCACTATATCTATGCATTAAACTCCATAGTTCCAATTGAAAAAAATTCTAAACTAATGAGGAACAAATTAATTATTAAAACTAAATTTAAATTCTCCAAAATTGACAACAAAAAAACTAAAAAATGTCAACAATACCCATTTTAACACAATTGTTTCAAAAACTCTACAATTCAACTAAAAGAAATACATCACATTAATTTCAATTCAAAATATTAATTAGAAAGGAAAATGAGTCTAAAAAAAAAGTGTTGTTGCCATTTGAAATTGAAAGAGGACAACAGAGGAAATTGGCAAAACATTGCTACTGTTATTTACGTTCACCAAGCCTTTCCCTTACCACTACGACATGTTTTTCATTTCAATTTAAAAAAAAATCACCAAAGTTTCTATTTCACAATCAAAGTTCCAATTACAATCAATAATCATCATCATGTTATCAATTAAATTAGCAACCTAAAACTAACATCTCAAATTCAATAATTATAAATAAAACCAATTTAACCAAAAACGAAACAAACATATCACTCAAAATTGAATTAACAGCACAACAATATTCCTCTCATTATTCAATCCAAACAAACCTTTAACAATTTCAAACTGCAGGAAAAAAAAGAAAACTAGAGAAGAAAGTACTGAACCGTGTCGAAAACGAAAGTTACTAGCCAAAGTCGTTGACGGTAGCGGATGCGCACGGACAGAGGGAGGCTTCAACTGGAAATCGCGAGGCAAGCAGCGGAGGAAGAAGCTGCGATATCAGCCGAGGTAGTAGTGGCGATGCGGATGAAGGTGGACTGTAGGCGCTGCAATTGAACAAAGGGCAGCGGTTTCGGTTTGTGGTGGAAGGCGGAAATGGTGGTGGTGTTGTTCGTGCAGAGAGGGTGTTGAAACCATTTTGGTCTTTTTGAACCACTGGTGGTGGCTGTCACGGTAGTGCTTCCATTTCCGGAGTTGCTCTTTTGAAACACACGTGATATCGCCCATTCATCCTTGGAGTTTCTAGAGAGGAAATGGTAATCAAATTTGCCTTCAAGACGATATTCATGCATAACCCAGTTACTCTTTTAACCTTTGGGTGCTCTTCCTCTGTAGAAAACAAGGGTTTTCTTCATTCCAACGAGAGAGTAGGTTTTGGAGCTGTAAATCTCTCTGTCTTTTCCTGTTTCTTTCCAATAAATTGAGGTAGGCCATGGAGCTCATTGAAATGAACATCAAGATATCTTAAAGATTTCATTTCTCCAATGGAAAGATGAAGAAACCGTAACTTGTTCAAATGGATCAAAAGCTTCTCGAGGTTAACGAGTCCGTAGGCCATGTTCGTTGGCAGACAAATTAAGTTGTTAAAGCTTGCATCCAGTTCAACCAGTGACCTTTAACTGATTATGAGACAGATTAAGAACAAGTAAACCCTTCATCTTCCCAAGCTCATAGGGAAAAAGCCTTAACTTGATACCAGAAAGATCAACCTTCTCAACAACCTCACCCTCTTCAATTTTCTTCAATAACCCAACAACTCCTTCATTCCCTTCATCGTCTCCTTTCATGGACTTGTCCACAAACACCCCATAAGCCTCCACCAACTTCTCCTCAGTAACCCTCAACTGCTTCACACACTCCTCGTGCATATCATCCACCCTCAACAAAGCCTGATAAATGGCTACTTGGATTTTGGCACGTGAAGCAGCGACGGAAGAAGGATCGGGACGAGGACCGAGGGTGTTGAGAAAAGAGAGTGTGTGTGTGATGTTGATATTGGAAATGAGGTTGGTGAGTGAAGATAACAGTTTGGTGTTGTTGACAAGAGGGAAACGGGTTAATAGATTTTGATGAAGGGAAAATTGACGGAAGGAATTGGTTTGGGTTGGAGAACGGTAGGAGTATGTATGGAGATGAAGGGTTATGTTGTTTGTGTTTTTTTTTTTGACAGAGAGTGAAGGGAGTTGTGAGGTGTTAGGAAGAGAGAAGAGGGATTATGCGTAGAGAGAGAGGGAAATGAATTGAGAGTAAAGGGTCACTGTTTGCTTTTTGTTCTTGTTTTCTTTTCTTTTTGAGTAGACAAAGAGATAAGTGTCTAAATAGGAAGATTCAGAGGAAAAAATATCAGATTTTCAAATCGTTTGGCAATTTTTTGTATCGATCCGTAAATTCTGCCAGCAACCAATGAAAATCAAGCATAGTATATTTAATATTTTTTTGTGACTAAAAAGCCCTTTAATGACAAAAATAAAAATAAAAACTTGAAAGTATAAAAAATAATTCAATTTAAAATAGTTTTTTTGAATTTTTCTGAATAAAAAATAAAGACCCAAAATGACCAAAAATGATAAAAAAATGACGAAAATTTATCCGAAAAAATAAAATGAACACATTAAAATAATCTACATGTCACAAAGATTAAAGAAAAAAAATATTCAAGAAATCAAAAATCAAAATAAAATAATAATAAAGTATCAGACTAAACAGACGTTTAAGGTTAAAAACGAGACTTCGAACTGTACCAAAAAAATAAAGCGAGCATACCGTCATAATCTACGCGAAGCGCAGATTCATAAAATGATCGGTAAAAGGTGAAAACTTGAAATATTTTCTCGCTACTTTCCCGCACAGTGTCGAATCGCTTTTAACAGTCTGTCTATAAAACCGAAATATTTTTATTATCGACATATAAACAACTTGGGGCAATGCAAGAAAATAGTAAACAGATAAAAATGAATGAAGTGAAATGTCGGGTATTTTACAACCGAAAGACGATGCAAACTTTGATTTAAACTGACTTTTTCTGATCAACTTAAATACGACTAATGATGCAAAATATGATGAATGAAGATATTTACTAATGATTGTGACCAAATGACAAAATATGGTATGAATGTGCGACTGAAAAAAATAGGGGCGAAATTAAGGGTGCAACGGTGTGCCTTGATGAATCAGTCTTCGAGAATCCACAATCAACCGTACTTCTGGCTTGGGAGACTCAAAACCTTAATTGAGGCGCGACACCTGATGCTCTTGATTCAGACCTGTCTCTGCACATGAAACAAAAGAAAACATGAACATACACCTTTGTATGCGATTAGAAATTAGTGATACATAGGCTAAAAAATGTTCAAAACACTTGACAATCTTCGCATAGTCAACGCTCGAAGGTGAGAGGTTAAAACCGACCGTATTTTGTGACCTCGACTTATGTTAAAAAATGCAAAAATAAAAATGGGATCTTAGGTCAAAAATTGGGGTACAACAGTTCCCCGGCGAAATACCGGACATCCAGTGGAGCCATTCCCCAGTCCAAGCTGAAAGATTCCCCCAGGAGAGTTCAATCAATCTCCCTAGTAGTAAGCTTATCCCCAGTAGATTCTGGAAGCTTATCCCCTACAGAGCGAACGCGTCTCCCCGGCTTTATTCAAAGGTTATTCTCCACCAGAGCTTATAACTGGGTTATCCTCAGCCAATTACCACGGAAAGATCGTCCCCGGCGAAGTCTTCTCATCCCCAGCGGAGTTCATCCAATCTTCCAACAGAACTTAACAATGGTATCCCCAGCGGAGTTATCGTCAAACTCAGCAAAGTACCTCTCTTTCCCCACAGAGTATTCCCCGCAAAGTATTCTATTCGCCAAGTTCATTCCCCAACGGAGTCATCTTCTCCTACCGGTATTCTTACAACCATCATCCCCAACGGAAACAACAAAGCTCTACTCTTCAATAGCAGCCCGGGAGTTAACTGCCCGGCATCCGTCAAGGATTTACTTTCCTAGACGAAACATACATTCATGAACATCACATCTTCATACATCATAGCATGCACATACGTATCATGAACATACAATCTCATTTATTTCGAGAACATCACGCATGTCATACATCATGACATTGCATACAACTAACATTTTGTCTTTTCAGGACAAAGATCAATACAAAGATAATTGCTATCAACGGTCGTAATTCCAGACTCGATTCCTGTATCCTGCCAGGGCACGTCTGAAGAGTTCGAAGATCCGATTCCTGTATCTTGCCAGGGTGTATCTGTTGACGACTACATTACCAGACTCGATTCCTATATCCTGTCAGGGCACGTCTGAAGAGTTCGAAGATCCGATTCCTGTATCTTGCCAAGGTGTATCTGTTGACGACTACATTACCAGACTCGATTCCTGTATCCTGCCAGAGCACGTCTGAAGAGTTCGAAGATCCGATTCTTGTATCTTGCCAGGGTGTATCTGTTGACGACTATATTACCAGACTCGATTCCTGTATCCTGCCAGGGCACGTCTGAAGAGTTCGAAGATCTGATTCCTGTATCTTGCCAGGGTGTATCTGTTGACAACTACATTACCAGACTCGATTCCTATATCTTGCCAGGGCACATCTGAAGAGTTCGAAGATCTGATTCCTGTATCTTGCCAGGGTGTATCTGTTGACGACTACATTACCAGACTCGATTCCTGTATCTTGCCAGGGCACGTCTGAAGAGTTTGAAGATCCGATTCCTGTATCTTGCCAGGGTGTATCTATTGACAACTACATTACCAGACTCGATTCCTGTATCCTTCCAGGGCACGTCTGAAGAGTTTGAAGATCTGATTCCTGTATCTTGCCAGGGTGTATCTGTTGACGACTACATTACCAGACTCGATTCATGTATCCTGCCAGGGCATGTCTGAAGAGTTTGAAGATCTGATTCCTGTATCCAGCCAGGGCGTATCTGTTGACGACTATTTCCGGACTCGATTCCTGTATCCTGCCAGGGCACGTCTGAAGAGTTTGAAGATCTGATTCCTGTATCCTGCCAGGGTGTATCTGTTGACGACTAATTCCAGATTCGATTCCTGTATCCAGCCAGGGCACGTCTGTAAGCAACCTTTTGAAGTTCCATGATTCGACACCTGTATCTAGCCAGGGCATGTCTGTGAATGACTGAGTGAAGATCAACACCTGTAACAGGCTAGGTAATTATCTTTCTTTCTCTTGAACGCAAGTTCTCGCTAAGGAATCTCTTACACGATCGACACCTAGATGGCATCTATAAGCCCATCCACTTACCAACAGTTCCAAATGGCATCTATAAGCCCATTCCCGACAAGGTTCTGTCACACCTCCAGATGGCATCTATAAGCACATCCTCCTATCCACCATCTCTCCAAATGGCATCTGTAAGCCCATTCCCGCTATCACACTACTGATACTCAACTATGTGAGTGCAAATTTCTGGGCACTCTAGTGTTCAATCATCTTCCACCTTCGGATTACGAAAGGCACGCCAGCCAATCTACATCCTCAGGTTTAAGAAGATTGAACAGGGGCAACTGTTGTACCCCAAAATTTGCCCTCCCATAATCTTCAAAGTTTTGCCAAGCATCACCTCAAATGGTTCAAAGTCTACTCAAGGGCTACACAGTCAAGCATCCTCCTAAGGCATGCAAAATAAGGGTTTTGGTTCTTGCAAAGAAGTTGAAGTTTTCAAGGGCTCAATCAAGTCCCACATGCTCATACACTTTGTCAAACATCTACATGTCAAGTTTCAAGGCTCACAAAGTCAAGTTGCACAGTCAAAAACCTTAGTTGCTCCACAGTCAACTGCAGGGGCAAAATGGTCATTTGGCAGTCAAAAGTCAAACTTTTTGGTCAACATCTTATTTTGAAGCCACAAACATCATTTTATCAATTCTTGATCATGATTCTCAAAGTATGGCTCAAAAAGTCTCAAGATGCAAAAGTTTCTATTTTTGGACAGTTGAAAAGTCAACTGTAACTTGACCAAGGCATAACTTTTTCATGGTTCATCATAAAAATCCCATCCAATTCTCATCTTGAAGGGGAAGACATTTCCTACAACTCATCTTCACATTCCAAGTCCAAGAAATGCTCTCACAAAAAGTTATCAATTTCAACATTATAGGTCATTTTCAAAAGTCAACAAAAAGACACTTTAAGTCAAAGACCATAACTTGAGATTGGTAAATCAAAATGACATGGGACCAAAGACATTGGTTAGAGGACTTCAAGACCTTTCCAAAATGTCCAAGAACATGTTCATAGCTTCAAAATTGAGCAAGATATGCATTGGAGAAGTTGGGAAATTTTTGTGAAATGGCCAAAATCAATTATCCTTGAAACTTCATTTTTGACAAAAGGGGCCCACTTTTTCCACTTGTTTCAGCTTGGCCATGCTTCCCACGTGTCCCACAAATTATTTCAAGATTTAAAATTAATTTTTCCATTTTTATTTAATTTTATTTGATTTAATTCATTTTAAATCTTTTAAAATCAAATAAAAATCAAGAAAATTAATTAAAGGGTATATTTTGTATTGGATACACCATCATGACCATTCCAAATTCGTGCAAAGGGCTAAATCAAGCAAGAATTCAAATTTTGACACATAGATGGAAAGTGCTTCAATGGAGGTTATGGAAAATCTTAAGCATGAATGCAAGGCTTCAAGGCCCTTAATTCTGATTGAAACACATTACATAATACTTGTGTAAGCCATCACAAGTGAATTCACGACCTAAAAAGCTGAGAAACGGACAAACACCTTTCAAAATTTCCAGAGAGAAAAAGCAAAACTGTAAACCTCCTTACAGCACGTTTTAAGCCCCCATTTCAATCAAAACACATTCCTTGCATTGCCAGGAATCTCTAGCAATCAAAAACAAGCCCAAACGCGCAAAGAACCATCCACACGAAGTCACACGGTTTGTCCAATATTTGAAAATCAAAACTCTATTTCCTCACCTCTTTAATTCATTTTGATCATGTTTTTACATTGCTGATGTTATTTCCAAGCTTCCTGTATGCTTTAATTTGACTATAAGGCCATAAAATGCAAATCACCATGGGAGACATTTAGGTTTTCCAAAGCTTTCAATTTGGGGTTTCTCGCATACGCAAAAATTGGAACCTCAGACCACCATGGTTGAATTGAGAAGGACGAGACGAATCAAACGGACCCATCGCGCCTAATTTATGTCTAACAAGGAGCTAATCGCTATTATTTGCAGGCTTATGTTTTGGGGGGGTTTAAAACCCCCGCTATGTATTTTTACTTTTGCAGAAAATGTAGAAGACGAATGCGTGGCAGCAAGGCGTTGGCCCATTCAAATTGCACGCGCGCGTTTTTTTTTATTTTCCAGGATTTGCTTGCTTATCCATATAATATTAAGTGTTTATTGATATGTCAATTGAAACAGCTGGCTCAGATGGCAACGCATTAGTGGATATTCCCAGAGGGCACGAGTTCAAGTCCTGGTTCTGGCCTTTTTCCACCTTTTCCATAATTAACTTGCTTCCTTTGTTTTTCCTTTTTTTATATTTTTATCCTAATTTAATTTATGTTCAAATAATTTTCTCATGCATTTAAAAACTCACAAAAATATTTTCCTTTTGCATTTAAATCAGAAAAATGTTTACTTAATTTTTGACATTAAAAATAATATTTTTGCATGCATATTTTAATTAATTGTTAAATAATCATTAATTTGACTTTTATTTGCTTTTAGTTATCAAAATTGATCCAAAAAAAAACACCAAAAATAATTACTCTATCATTAAATTAATTCAACTAACATTTTCATTAAAAAAACCAAAAAAAATTGAACTAATTTTATTTTTTATTATTATTACTTTATTTTTGTAAATAAACCATAATTGAATTAGTTTTTTAATTAGGCCATTTTAACCTTCTTTTTAATAATTAAAATAGGTTTAGATTTAGGTTAACCTAGAATTTTATTTCTTTTTCTATTTTATTTCATAAAAACATAAAAAACATAAAAAATATGTTCTTTTAATTAAAATAATTAATTAGTCTTTAATTAGTTTTTTAATTTCATTTAATTACAAAAAAGACCAAAAAATTAATTTCTTTTCTTAAAAGGGTCAACACCCTTAGACATTCCCGATTAATTTATTCGCGCGCATTTAATTTGTTCGATTATTATGTAATTGCTCCGGACATGTAATAGTAAATAGGACTTTTACTGTTTTTTTTAATTTTCCGTACTCATTTACTAAAAAATGGGTCTTTGTAATTTTTGGCGATGTATAGACCCGCGCCTTGTAATAGCGTAGGATTTACGTTTCTGCAATTTACTTTCCGCACCCCCTTAACTGTTAACTTGTATGAAAGAATGCATGCTAATTAAAAACAAGCGTAGCTCACCGTGCCATGATCAAAGATAAATATTGACATGAAAATAACACACAAATTCACACACCACTTCTAGGGTACGCCTCATTGTTGCCTTACCTTCGAAAAGTGGTCGTCGAGTATAGGACGTTTTAGTAACTCCTTATGTCCATGATCCAGTTGCCTCGAAATGGTTGCCTCGGATTAAAAAAGGATCAATGGCATAAGGGTAGCTTCTAAGGTGTCCTACTGTTGCTCTGGTGACCACACTGTCCCTAACAAACGAATTGACCCGAACACCTCCAACGGTGGTGCTACCTACCTCTCAATGGTGGGATAGCACTATCTAAAGGACTCTTACACAGCCTAATTCCTTAGGGTAGGTAGATTTCTCTTAAGTACTTGCTCTCTTCTAAAAAACAAAACAAAAACCTTTTCACACTGACACTTTCAAAATCTTTCAAAACAATTTTTCAAACACTCTTGAGGACAGATACAAGAGTTATTCAGAAATCTTTCAACGAAACTTTTTCAAAACCCACTCACATCTTGAAAAGCAAACATTTTGAAAACACAATGAGCAAGTATCTAAGAGCCCATGGATAACCATGGATAGAAAGGGTGCTAACACCTTCCCTTTCTATAAATCTACCTCCCGAACCGAGAAACTATCTCATAAGGAATTTTGCTGTGCTTTTGTCCTGTCCATGTTGGAGAAAATAAAAGACGGTGGCGACTCTTGCTTCCGCGACATTTCGCGAACCAGCGTTAAACAGTCAGTTCCAGATCCACCGATCACAGCATCTCTACAGCGCTCCATACAAACAGGTCAGCATTCTCCCTCAAACACGCTTTGGGCTACTTCCTCGCCAAGTCGGGGAGTTCTGTCCCAATCTTCACACCTTTGTTTGGATCATTATTGAGGAGGATGACTTCAAAATCTCCATATGAGATGGAGTGCACGAGATGGAGAGGTTCCCCGTTGTCAGCAGCTCAGCATCTCCTTCCTCCCTCTTCCCCTCCTTCAACCCATCTCTAGTGAAGCTGGTGTCGAGGTCCACTGAACTTACGTGGGGTGGCGGCTTCTGCTCGGTAGGTGTTGTTGTTTAGGCTGGCTTGTCATCGATAATTCAGGTTTTCTTGTTTGTTGTTTTGGGTGTTGTATCAATCAAACTCTATCCTTTAGCAGGTGTGTTGAAGCACGTTTTGGCAGCTTCGACATCTCCGTGTATAGTGACGATGCAAACTTTCTTGGTGTAGTACTTCATCTTAAAATGGACTGTGGAAGGAACGACGGTCAGCTTGGCCAGAGTTGGCCTTCCCAAGATGCAGTGTTAGAGACAAGTATTCGATGACCAGAAAGAAAACTATGACTTGTTGAGCCGTTGTTTCCTCCCTGAAGGTGATGATTAACTCGATGTAACCCCAAGGTTTGGTGGTTGCACCATTAAAACCCTGAAGGTCAGAGCCCACATATGGTGTAAAATGGGTATGGTCGAGCTGGAGAGTGGTGAACAGGTGTGCATACATAATGTTGATGGTTCTACCTTCGTCGACCAGGATGCGGTGCACGTCGAAGTTTTCCATTTTCCCCTCGCAAGCAGAGGGATGCTAGCGTTTGGAGCTCCGTCGGGAAGTTCTTTAAGATAAAAGATGATGGGTTCAGACTTTCCCCGAAACCTTTTGATATTAGTGTTTTGGGCTGAGCTCGCATCGATCAACTCTTTGAACTTTCTCTTCACCGACCTGATGATGATCTGGTTGAATCCTCCGTCAGATATGACCATAATGGAGTGGAATCCTTCCCAGGTACTACAGGTGGAGATGGGCATGTCGTCATCCTCGTCGGGGATGAAGAAATCCTATGGCCGGGAGACACACATGGCTACTTGCAGGTTGGGCGCGCCATCCGGGGGTGGGGTATCCTCTTTGACCCTCTTCTTCTTGCGAGTGTCTTGGCGCGGAGCCTCACTCCTCTGGGCGTATTGCCTTAGACGACCTTCCTTGATGAGGATTTCAATTGCATTCTTGAGGTAGATACAATCTTTGGTGACATGGCCTTGGCTGCGATGGAAATGACAGTACTTTGTCTTGTCTTGTCGATGTTATGTTTGGGGGTTGTTGTTACGACTAGATTTAAAATCAGAGTCGCCACTACTAGTTTTTATCCTAAGGAAGGGCATCTAATAGGAAAACCTAAATTGTAAAACATATATTCTAAGTTTCGGACCTCTTTAGACAAAAGGAAGGTGTTAGGCACCTTTCATCTACCTTATTCTTAAGGATACTAGGTTTAGGTTTAGGTTTCAGGTAAGACAGGGTTTTAATTTTTTTATAGGGGAACTCGCCACGATTTTAATCGTATTCCTACGTATCCTCTTATGAGGAATCATAGTCTCAATTTGTAGTTCGTATGGGTTTGTGTTTATTAGGGGTTGCAAAAGTACTTTGAATCACCTCGCATTTTGACCGGGTGTAGAGATTGTAGAATTTTTGGACTAAATGCGCGATTAGTCAAAATATATTTGGAAGCCTTTTGTAAAAATTAATTGTTTCTATTAGTTTATTGCGAAAAAGAATTTGATATTTATTGATATTTTTTATAATATTAATTGCAAAAATTCTTAATTAATGCATGACTAAAATATTTTAATGCAAGGTAATATAAAAAATACATACATGAGTTTCTAAATAAAATAATTATTTAAATGATAATAAAAATAATAATATGATAATAAATAAAAATATGTGAAAAATAAGAATTTAAGAAAATAAAGCATAAAAATTAATTATAATAATTATAGAAAGGAAAAAAAAAAATAATAAAAGAATAAAAAAAATAGAATAATTAAATAAAAAAATTAATTAATTAATTCTCAGTGGGGGTGCATTTTAAGTTGAGTAGTAAAAGAGATGGGGTGTAAAAGGTCAGGGCCTGAATTCAGATATTGAATTCAGACCCAGTTGGCCTGGGGGTGTATTTGCGAACTAGTTAGCAGAACAGGGGGTGTGACGAAGGAACTGAGCTCGGCCCAAAACAAATTTTTGGAGTTCCTGAGTGATCACGTCTTAGAGGTGCGTTGAGCTTACGGTAGACTTGGCCTTACGGCCGTCTGATGAGGATCTAACAGACTAAAACAAAGGTGCAGGTTATTACGGGGAATCGTGCACGCATTGGATCATTATAGAACATAAAACAAATATCTTACATTTTGTTCTTCATTTCTGTTTTACATATTCATTCTCTCTCTCTCTCTCTCTCTCTCCCTCTCTCTCTCTCTCTCTCTCTCTCTCTCTCTCTCTCTCTCTCTCTCTCTCTCTCTTATTCAATAGAAACCCTTAGCCCTCCTTCAACCCTAGCTCTAAAATAGTAACACCGCGGCGGCACCTCACCGAGTTTCCCTTCTAAAGCCGATTATAAACCCAACCCACACAATCACAAAACAAAAAAAGAAAAACAATGAAGCTAAGTTATTTACCCCTTTGCGATTTCGCTTTCTGTCTTCTGAGCTTCTGGATTTCGATGTTAATCCCCCTTCTTCCTCTTATTCGCAGGTTCAGGTGATGGTAGTGGCAGAAGATTAAACGAACGCGGTGTGATTACCTGATTAGGGTTTCAGATGTTAAAACCATAATCACTTCTTGCTTCGGTCTTCAAGGGAGATATAGGGTTTGCCTCTCCATGTTCTTAGTCAACTTTTGTTCTTCAAATTCCCTCTGTCTCTGTATTCCAGTCTCCTCCCTTTTCTATTAATTTGTTTCAGTATTTATAGTGTTAGTCTTAGGGTTTTACAAATTGTCGTTACAAATTAGTATTGGCGTAGATTGTGGATTTGTAGAACAAAATTAGGGATTCAGAGTTATTGTAAACGATTTTGAATTGAGATTTATTGTATTATGTATATTTTGTTCTAACTGTAAAAGATTTGATTTAGTGTTGATTCAGTATTGATTTAGATTTGATTTTGCATTAGTTTATGTTAACAATTCTGGACTTGGATTGTATTGGTTCTGTATAATTCAGAAACAAGAGAAAATGTTTATTCAAGATTTGATTTGCAAAAAAAAATTGATTTGATTTGATTTGTAACAACACTATGATTTGTACAGTACTAGTTAAAAATGTGCGCAAATTTTGCTTACAAACTGATACAGCATTGGTTTTCAAGCAATGGGCCCAGTGTTTCTTACTTGACTTGGGCTTTTACTGTAAAAAAATTCTTTTCTATCCACAACTTTTTATCACATCAAACATCATTTTTTTATAAAAATCCAGACTGGAGACCCTTTAAACTGTAATGCAAAAAATATTATCTATCTATCAATTTTTGTTTTGAACACATTAAAATGATATACATGTCACAAAGATTAAAGAAAAAAAATATTCAAGAAATCAAAAATCAAAATAAAATAATAATAAAGTATCAGACTAAACAGACGTTTAAGGTTAAAAACGAGACTTCGAACTGTACCAAAAAAATAAAGCGAGCATACCGTCATAATCTACGCGAAGCGCAGATTCATAAAATGATCGGTAAAAGGTGAAAACTTGAAATATTTTCTCGCTACTTTCCCGCACAGTGTCGAATCGCTTTTAACAGTCTGTCTATAAAACCGAAATATTTTTATTATCGACATATAAACAACTTGGGGCAATGCAAGAAAATAGTAAACAGATAAAAATGAATGAAGTGAAATGTCGGGTATTTTACAACCGAAAGAAGATGCAAACTTTGATTTAAACTGACTTTTTCTGATCAACTTAAATACGACTAATGATGCAAAATATGATGAATGAAGATATTTACTAATGATTGTGACCAAATGACAAAATATGGTATGAATGTGCGACTGAAAAAAATAGGGGCGAAATTAAGGGTGCAACGGTGTGCCTTGATGAATCAGTCTTCGAGAATCCACAATCAACCGTACTTCTGGCTTGGGAGACTCAAAACCTTAATTGAGGCGCGACACCTGATGCTCTTGATTCAGACCTGTCTCTGCACATGAAACAAAAGAAAACATGAACATACACCTTTGTATGCGATTAGAAATTAGTGATACATAGGCTAAAAAATGTTCAAAACACTTGACAATCTTCGCATAGTCAACGCTCGAAGGTGAGAGGTTAAAACCGACCGTATTTTGTGACCTCGACTTATGTTAAAAAATGCAAAAATAAAAATGGGATCTTAGGTCAAAAATTGGGGTACAACAGTTCCCCGGCGAAATACCGGACATCCAGTGGAGCCATTCCCCAGTCCAAGCTGAAAGATTCCCCCAGGAGAGTTCAATCAATCTCCCTAGTAGTAAGCTTATCCCCAGTAGATTCTGGAAGCTTATCCCCTACAGAGCGAACGCGTCTCCCCGGCTTTATTCAAAGGTTATTCTCCACCAGAGCTTATAACTGGGTTATCCTCAGCCAATTACCACGGAAAGATCGTCCCCGGCGAAGTCTTCTCATCCCCAGCGGAGTTCATCCAATCTTCCAACAGAACTTAACAATGGTATCCCCAGCGGAGTTATCGTCAAACTCAGCAAAGTACCTCTCTTTCCCCACAGAGTATTCCCCGCAAAGTATTCTATTCGCCAAGTTCATTCCCCAACGGAGTCATCTTCTCCTACCGGTATTCTTACAACCATCATCCCCAACGGAAACAACAAAGCTCTACTCTTCAATAGCAGCCCAGGAGTTAACTGCCCGGCATCCGTCAAGGATTTACTTTCCTAGACGAAACATACATTCATGAACATCACATCTTCATACATCATAGCATGCACATACGTATCATGAACATACAATCTCATTTATTTCGAGAACATCACGCATGTCATACATCATGACATTGCATACAACTAACATTTTGTCTTTTCAGGACAAAGATCAATACAAAGATAATTGCTATCAACGGTCGTAATTCCAGACTCGATTCCTGTATCCTGCCAGGGCACGTCTGAAGAGTTCGAAGATCCGATTCCTGTATCTTGCCAGGGTGTATCTGTTGACGACTACATTACCAGACTCGATTCCTATATCCTGTCAGGGCACGTCTGAAGAGTTCGAAGATCCGATTCCTGTATCTTGCCAAGGTGTATCTGTTGACGACTACATTACCAGACTCGATTCCTGTATCCTGCCAGAGCACGTCTGAAGAGTTCGAAGATCCGATTCTTGTATCTTGCCAGGGTGTATCTGTTGACGACTATATTACCAGACTCGATTCCTGTATCCTGCCAGGGCACGTCTGAAGAGTTCGAAGATCCGATTCCTGTATCTTTCTAGGGTGTATCTGTTGACAACTACATTACCAGACTCGATTCCTATATCTTGCCAGGGCACATCTGAAGAGTTCGAAGATCTGATTCCTGTATCTTGCCAGGGTGTATCTGTTGACGACTACATTACCAGACTCGATTCCTGTATCTTGCCAGGGCACGTCTGAAGAGTTTGAAGATTCGATTCCTGTATCTTGCCAGGGTGTATCTGTTGACAACTACATTACCAGACTCGATTCCTGTATCCTTCCAGGGCACGTCTGAAGAGTTTGAAGATCTGATTCATGTATCTTGCCAGGGTGTATCTGTTGACGACTACATTACCAGACTCGATTCCTGTATCCTGCCAGGGCATGTCTGAAGAGTTTGAAGATCCGATTCCTGTATCCAGCCAGGGCGTATCTGTTGACGACTATTTCCGGACTCGATTCCTGTATCCTGCCAGGGCACGTCTGAAGAGTTTGAAGATCTGATTCCTGTATCCTGCCAGGGTGTATCTGTTGACGACTAATTCCAGATTCGATTCCTGTATCCAGCCAGGGCACGTCTGTAAGCAACCTTTTGAAGTTCCATGATTCGACACCTGTATCTAGCCAGGGCATGTCTGTGAATGACTGAGTGAAGATCAACACCTGTAACAGGCTAGGTAATTATCTTTCTTTCTCTTGAACGCAAGTTCTCGCTAAGGAATCTCTTACACGATCGACACCTAGATGGCATCTATAAGCCCATCCACTTACCAACAGTTCCAAATGGCATCTATAAGCCCATTCCCGACAAGGTTCTGTCACACCTCCAGATGGCATCTATAAGCACATCCTCCTATCCACCATCTCTCCAAATGGCATCTGTAAGCCCATTCCCGCTATCACACTACTGATACTCAACTATGTGAGTGCAAATTTCTGGGCACTCTAGTGTTCAATCATCTTCCACCTTCGGATTACGAAAGGCACGCCAGCCAATCTACATCCTCAGGTTTAAGAAGATTGAACAGGGGCAACTGTTGTACCCCAAAATTTGCCCTCCCATAATCTTCAAAGTTTTGCCAAGCATCACCTCAAATGGTTCAAAGTCTACTCAAGGGCTACACAGTCAAGCATCCTCCTAAGGCATGCAAAATAAGGGTTTTGGTTCTTGCAAAGAAGTTGAAGTTTTCAAGGGCTCAATCAAGTCCCACATGCTCATACACTTTGTCAAACATCTACATGTCAAGTTTCAAGGCTCACAAAGTCAAGTTGCACAGTCAAAAACCTTAGTTGCTCCACAGTCAACTGCAGGGGCAAAATGGTCATTTGGCAGTCAAAAGTCAAACTTTTTGGTCAACATCTTATTTTGAAGCCACAAACATCATTTTATCAATTCTTGATCATGATTCTCAAAGTATGGCTCAAAAAGTCTCAAGATGCAAAAGTTTCTATTTTTGGACAGTTGAAAAGTCAACTGTAACTTGACCAAGGCATAACTTTTTCATGGTTCATCATAAAAATCCCATCCAATTCTCATCTTGAAGGGGAAGACATTTCCTACAACTCATCTTCACATTCCAAGTCCAAGAAATGCTCTCACAAAAAGTTATCAATTTCAACATTATAGGTCATTTTCAAAAGTCAACAAAAAGACACTTTAAGTCAAAGACCATAACTTGAGATTGGTAAATCAAAATGACATGGGACCAAAGACATTGGTTAGAGGACTTCAAGACCTTTCCAAAATGTCCAAGAACATGTTCATAGCTTCAAAATTGAGCAAGATATGCATTGGAGAAGTTGGGAAATTTTTGTGAAATGGCCAAAATCAATTATCCTTGAAACTTCATTTTTGACAAAAGGGGCCCACTTTTTCCACTTGTTTCAGCTTGGCCATGCTTCCCACGTGTCCCACAAATTATTTCAAGATTTAAAATTAATTTTTCCATTTTTATTTAATTTTATTTGATTTAATTCATTTTAAATCTTTTAAAATCAAATAAAAATCAAGAAAATTAATTAAAGGGTATATTTTGTATTGGATACACCATCATGACCATTCCAAATTCGTGCAAAGGGCTAAATCAAGCAAGAATTCAAATTTTGACACATAGATGGAAAGTGCTTCAATGGAGGTTATGGAAAATCTTAAGCATGAATGCAAGGCTTCAAGGCCCTTAATTCTGATTGAAACACATTACATAATACTTGTGTAAGCCATCACAAGTGAATTCACGACCTAAAAAGCTGAGAAACGGACAAACACCTTTCAAAATTTCCAGAGAGAAAAAGCAAAACTGTAAACCTCCTTACAGCACGTTTTAAGCCCCCATTTCAATCAAAACACATTCCTTGCATTGCCAGGAATCTCTAGCAATCAAAAACAAGCCCAAACGCGCAAAGAACCATCCACACGAAGTCACACGGTTTGTCCAATATTTGAAAATCAAAACTCTATTTCCTCACCTCTTTAATTCATTTTGATCATGTTTTTACATTGCTGATGTTATTTCCAAGCTTCCTGTATGCTTTAATTTGACTATAAGGCCATAAAATGCAAATCACCATGGGAGACATTTAGGTTTTCCGAAGCTTTCAATTTGGGGTTTCTCGCATACGCAAAAATTGGAACCTCAGACCACCATGGTTGAATTGAGAAGGACGAGACGAATCAAACGGACCCATCGCGCCTAATTTATGTCTAACAAGGAGCTAATCGCTATTATTTGCAGGCTTATGTTTTGGGGGGGTTTAAAACCCCCGCTATGTATTTTTACTTTTGCAGAAAATGTAGAAGACGAATGCGTGGCAGCAAGGCGTTGGCCCATTCAAATTGCACGCGCGCGTTTTTTTTTATTTTCCAGGATTTGCTTGCTTATCCATATAATATTAAGTGTTTATTGCTATGTCAATTGAAACAGCTGGCTCAGATGGCAACGCATTAGTGGATATTCCCAGAGGGCACGAGTTCAAGTCCTGGTTCTGGCCTTTTTCCACCTTTTCCATAATTAACTTGCTTCCTTTGTTTTTCCTTTTTTTATATTTTTATCCTAATTTAATTTATGTTCAAATAATTTTCTCATGCATTTAAAAACTCACAAAAATATTTTCCTTTTGCATTTAAATCAGAAAAATGTTTACTTAATTTTTGACATTAAAAATAATATTTTTGCATGCATATTTTAATTAATTGTTAAATAATCATTAATTTGACTTTTATTTGCTTTTAGTTATCAAAATTGATCCAAAAAAAAACACCAAAAATAATTACTCTATCATTAAATTAATTCAACTAACATTTTCATTAAAAAAACCAAAAAAAATTGAACTAATTTTATTTTTTATTATTATTACTTTATTTTTGTAAATAAACCATAATTGAATTAGTTTTTTAATTAGGCCATTTTAACCTTCTTTTTAATAATTAAAATAGGTTTAGATTTAGGTTAACCTAGAATTTTATTTCTTTTTCTATTTTATTTCATAAAAACATAAAAAACAAAAAAAATATGTTCTTTTAATTAAAATAATTAATTAGTCTTTAATTAGTTTTTTAATTTCATTTAATTACAAAAAAGACCAAAAAATTAATTTCTTTTCTTAAAAGGGTCAACACCCTTAGACATTCCCGATTAATTTATTCGCGCGCATTTAATTTGTTCGATTATTATGTAATTGCTCCGGACATGTAATAGTAAATAGGACTTTTACTGTTTTTTTTAATTTTCCGTACTCATTTACTAAAAAATGGGTCTTTGTAATTTTTGGCGATGTATAGACCCGCGCCTTGTAATAGCGTAGGATTTACGTTTCTGCAATTTACTTTCCGCACCCCCTTAACTGTTAACTTGTATGAAAGAATGCATGCTAATTAAAAACAAGCGTAGCTCACCGTGCCATGATCAAAGATAAATATTGACATGAAAATAACACACAAATTCACACACCACTTCTAGGGTACGCCTCACTGTTGCCTTACCTTCGAAAAGTGGTCGTCGAGTATAGGACGTTTTAGTAACTCCTTATGTCCATGATCCAGTTGCCTCGAAATGGTTGCCTCGGATTAAAAAAGGATCAATGGCATAAGGGTAGCTTCTAAGGTGTCCTACTGTTGCTCTGGTGACCACACTGTCCCTAACAAACGAATTGACCCGAACACCTCCAACGGTGGTGCTACCTACCTCTCAATGGTGGGATAGCACTATCTAAAGGACTCTTACACAGCCTAATTCCTTAGGGTAGGTAGATTTCTCTTAAGTACTTGCTCTCTTCTAAAAAACAAAACAAAAACCTTTTCACACTGACACTTTCAAAATCTTTCAAAACAATTTTTCAAACACTCTTGAGGACAGATACAAGAGTTATTCAGAAATCTTTCAACGAAACTTTTTCAAAACCCACTCACATCTTGAAAAGCAAACATTTTGAAAACACAATGAGCAAGTATCTAAGAGCCCATGGATAACCATGGATAGAAAGGGTGCTAACACCTTCCCTTTCTATAAATCTACCTCCCGAACCGAGAAACTATCTCATAAGGAATTTTGCTGTGCTTTTGTCCTGTCCATGTTAGAGAAAATAAAAGACGGTGGCGACTCTTGCTTCCGCGACATTTCACGAACCAGCGTTAAACAGTCAGTTCCAGATCCACCGATCACAGCATCTCTACAGCGCTCCACACAAACAGGTCAGCATTCTCCCTCAAACACGCTTTGGGCTACTTCCTCGCCAAGTCGGGGAGTTCTGTCCCAATCTTCACACCTTTGTTTGGATCATTATTGAGGAGGATGACTTCAAAATCTCCATATGAGATGGAGTGCACGAGATGGAGAGGTTCCCCGTTGTCAGCAGCTCAGCATCTCCTTCCTCCCTCTTCCCCTCCTTCAACCCATCTCTAGTGAAGCTGGTGTCGAGGTCCACTGAACTTACGTGGGGTGGCGGCTTCTGCTCGGTAGGTGTTGTTGTTTAGGCTGGCTTGTCATCGATAATTCAGGTTTTCTTGTTTGTTGTTTTGGGTGTTGTATCAATCAAACTCTATCCTTTAGCAGGTGTGTTGAAGCACGTTTTGGCAGCTTCGACATCTCCGTGTATAGTGACGATGCAAACTCTCTTGGTGTAGTACTTCATCTTAAAATGGACTGTGGAAGGAACGACGGTCAGCTTGGCCAGAGTTGGCCTTCCCAAGATGCAGTGTTAGAGACAAGTATTCGATGACCAGAAAGAAAACTATGACTTGTTGAGCCGTTGTTTCCTCCCTGAAGGTGATGATTAACTCGATGTAACCCCAAGGTTTGGTGGTTGCACCATTAAAACCCTGAAGGTCAGAGCCCACATATGGTGTAAAATGGGTATGGTCGAGCTGGAGAGTGGTGAACAGGTGTGCATACATAATGTCGATGGTTCTACCTTCGTCGACCAGGATGCGGTGCACGTCGAAGTTTTCCATTTTCCCCTCGCAAGCAGAGGGATGCTAGCGTTTGGAGCTCCGTCGGGAAGTTCTTTAAGATAAAAGATGATGGGTTCAGACTTTCCCCGAAACCTTTTGATATTAGTGTTTTGGGCTGAGCTCGCATCGATCAACTCTTTGAACTTTCTCTTCACCGACCTGATGATGATCTGGTTGAATCCTCCGTCAGATATGACCATAATGGAGTGGAATCCTTCCCAAGTACTACAGGTGGAGATGGGCATGTCGTCATCCTCGTCGGGGATGAAGAAATCCTATGGCCGGGAGACACACATGGCTACTTGCAGGTTGGGCGCGCCATCCGGGGGTGGGGTATCCTCTTTGACCCTCTTCTTCTTGCGAGTGTCTTGGCGCGGAGCCTCACTCCTCTGGGCGTATTGCCTTAGACGACCTTCCTTGATGAGGATTTCAATTGCATTCTTGAGGTAGATACAATCTTTGGTGACATGGCCTTGGCTGCGATGGAAATGACAGTACTTTGTCTTGTCTTGTCGATGTTATGTTTGGGGGTTGTTGTTACGACTAGATTTAAAATCAGAGTCGCCACTACTAGTTTTTATCCTAAGGAAGGGCATCTAATAGGAAAACCTAAATTGTAAAACATATATTCTAAGTTTCGGACCTCTTTAGACAAAAGGAAGGTGTTAGGCACCTTTCATCTACCTTATTCTTAAGGATACTAGGTTTAGGTTTAGGTTTCAGGTAAGACAGGGTTTTAATTTTTTTATAGGGGAACTCGCCACGATTTTAATCGTATTCCTACGTATCCTCTTATGAGGAATCATAGTCTCAATTTGTAGTTCGTATGGGTTTGTGTTTATTAGGGGTTGCAAAAGTACTTTGAATCACCTCGCATTTTGACCGGGTGTAGAGATTGTAGAATTTTTGGACTAAATGCGCGATTAGTCAAAATATATTTGGAAGCCTTTTGTAAAAATTAATTGTTTCTATTAGTTTATTGCGAAAAAGAATTTGATATTTATTGATATTTTTTATAATATTAATTGCAAAAATTCTTAATTAATGCATGACTAAAATATTTTAATGCAAGGTAATATAAAAAATACATACATGAGTTTCTAAATAAAATAATTATTTAAATGATAATAAAAATAATAATATGATAATAAATAAAAATATGTGAAAAATAAGAATTTAAGAAAATAAAGCATAAAAATTAATTATAATAATTATAGAAAGGAAAAAATAATAATAATAAAAGAATAAAAAAATAGAATAATTAAATAAAAAAATTAATTAATTAATTCTCAGTGGGGGTGCATTTTAAGTTGAGTAGTAAAAGAGATGGGGTGTAAAAGGTCAGGGCCTGAATTCAGATATTGAATTCAGACCCAGTTGGCCTGGGGGTGTATTTGCGAACTAGTTAGCAGAACAGGGGGTGTGACGAAGGAACTGAGCTCGGCCCAAAACAAATTTTTGGAGTTCCTGAGTGATCACGTCTTAGAGGTGCGTTGAGCTTACGGTAGACTTGGCCTTACGGCCGTCTGATGAGGATCTAACAGACTAAAACAAAGGTGCAGGTTATTACGGGGAATCGTGCACGCATTGGATCATTATAGAACATAAAACAAATATCTTACATTTTGTTCTTCATTTCTGTTTTACATATTCATTCTCTCTCTCTCTCTCTCTCTCTCTCTCTCTCTCTCTCTCTCTCTCTCTCTCTTATTCAATAGAAACCCTTAGCCCTCCTTCAACCCTAGCTCTAAAATAGTAACACCGCGGCGGCACCTCACCGAGTTTCCCTTCTAAAGCCGATTATAAACCCAACCCACACAATCACAAAACAAAAAAAGAAAAACAATGAAGCTAAGTTATTTACCCCTTTGCGATTTCGCTTTCTGTCTTCTGAGCTTCTGGATTTCGATGTTAATCCCCCTTCTTCCTCTTATTCGCAGGTTCAGGTGATGGTAGTGGCAGAAGATTAAACGAACGCGGTGTGATTACCTGATTAGGGTTTCAGATGTTAAAACCCTAATCACTTCTTGCTTCGGTCTTCAAGGGAGATATAGGGTTTGCCTCTCCATGTTCTTAGTCAACTTTTGTTCTTCAAATTCCCTCTGTCTCTGTATTCCAGTCTCCTCCCTTTTCTATTAATTTGTTTCAGTATTTATAGTGTTAGTCTTAGGGTTTTACAAATTGTCGTTACAAATTAGTATTGGCGTAGATTGTGGATTTGTAGAACAAAATTAGGGATTCAGAGTTATTGTAAACGATTTTGAATTGAGATTTATTGTATTATGTATATTTTGTTCTAACTGTAAAAGATTTGATTTAGTGTTGATTCAATATTGATTTAGATTTGATTTTGCATTAGTTTATGTTAACAATTCTGGACTTGGATTGTATTGGTTCTGTATAATTCAGAAACAAGAGAAAATGTTTATTCAAGATTTGATTTGCAAAAAAAAATTGATTTGATTTGATTTGTAACAACACTATGATTTGTACAGTACTAGTTAAAAATGTGCGCAAATTTTGCTTACAAACTGATACAGCATTGGTTTTCAAGCAATGGGCCCAGTGTTTCTTACTTGACTTGGGCTTTTACTGTAAAAAAATTCTTTTCTATCCACAACTTTTTATCACATCAAACATCATTTTTTTATAAAAATCCAGACTGGACCCTTTAAACTGTAATGCAAAAAATATTATCTATCTATCAATTTTTGTTTTGACCAACTGTTGTCTCTATACGAATTGGGCCCCAACGGCCTTCTCTTTATGGCCCCAAAAAAATTACATTTTAAAAAAAAGCTCTTAATTAATTATATAAAAACAGGACACTTTACTAAAAATAACTTGTATGGTAAATCTCCTAACAGACATAAAAATAGTAAGAATCAATATAGCTCTTTTCCTTCAAAAATGCAAAATGGGTCAGCTTTTAATGAGCCCGTAGAATAACTAATCAAGGTAATGTTCTATATTTTTCCTTTGAAATAACACAGTGTTGTACCCCAAAATTTTCCCTCTCATTTCTCAACGGATCACCCTGAATCCCATGTTTGCTTCTATCAAATTTCCAAGCCTTGAACTACAAATTTCCCAATGAAATCACTCACAAGGGCAAAATGGTCATTTGCACACAAGAAAAGTCAAACTTTTACTTTTGGATCAACATCAAATCTCAAGAATCATATTTCATCCAAACATGTTTGAATATGAAGTTTGTTTCATCAAGAAATTCAAAAGTCAAATTTATTATGGAAAAGCCAAATTTCTAAATACTTGGGATTTTTCTAAGTATTTAAGAAAAATGACACTTCAGAACTTATGAGCCAGCCTCCAGGCAGGTGCAGTCAGAAGTTGTAAACATGGTTCAGCATATAGTCTTCAGTCAGAACATGGCTCTTTAGCATCTACGCAAGTTCAGTCAGAGTTTGCTAGGGTAATGCAATGAAGGTTAAGGAGCGTGCTGCAAGCTTTCTAGAAAGTCTGAAAGCTCCTTCAGAATATGATGGAGCCAGAAGATACAAAGATCAGAGGATGGATGCTACGCTGAAGCATAACTTCTGATCCAGAACTAAGCCTTGGTGTAGAGTATCACGTTGCAGGATTTCTAGTTGTGATAAGTCTCATCATCATTTAATGCTCATTTAATGCTCACAACCACCTTCTGAGTCTTTATCCAAAGGATCTTCACCATGTGTACCTCTATTGTCTTGGGATAGCAACTTTGCTTTTGCTTTTCCTTAAATCCTGCTGACAGCCACCATGCTTGCTTCAAAGACAAGGCAGCGTTTCAGCACATGAAGGCTATTTCAAAGCTTTGGTCAGAACTTGACCAAATCCCAAAACCTTGCTTATACAACTTGTTGCAGACCTATGACCAACAGCTGGCTCGGCCTACGCCTGCATCTCATGATTACGCCAAACTAGTATATGAAAATTGTGATGAAAAAGCAAAAGAACAGGATGCCAAAACAGGTTCAAATCCCATTTGTTTTTCCCCCCAAATCACAGCAAAATCATCTATAAATACTTGGCTCCATCACACATCTAAAGGGGGATGGCTTTTGAAGAGAGAGATTGGCCAAAAAGAGAGAAAAGGAAGTGGTGAAACCTTCATAAAAATCTATATTTCTCATACAGAAATAAACCTTTGTTCTTCCTTTTGAATCAAAAAGCTTGACGTTTCCTCTTCCATTACTCTTGTTGATTCCAGAAACATCCAAAGGCAGCCACTCAAAGCTCCAAGCACGCTCCAGGTAAGTCTTTCTGACTTTGCTTGCTTTTCATTCTGAACATCATTAATATGTAAATATCATAGTATTGATGTTGTACATATTATTGCATGAATAGAAAAACTATGGATCAGAACTTCTAGAATAATGCTAGGCTCAGACTTAGGATTGGAACTTCTGGATTTGTTGTGCTATGATTATTCTGATTTGCTGAACTGAATAAATTTCTGATGTGCTGATTAAGAGTTGAAATGTAACACAAAACTTCTGTTTTTTCACTCATCATTCTAACACACAGAACTTCTAGGAGTTCTCTTCACTTTTTTAACACACAGAACTTCTATGATTTTTCTCACTGTTTTAACACACGGAACTTCTATGATTTTTCTCACTGTTAACACACACAGAACTTCTGATGTTCACTTACAATCTTAGCACAACACAACTTCTGAGTTCTCCTTACATGTCAAATACACTGAACTATTGACGTTTGCTCACTGTTTCAGTGTAATACAAAACTTCTGACTTTTGGTTCATTGGTTGAATATCACCTAGAACCTCTGTGTTTTCCCTCTAACATTTTTTTACAGGACTTTAGAGTGTATCAATCCAGAACCTTTGTTCCCTTTCCCTCTGACATTTTTTGCAGGACCTTAGAGTGTACGAATCCAGAACTTCTGATCCCACTAACGTTTCCTGCTGAGTCACGCACTTGGCTTCAGAACTTCTGATTCTTGTTTCTTTGTTTGCACCAACACGCTGTTTCTACCTTGCATTTATTTTCCTTTTCATCTTTTTTTATTATTAACATAAAAAACATTAAATATTTTTCTTTTAACTTATTTCCTTAAGACAAAAACATTTTCTAAACAAATTCATTTCTTTCTTATATTGTACATATTCAATATGGTTGTAATAATAACTTAGGACTTATTTTTACTTGCAATCCCTATTCGTAAACTTGTATACCCCATCCCCTAAATATTGTAATAGCATAGAATTTCATTTTTTGCAATTTACTGTTTTCATATACTGTATAGTAATTAGGCGTGTATGGCAAGATAAACCCAACAAGCAGATAACCTTAATCAAAGATTAAATGCATGCAAATCAAATACACTACTCACACATGCACCCTTAAGGTTAACTCCACTTGTTGCCTAAAAAATGGCCATGTTATGCATGTGGGATGTCTTAGCACAAATAAAAATATAAGATCATAGCCCCTCAATGATGCTATCAAAGTTGCCTTTCGAAATGATCTTAGTCCCTAAGGAAAAAGTGCTAAGTCATCTCACAACATTGCTATCATGGTCATACGATGACCCAACGCCCGTCCCTTCACATCCAACGATGGGGCTTCTTACCAAATTAATGGTAAGATAGCAACATCTAAAGGAGGAGGAAAAGCACATGTAATACCTTTTGAGTAGGTAGGTTCGCTCTCAGTTACTCGCTTGCTCACAATAAAATCATTTTTTATACACCAACACTCTCACTTTGAAACATTTTTCAAAAGACAACACTTTGTACGCGTTCTTATAGAAACGAGAGCCATTAAAAAGGAAACTCTTTTCAAAATCACTTTCAAAAACATATCTCACAAACACCTCTTTGAACTATTTTTGAAACAAAACTTTGTACGCGTTCTTATAGAAACGAGAACCATTACAAAATTATATTTTCAAAATACTTTCAAAAACACACACCACAAGCACATTCAAACAAAAGCAAGTGATCTAGCAAGTAACTAAGAGCCCATGGAAAACCATGGATGAAAAGGATGCTAATACCTTCCCTTTTCATAATCTACCCCCCGAAATCAAGAAAACATCTCTAAAGGTCTTTCCTGTGCTTTTTCACCTTTCCTTATTAGATAAAAGAAAAGTCGATGGCGACTCTTGCTAAACCGCAACATTTGCAAACACAAAACGCAAAACCTCAAGTCAGTTCTCCCACCGTATCACACACAGTAATGAAAACATCCAATGAACCCAGCCCATATCTATTGGGCTTTCAAAAAACATGTTACGCACACCCCCTCTTTTTAATGACCAACAAAAATGGAAATGGGCCAAACGAAATGGGCTTGTATATTGCAATTTCAACCTCTTATTCTTACTAATAACAACAAAACTTAAATGGACTTCATAATAATTAAACTTAATTTATTTTGCAATAACTTTCCATACTCGAATCTCATGGGTCATTGGCCAACATGCTTCGTAAATGGGCCTACAGATACATGGGTCTTTCTAATTTAAAAAGCCCCACTCTCTTGAATTAAAATACAACCCTTGGTTGACTTGGATTTAAGAATGAGCCATCAGATATTGCTGGACCATCCTTAATTAAAACATTTCTCATGTATTTTTAATCTTGAAAATACGATTATAAAGGTAGGGCAAATTTGGGGTACGACAGCTGCCCCTATTCAATTATCTTCAAATCGAATAGCGTGAGAATACACAAGTCTTGTGCATTTTGATTGGAAGTTTTATTGAATACTTGGAATACCCCAAAATTTGTCTGACAAACCTAAGGTTACTCTGATGTAGCGTACCATTAAGAGTCTTTTAGAAGATAGGCAAAGCTGATGATGTATCACTTACCAGGATTTGAAGACTAGGCAGATGATCTAGAGCTTGAAAGAACAATATTGTATGTTTTTGGTTTGACTTTGCTTATTCACCCGCTTGGGGTATAAATAAACCTGATAACGCATGGCTGCTTGGAGACTGAGGCAATGGGTTATGTTTGCGAATCGCAGCGTGGAGCCTTAGGCGATGAGCTAAATTTAGATTTCAAACATCGATGCATGGAGTCTTAGGAAATAATCTATATTGGAGAGTGTCACACATCACTGCATGGAGTCTTAGGTAATGGGTGAAGAGAGGAAAACACATTACTGCGTAGAGTCTTAGGCAATGGGTCATGTTACACTGCTGCATGGAGTCTTAGACAATGAACTAAGTGTCGCGCATTATGGCTTGGGGTCTTAGGTAATGGGTAAGGAGAGGAGAATACATCACTGCATGGAGTCTTAGGAAATGTACAGAGCTTCGTGCATTACTACATGGAGTCTTAGGTAATGAATATACACGGTAGAGGGAAAACATCACTGCATGGAGTCTTAGGTGATGGACTGAACACATCACTGCATAGAGTCTTAGGTGACAGATCTTATTTGGCTTTCAAACATTGCGGCGTGGAGTCTTAGGCAATGTACTGGGTTTTGCATATTCCTGCATGGAGTCTTAGGTAATGCTACATTACTGAGAATACATCACTACATGGAGTCTTAGGTGATGAGCTGAACACATCACTACATGGAGTCTTAGGTGACGGGTTGAATTTTGTAGAAGAAGTATGCTTTGATGATTAACCCTTAGATAGCTAAAATAAGGGTGAGATTGTTTATTTGTTGTATGTGTGTGTATGATGTATGATATTGATGTGGAACCCAGAGCGTATGTATATTAAATGTTTGTGTATGTATGATGTATGCAAAATGTGTGTACGATGTGTGGATGCCTTGAAATGTTATGAAGACCGTTTTCGGCATTTTCTCCTTTAAATCATTGGTTTTGAGTTACCAATCCCCTGGCGTTGTATGTTGTATTGTCGTGGTATCTTTGAATTGATTTGTACGTGGTGAAAAGTATTAGCAAGTTTTTGATTTTTCTTATGTCGCAGGTGCAGGCGTAGGCATAGGCATATGTGTGGATGCAAACTTTTATGTTGTAAGTGCACATGTAGGTGTAGACATGTATCACGGACGTAAACGTGGATTTTCTTTTGATGTTTTTCTAACCAAAATGCTTTTTCGATGTTTTATCAAATGCTTTTATTTGTCAATTCCCCGAAATGATTTCAACACAATATTCACAAGCAATAAGCGTAGTATTTTGCAAACAAGTCTGAAAAAGAATATGCAATTTTAAAGATGAAAACAAAGGTAAATGCTTTATTGATATGCCTCTGAATAGGCGATAGTAAAAGATGTAATTCCTTGAAAGAGGTAATTACAGATATTTTCAAAACTGTAAATGCCAATAAAAAATGATAATTGTTACTGTTGTTCCCCATTATCCTTTTAATGGCTCCTATCTCCTTTGCTTCTGATTCGTATGATTTAAATTCATCTCTCTCTTTGTGGTTCATAGTCGCAATTCTTAGATCGCAGTCTTTTTGTTCTTTATTTCTTTTTGAATAAAATCCCTAATTTTTGCCTGGATCACCCTCTCGGGTTTTCAATCCACGGGGATAGTTTTTTGTATGTTCCTAATTTCTGCCTGGATCGCCCTTTAGGGTTTTCGATCCACCGAGACGCTCCTCTTTGCCTAAGTCGCATCGTTTAGGGTTTGAGCTTAGCGAGCCTTTTATACATAGTATTTTTTGACTGCATCTTAATTTTTCGGATAGGTAGTTCTTCCCCATCCATTGTTGTGAGGATGAGACCACCACCGGAGAATGTTGTTTTTACTACATATGGACCTTCGTAGTTGGGTGTCCATTTACCACGTGAATCGAGGCAAGGTAGCATAATCTTCTTGAGTAGCAAATCCCCTTCTTTGAATATTTGAGGATGGACTTTCTTGTCAAAGGCCTTCTTCATCCGTTTCTGATGTAGTTGACTGTGGCATAAAGTTGTCAAGCGTTTTTCTTCGATGAGGTTGAGCTGATCAAGCCGCGTCTGAACAAATTATGTCTCTTCCAGCTTCGTTTCCATTAAAACTCAAAGTGATGGTATCTCTACTTCTACTGGCAGTACTGCCTTTATACCATATACTAGAGAGAAAGGAGTTGCATCTGTTGATGTGCGCACGTAAGTGCGATAGCCGTGTAGATCAAAGGGAAGCATTTCGTGCCAATCTTTGTATATCTTCACCATTTTCTGAATGATCTTCTTGATATTTTTATTGGCTGCTTCGACGGCTTGGGTCTGTATGGTGAGGAGTTATGATGTTCGATCTTGAAATTGTCGCATAGTTCCTTCATCAACTTGTTGTTCAAATTGGATCTGTTATCTATAATAATCCTGCTTGGAACCCCGTATCTACATATGAGATTCTTCTTGATAAATCGTGTAACCACTTGGCTAGTCACATTGGCGTAGGATACTGCTTCTAGCCATTTGGTGAAGTAATCGATGGCTACTAGTATGAAACAGTGTCCGTTGGATGCTTTCGGCTCAATCATACCAATCATGTCAATTCCCCACATTAAGAGCGGCCAAGGGGAGCTCATGAAATTCAGAGGAGTTGGAAACAAATTTATCTTATCGGTGTAGATCTGGCATTTGTGACATGTTTTCGTATAGTGATAACAATTGGCTTCCATTGTTAACCAATAATACCCTGCTCACAGAATATTTCTAGCCATGGCGTGCCCGTTTGTATGAGTTCCAAAAGTACCCTCATGGATTTCTCTCATGAGAGTACCTACTTCCTGTTTCTCCACGCAACTGAGTAGTAGCATGTCGTAGTTTCTTTTGTATAGCACACCATTACTCAGAAAGAATTTCGAGGCTAACTTCCGTAAAGTTTGTTTGTCAATGATAGAGGCATTTTTTGGATATTCTTGCTTTTCGAGGTACTACTTGATGTTATAAAACCAAGGCTTGTCATCCGGCCTTTTTCAATAGCAAGGCAATGCGTGGGCTCTTAGAAATGTATGATTATGATGTGTGGTTCATGGTTTAGCCATGTTACTTTGAACATGGCTGAGAGAGTTGCCAGGGCGTCTGCCATTTGATTTTCTTCTCGTGGGATGTGACTGAAAGTGATCTCCATGAATTCCGCAGCCAACTTTAAAACATGATCCAGATATGGAATCAGTTTTGGATGTTTAGTATCCCATTCGATGTTGACTTGGTATATGACCAATGCGGAGTCCCCAAATACTTCGAGGTGCTTTATTTTCAAATCCATGGCAGCTTCTAGTCCTAGTATACAAGCTTCGTACTCAGTGACGTTGTTGGTACAGTCAAAACACAACCTTGCAGTTGTAGCGGTAGAAATGTTTCAAGACTAAGCCATTGGATTGACTAGACTTTATACAAATAAAAATAAATAAAAATCGCCACCGCGCTTTATTATTTCCAAAGGAATGGGAAAAGAGCGAATAACCCAAAAAAGGGGGGAAAGATTCAAGGTAAGGGGGTTGGTTATGCAAAGGGAAGGTATTAGAACCCTAAACATCTACGGTACTTCGCAGGAACTTCTTTGAAAAATCTGTATATTTTGGCTATATAAAATGTGTTGTATATAAAATGGATGGTGGAGGTGAGAAAAGAAATATATTTTTTATGATTTTTTCACCCACCGTGGTTGCGAACCTTTAGTGCCTACGTACCACCTTTCGTGCAATAGGGGATCAGGGTACACGTAGTTCCTCTTTTAAAAGTTTGAAACATAAGTGTGTTAGTTGATTTTAAGATATAAGACATCATCATCATTGTCCGTGTGGAAAACATACTTACTATCCACAATCATGAGAAAGGAGAATTTGCATCATCTCAAAGTGGAGGATAATGGCTTGGATTTAAAAATCAACAATGTCTCACTCAACACCCAAGTGGAAAATATCTTACTTCACTACATATTGTAGAAGTATAGTTGTTTGCATCACTACAAGAATTGACAAGAGTCTAATCTTTTAAGAAAAAAAGTTTAAAGATAAAAAAAAACCAAAGTGGAAAAATGGTTTGAAATGAGATTGATTGACTTTTAGTCTTCTCACAAAAAGTGTCAAAGTATTATTAAATTAATTGAAGTTTATTGATGAAAATGTTTTGAAAATGCATGGACCTAAGTCCAAGTTTATTATGAAAGTGTTTCAAGTTTCAAAACAAGAAGAGTTTTCAAAAGGAGGGAGAAGATTTTTGAAATTAAAGAATATGGGAGGAGTAGAAGAGGCTATCCTAAAGCATAAGGTAAGAGTTAAGGGTAAGGACCATCTAACCAACAAGAAGCCAAAAACTTGATATTATGAGCCAAGATAAAATTTCCCATTCTTTGGATTGAAACCAAGCAGGAAAAGATACTAGACCTCTTCAAATGCATTAAGTCTTCACAAAAATTGGGCAGAGTAACGGTTGTATACGGGTGAATTCCATATTACAAACAAAGGATGTAATCACAAAAACCTGCACACAAAAACAAACAAGCAACCCAATGTCTTGAGGTAAACCTCAAGAGCTCCAGACAAAATAATCAGATAAGATCACAAGGTCTCCAAGATATGCTAAGGTTTCTAATCCTAAGTCTAAGAAAAAGTCTCATGCTCCATAATGACAAGGATAGTAACCAAATAGTCCAAGTACCATTAAAAGTTTTTTAGGGTTTAAGTTGATTATTAAGTATCTTAGGAAAAGAAAAAGAAAAGCTCAAGTGAGCAAAGTAAAAATGGCAAGAAGATAAATGCTCGAATGAGAAAAGATGAAAATGGCATGAAAATGAAAAATGCTAAAAAATAAATAGTACATAAAGCATAAAAGAATAAAGGCATAAAATAAACAAGTCAATAATTAGTGGTTAGTTGGATGACCATCTTGAAACTTGCATTTGGAACTCATTAGAGGATTGGTAGAACCAAAGCCTCCACACAACAAGTTTCATTTGCTTTTTGTCAAGTATATCATCCATTTGGAATTCTCATAAGTACCATTTAATGATCAACGATGTTTAAGTGATCCGCGTTGACCAAAAGTATTGTAGATCCATTAGAGGATTGGTAGAACCAAAGCCTCCACACAATGAATCTCAAGGCTATTAGATCAAAGAGATCAAATTAACATACTTGGGCTTGCAATCATAAGTTTGGGCCACGAATGATTATTTATTAGAATCAGGACAAAATTTAGCGCTATGTTAAGCAATCGTAAGTGGACTTATATAGAAGTCACACTTATTTTGAGGTCGGTCAATAGCAATCTATGCACCATTTGTTTTTAGACATAATATAGAGATCATGCTCCAACAACACATAATGCAATAAGAAGAGGATGAGATGAAGAGGAATTAGGGTAAAAAGAGAAACCACATTTAAATTAATATTTAATCAAACTATTATTAAAATCATTCATCTATTTTTTGTGGAGTTAAACTCAACACCATGGATCCAATGATGTTAATAAAGCCATGATCAAAAAATTAACCCAAGACAGCCAGAAAATAATCACAAAATAATATCATATTTAATATATACATTAAAAGGTTTAAAAATGTTTTTTTTAAAAAGGAAAATAATGAGGAAAATATCAATTATATTTAAATTAATCAAGAAATGAAAAATAAGACCATAGAAAAATCAGAAAAGAGGCCAAGTAATTTTACAAAATTTTTGAGAATTTTTAAAAGTCAGAAACTATTTTTTAAAATTAAAATAAATGGTTAAAATAAACAAAAAATGGTAAAAAAAATAGTAAAGTCTAAAACAAAAATAAAATAAGGTCACCAATATTTGTCACAATATCATTGGATCATTCCATAATTTTTTCAGAATTTAAAAATGTATAAAAGTGTTTTTAAACATTTTAAACAAATCAAATAAGTGTAGAATTTATAAAAATACCAAAACACAAAACTAAATTGTGAAAAAATAAAAATCAGAAAGAGAACAATCAAAAATATTTTTCATAATTTTTTCAGATTTTTTAGATTAAAAATGATTTTTCTATGGTTTTTTGAAATTTAAAACAATTAAAATATAAAAATCAGAAAAAGAAAATAAAAGTAATAGATGTGGACCATTGGATAAGAGTCAAAACGCGTTAGTAATCAAATCCAAGGGATCTGGCGCGTTGTGCATATCATGGTCTTAAATGAATAATGTACAGAATCAATAATAAAATCAGAATTTGAAAAATACAGATGGCGCGCCTTCATTGGTTAGAAGATGACACGTTGTTCATCTTCAACCTCCAGCCATCACAAATTACAGGTCTCTCAAACTGTAAAATCAGAAGCTCAGACCTATGCCATTCGCTTAGTCTCTTCAAGACGAAGACAACCACACCCTCGCGCCAAATTTATATAAACTGTAGCTCAAGCAATTTGGAAAGAAAGTTTTGAAAATGGATTTGAAAATTCATGGCCAAAACGTGTTTCCAGTTAAAGGAAAGTGTTGCGACTAGAACCAGGGCAATGAGAGCATCACAGTGATACCAAAGTTTTGAAGAATGGATGTAGGAAGCTACCTATTGAAGTTGAGTTGCGGAGTTCTGAAATTGGACTTCTATGGAGCAATATAGGGCACGATTCTTGAATGTAATTATATGGTTAGCTTCAGGGAAGATCAAGGAAGGTGAATTGAGGGAAAATGGATTGAAAAAGACTTGAGAATAGAATTCAAAGTTGCTGAATTCTGGGTTGTGAAGCAAGTTTGGCAGGGTGATTCTGGCTATCTAAGCTTGGGAAATTGAATGGGGGATGACCCTCTATTTATAGGGAAGCAAATGGGATCAAAAGGAATTGCAAATGATGCGTTTTGGAGGGAATTCGTGTGGGTTTGCATCATGAAAAAGTGTGACTCAATCTTGATCAAAACTCAGCCAAATCGTGTGTTTCATGATGCTAATCACTTATGGCAAGTTTCTAAACATGATTAGAAACAAAAATGCATGGAAATCTTGTGATTAGAAGCCAAAACAAAGATTTCAAAATTCTGACTTTGTGCAAAATTCAGTTTCAAACTACCAAATTCAAATTCATGGCATTTCCACCTCAAGGGGTCTTAGGGCATAATTCTATATGCTCCTTTGAAGTCCAAAACCCTAGCCTCTTGATCAAGAGAATGCTTTGAGGAACTTTGCCAAGTTTGAACAAACTTTTTGTGCCAATATTCTTTATTTATGAATAGAAATTATTGAGGGTTATTATGAGGACTCGTGGCCACCAAAACCACTTCCATACCAATTCTTCCAAAACAACTTCAATGGTAAGCTTTGAATTTCTCAAGCTATTGACTAGGGCATGGAAATAAACTCATGAACCCATGAAGCAAGTTGCTAAACCTCATTGCCTTTACCTACATTTTTAACAAGTAAGACAAGCCAATATTGTATTTTGTTAATTAGAGAGAAAATCGAAGCAAAATATCCATGATCACAAAAGAAAACAAGTCAAGGTGCTTGGTAACTCCTCAAAAGAGCAAAGCTAAAGATAGGGAGAAGAATTAAAAACCCTAATGTGATCTTGTTGTGATTGAAACAATATGGTATGATGAAGGAATCTTAGGGGCAAAAATCAGGGTACAACAGCTGCCCTTATTTAAGTTTCTTCTATCCAGAGATACGAAGGTTAAAAATCTTCGTGTCGACGTGATCGAAGATACTTAAATATAAAACATTCCCTATTTTTGGGCCTAAGATGCCATGCAAATGCTTATGCATATGAATGCATATGAACAGAACCAAATAGGTGCAAAGTAACACTGGGGATGCAACAATGATAAAGAAACAAAGGAGAAACCCCACCAGGAAAATAAATCACTGGTGAACTACAAAAACAGAATCAGAGATGAAGATATCAAGCATCGACGTTCACTGCCGATGTTCTACCAACATTCACTGAAGGTAGAAAGAGAAAACAAACACCAACGTTCACTGCCGATGTACTACCAACGTTCATTAAAGGTAGAAAGAGAAAATAAACATCGACTTTCACTGCCAATGTACTACCAACATTCACTAAAGGTAGAAAGATAAAATATATCATACCACCGCCGTTCACTGACGATGAACTATCAGCGTTCACTGAAGATAGCAAAAAGATAACAAACACTGACGTTCACTGCCGATGTACTACCAACGTTCACTGAAGGTAGAAAGAGAAAATATATGATACCATCGTCGTTCACTGACAATGAACTATCAATGTTCACTGAAGATAGCAAAAAGATAACAAACATCGACGTTCACTGCCGATGTACTACCAACGTTCACTGAAGGTAGAAAGAGAAAATATATCATACCACCGCTGTTCACTAACGATGAACTATCAATGCTTACTGAAGATAGCAAAAAGATAAAAAACACCGACGTTCACTGTCGATGTACTACCAACATTCACTGAAGGTAGAAAGAGAAAATATATAGCTTTCCCCAAAATTCTGGTGTTCCAACTAGAACGGGTCTCAACTTCTTCTTTAACCAAGAAATCTACCTGGAAAAGATCAAACATAAGTTGTCTCAAATAAAGAGACTTGCTATTTGTTGTCATGGGGAAATGCAAAGAGAAATGACCTTCTGTGGATAGAAACATGATTTCCCGGGAAAATGCCACGATATTCCTGTTGAGGAGATAAAGTCTTCCCGTGCAAAATAAATGCACAAACCAAAACTCAAAGTTCTCAGAAATCCAAAATAAATAATATTGTCATGTAACCACAAATCCGATTCAGAAATAAGCTGGAGCAAGACGGCCAATGCAGATACATCCTTTGAGAAATAAACTCAAGAGGGAAAACCAAATTCAAATAAGCAAAGAGCGATACAGGAAGATCAGAACACAATGTCAATGAACGATGATTTTTAGAAATGCATGATGTATGTATGAATGTATGAGGGATATCGTGCATATGTTGGTAAAAGGATACATGAACAGTACAAACAAACAACACCGCCTCAGGTACTAACAACATTGGGCTAAACTTCAACCAGAAAGATTAATCCAAGAAAGGTAAAAGCAACTGCGGAAACCAAACCTATTGCCTGTCCTAACTTCACTGAGGAGAAACATAATCTGGATAGAGCCAAATCAAACAGATACCGGGATAGAACATCCTTCTTCCGGTTTCATCGGAGAAGCATTTTTACAAAAGCAACACGCCTACTGGAGATTGCAAGACCAGCCTCAAATAAAGCAGACTGACACCGACACAACCAAACCTCATTGGGGGATTCAAGTCTACCTCCCTGGAGAAATAACTGTGGATTGAAAATTTTCATCACGAACACCCATTCCAACAAGAGATGCCCTAGGATAACCTTCCCGGGAAATCAAGAAGTCAACACTAGTACCAATATTGCAAAAAGAGCAACATCTTAGCACACCAAGGGAATAAAACCTTTCATCATATGAGGGAAGACTTCGCTGGGGAATCTGGGACAGAAGCTTCTAACCATGAAAACCCAAAATCAAAAGCGAACCAAACTTGGCTGGGGATAATGGGATCACAAAACCAATACTGTACCTTTCACCCCATGGTATCGTCTTTAACTATCTGAGAAACAAAGATTGTGCATATACTAGTAAAATAACCTGAGAAAAACCTTCATGAAGGAAGTAAATCTTCTTAAAACAACCGGAGTTTGTTCATTCTTGGGATCACCATTCTTGTTATCATTGTTTCATCACAAACCCCAAAGTAAATTGAATTGTAAAGATCTCTTTTTTTTTGAAAAATCAATTTTGCTTTTTAATCTGTTAGCTTTAACAGTTATTATCAGTAATAAATGGAGTCTTTGCAAGCTAAATAAAAATAAGAACACAAAGAATTGGGCAAAAGCTCGAATTTCATTCATGGAATGGTAGTCTGCGAATGGCGAGACTCCATGGATGATTACAAAGTTTGGGAAATGGTAATACATAATGGAAAAGATACATTGAGATACAATGACCACTATTCTCCCTAACAACTTTTGAAATCCTGAGCAGCAGCTTTTGTTGAAGTAAGGTGAGGATTCGAGAAGATTGTTGCTTCAACGATCAAGTCTTGTCTGACGTAGTTACTTGCCAAGAAAATTCCTAACTTTTGCCTAAGCTGCCCTTGCGGATTTTCAACTTAGTGGGAAATTTATTCTGTTTATGTCTCTAATTTTTACCTAGACCGCCCTTTAGGGTATTCGGCCTACCGAGACACTCCTTTTTGCCTAAGCCGCCCTTTCGCGTTTTCAACTTAGCGAGTTATTCTTTTATTTCTTTAGGAGAAGTATTTCTTGACTACGTCAGCATTCATGGGACGTGGGAACTCCTCGCCATCCATAGTTTCAAGAATTAATGCACCACCAGAGAAGGCTTTCTTGACAACATACGGGCCTTCAAAATTGGGAGTCCACTTTCCCCTAGAATCAGTGTTGAAAGACATGATCTTCCTGAGCACGAGGTCGCCTTCTCTGAATTCACGAGGTTTAACTTTTTTATCAAATGCTTTCTTCATTCTTCTCTGATATAACTGCCCATGACATAAAGTTGTCATTATCTTCTCTTCAATCAAATTCAATTGGTCAAACCTGTTCTGGACCCATTCAGCCTCTGTCAACTTGGTTTCCATTATCACACGCAACGAGGGAATCTCTACCTCAACAGGGAGTACAACTTCCATTCCATATACTATGGAGAACGGGGTTGCTCCTGTTGAAGTGCGAACAGATGTTCGATATCCATGCAGAGTGAAAGGGAGCATTTCATGCCAATCCTTATAAGTGACAACCATTTTCTGGATAATTCTCTTGATATTCTTATTAGCAGCTTCAACAACCCCATTCCTCTTTGGCCTGTATGGAGATGAATTATAATGGACAATCTTGAATTCTTCGCACAGTTATGTTATCACCTTGTTGTTCAAATTCGAGCCATTGTTAGTGATGATTCTACTCGGCACACCATACCGGCATATAAGATTGTTTTTGATGAAACACACAACCACCTGTTTGGTAACATTGGCATATGAAGCAGCCTCTACCCATTTGGTAAAGTAGTCAATTGCTACCAAGATGAAACGGTGTCCATTTGAAGCTTTGGGTTCTATCATCCCGATCATGTCAATACCCCATATAGAGAAAGGCCATGGGGAGGAAATCACATTGAGAAGTGTCGAAGGCACATGGACCTTATCTGCATAAACCTGGCATTTATGGCACTTCTTTGCAAATTTGAAACAGTCAGATTCCATCGTCAACTAATAATAACCTACTCTTAGCATCTTTTAGCCATCGAATGTCCATTAGCATGAGTGCCAAATGAACCTTCATGAATCTCATGCATCAACATGTTTACTTCGTATCTATCCACGCATCTGAGCAAGACCATGTCATAATTTCTCTTGTATAACACATTTTCACTGAGGAAGAAACTGCCTGCCAATCTTCTCAGTGTCTTTCTATCTTTCCTCGACGCACCAATCGGGTATTCCTGAGTTTGAAGAAAATGCTTGATGTCATAATACCAAGGTTTTTCATCTGCTACCTCCTCTGTTGCAAACACATGAACGGGCCTATCTAATCGTCAAATTGTAATTCGGAGTATATCATTCCAAGTATTTACTTGGTACATGGAAGCCAGAGTTGCCAGAGCATCCTCCATTTGATTTTCATCTCTAGGAATGTGATGGAACTCAACTTTATTGAAGAAGGGTAGTAATCTTCTGGCATAATCTTTGTAAGGGATCAAGCCAGGGTGACAAGTGTCCCATTCTCCTTTGATCTGATTTATTACCAAAGCTGAATCGCCATACACATCTAAAATTTTGATTCTGAGATAAATAGCGTCCTCAAGACCCATGATGCAAGCCTCATATTCTGCCATATTATTAGTGCAATCAAATGTTAACCTTACAGTAAAAGGAATATGCGACCCATGAGGAGTGACAATCACAACACCAATTCCTTTACCATAAGCATTCACAGCTCCATCAAATATCATACTCCAACGAGATTTAGGGTCAGGGCCCTCCTCAGGCAATGGTCCATCACAATCTTTCACTTTCAGGAACATCACATCCTCATCGGGGAATTTATATTCTACAGACTGATGATCTTCCACCGGCTGGTGAGCAAGGTAATCTACCAACACACTACTTTTAATAGCCTTTTGAGTGTGGTATTCGATATCATATTCAGATAACAGCATCTGCCAGCGGGAAATTCTTCCAGTAAGAGCAGGCTACTCAAAAATATACTTGATTGGATCCATTTTGGAGATTAACCAAGTGGTATGATTCAACATATACTGCCGTAAACGCTTTGCCGCCCAGGCCAAAGCACAACACATTTTTTATAGCATGGAATACCGAGACTCACAATCAGTGAACTTTTTGTTGAGATAATAAATGGTGAACTCTTTCTTTCCCGTTTCATCCAATTGTCCCAGAATACAACCCATGGATTTATCTAACACTGTTAGATACATAATCAACGGTCTTCCTTCTACGGGAGGGAGCAAGATAGGAGGTTCAAGCAAATACTCTTTAATACTCTTAAATTCCCTTTGGCAGCTAACCATCCACACACAACCTTGATCTTTCTTTAACAACTTAAAGATTGGTTCGCACGTTGTAGTCATGTGGGAAATAAATCTGGAGATATAATTCAAACGCCCGAGGAAACCCCTGACTTGCTTTTCAGTTCTTGGTGCTGGAATTTCTTGAATTGCTTTGACTTTGTCAGGGTCAACTTCAATTCCTTTCTGGCTAACAATAAAACCCAACAATTTCCTCGATCTAACTCCGAAGGTGCATTTATTTGGATTCAAGCGGAGACGATATTTCCTCAAACGCTGAAACAACTTCAACAAATCTTCTATATGCCCTTCTTCATTTTGGGATTTGGCAATCATATCATTAACATATACTTCGATTTCTTTGTGCATCAGATCATGGAATAGGGTTGTCATAGCCCTCTGGTACGTTGCACCAGCATTCTTCAACCCGAAGGGCATCACTCTGTAACAGAATGTTCCCCAGGGTGTGATAAACGTTGTTTTTTCCATGTCCTCTAGAGCCATTCTTATTTGATTATACCCAGAAAATATGTCCATGAACGAGAATACTTTGAATTTTCCTGTGCTATCCACTAACATGTCAATGTGAGGCAATGGAAAATCATCTTTTGGACTAGCTTTATTTAGATCTTTGTAATCTACGCACATGCGGACTTTTCCGTCTTTTTTCAGTACTGGGACAATATTGGCAACCCATTGAGGATACGCTGACATCACAAGAAAACCAACATTGATCTGCTTTAGGACCTCCTCTTTGATCTTTACTGCTATATTTGGGTGGGTTCTTCTCAACTTTTGTTTAACTGGCGGACACTCTGGCTTCAACGGCAACCGATGCTCGACAATGTCTGTATCTAGACCAGGCATATCTTGATAAGACCAAGCAATATTATCCATATACTCTTTCAACAGTTTAATCAACCCGCTCTTTACATCAAGATGCAATGATGCTCCAATCTTAACTTCCTTCTGATCTTCTTCTGAACCCAAATTAATCACTTCCAAAGGCTCCTTGTATGGCTGAATAGTATTTTCCTCGTGTTCAAGCAACCGTGAGACCTCTTCTGGAATCTCACCATAATCTTCTTCTTCATCCCCAAACACAAGACAATCAAAGTTGGGAGAGGGTGCAGGGTCATTGTATTCAACGGGTTTTTTAATTAATTTGCACATGTGATTTATGACTGCTTTTAGAAACGGACACATATAACAAGTGATCATGCAGATTGATTTTCAGTTATTATTTATTTTGTAAGGTTTTTTTATTTTTTATTACCATTTCCCAAGAAAAAGCGGAAAATAAAAGACATAATTTTGGAAGCAAAGACAACTTTTATTAATGATCTTAAAATTTATAGCAAACAGATAAGCCCTACAGCATTAATACTTCCACCTTGGGCAGAGTGAAAGCTTTTCAAAAGAAACAGATTAACAAAACAAATCAATTTGAAATATGTATGCAAGAAGGAACATCGATGGTGACCCAGTTTTGAACTCGGACTCCATGTGTCACATAATTCGGTACTTCATAATCTTCTTCATCCTCTTCAACAGCATTAACTCCAGAACCAATTGGATGGAGATAGCCTCCGCTGCGGAAAACATCATGATAACTGTTCACAGAAGACTTTGACTTCAAACTTTCTCCTTTGCCATTCCTCGAAGAGAAACCCAAACCAGCTCTTTTTTTGTTCACGGGTGGATCCACAAGTCGTCCCCAAACTTCATTATGACCATTGTGCACAACCTATTGCGCGTCCTTCAAGGAAACCACATAATTTTCATTCCTCCTTATGTTGTCAATGGATAGGGCTTGGAACTGGGTTCCAACAGCAGCCTCATCCGCTTCTACAATACTGAAAGAGGATAGATGGGATATCAACATCGCATGCTCCCCATTTATGATCATTACCTTCCCTTCACGCACAAATTTTAGCTTCTGATGCAGAGTTGAAGTGACAGCCCCTACTTCGTGTATCCATGGTCGTCCTAGCAAACAGCTATATGCGGGAATAATGTCCATGACCTGGAAGGTTATCAGGAACAAATGTGGTCCTATATGGATGGGCAAGTCCACTTCACCGATGAAAGATTTCCTCGACCCATCAAAAGCCTTCACAATGATTCCACTCGGGCGCATAGGTGTTCCCTGATACTTCAACTTCATGAGGGTACTCCTCGGTATAACATTCAATGCGGATCCGTTATCAATTAGCACATTGGACATCGAGTCATTCTTGCAGTTCATGGATATGTGGAGGGCCAAGTTGTGATTCCTCCCTTCATCTGGTAACTCATCATCACAGAAACTCAAATTGTTACATGACGTGATATTTCCAATTACGCTGCTGAATTAATCTAACGGCATGTCATTCTCTACAAAAGCTTGGTCTAGTACTCTCATTAGTGATTCTCTATGAGCAGAGGAATTCATTAATAAAGCTAGGATGGATATCTTTGAAGGAGTCTGCAGTAGCTGATCTATAATTTTGTAGTCGCTCATCTTAATCATCTTCAAGATATCATCCACTTCTTTCTCTAATGTGGCTCCGCTAATCTCTCCTGCAGCCTTCTTAGGCTCATAGTTCTCAGCAATTTTCTTTCCAGCAACAACATCTCTTTGAATAACCGGCGCAAACACACGACCGCTACGGGTCACCCTTCTATTATCAACTATATTTCCAACATCTGGCATTGGCCGAATGGGAATTTCCACCTCATCTTGTATGATTGTAGCGTTGTATTTGTAAGGCACAGCCTTATCTGATTTATAGGGAACAAGACATGGCATACTAATTACTAGTGGGGTAACAGCTGGTTTGCTATGGTACTCCACCTCAAGATGAGCGGGTGCACCAAAACAAGGTACAATGACATTTACCCCTTCCTCAACACAATCAGTCATAAAAAGGTCATTTCCGGCAAACAAATCTTCGTCTGAAGAGAAATACTCATCTGTGGAGGCATATTCTTCCTCTGACTCTTCTTCTATCAAACAAACTTCAACCATATCAATCTCGTGATAATCCTCTCTCTGACCTATGATCTTTATAGTTCCATTGTCTAACAGCAATTAAGCACCCTCTCTCACAAGAGAACATCCTCGGGGGTCTTGACAGCAAACTATGCAAGATCCATATTGGTGTTCCACCTGACCAACAGTACGGCAGAAGGTAGCATGCAACTGCACGAGATCCTCATTCGAATGATCCACATCAAAAAATTTGAATTCACCCGGACATCAAGAAACCATATTCACTTCCTCTTCATATTATGCCCTAGGCCTGATTATATGGATTAAACCTTCATCCATCATCTCCTGTAAATTAGCCTTTATCTTCTCACAACCCTGTATGTTTGTACTACAAATAGCACAACCAGCATGGTCATGCGTATAATAACTGAATTCAGAGGTCTGTGTGTATCTTCACCATATCCCCTCTAACCAGATTAATGTCAAAAATCCGGAAGTCTCCTGGACAACTGGCCACCATATTTACACTATTCACTCCTCCATGCTTGGGTAGAGGATTGTCTTTCACATTAGGTCCCATGTCTTTGAAAGATAGAATTCCAGACTTCACCAACCTTTTCACTTCAGTCCTCAAAGGATAACAATTTTCAACACTATGCCCTGGTGCTCCCTGATGAAAGGCACACGTCTGGTCTGCTTTGTAATACCAAGGTAATGGTGATGGTACGGCTGGAGGTGGTCGGATCTGGACCAACTTCTTCTGAATCAATGCTGGTAGTAGCTCTGCATAGTTCATGGGAATAGGGTCATAGTTCTCCCTTCTCTGATTATTCCCTTGGTTCCCCTGCTGGGACTGTCTTTGATAAGCAACGGTAGTAGGAGCGACATTCATAACAGGAGTGACTGAGGCAACTTGCTAGTGACGCTGATAATTCATTCTAGGAGTGTTCGCTCTCCTCTCTTGTATGACAGCATTTGTATCCCCCTCTTTCTTCTTTGTAAACCCATAAGCTGGCTTTTTTACACCTCTGGATCCTTCACCCTTTGTCAAACGGCCTTCTCTTACTGCCTCTTCTAGGCGGACACCCATTCCTACCATCTCTGTAAAATCACTTAGGGCACTTGCTACCATTCTTTCGTAGTAGAAAACGCCTAGTGTGTTCAGAAAAATTTTAGTCATTTCCTTCTCCTCCATGGGAGGAATCACTTGTGCAGCCACTTCGCGCCATCTCTGCGCATACTCTTTGAACGATTCTTTGTCTCTCTGAACCATGGCCCTAAGCTGGTCACAGTCGGGCGCCATGTCCACATTGTACTTGTATTGTTTAATGAATGCTTCTTCCAAATCATTAAAAGTATGGATGTTGGCGCTGTCTAAACTCATGTACCACTTCAATGTTGCGCCAGTCAGACTATCTTGGAAAAAGTGAATCAGCAGACGCTGATCATCGGTGTGGGTAGACATTCTCCTCACGTACATCACCAAGTGAGCACGAGGGAAAGTGTTGTCCTTGTACTTCTCAAACTCTGGGACCTTGAACTTAACATGCACTTTAACATTCAGGACCAAACACAGCTCATTCACATTCTTCCCAAATAACTATTTTCCCCTAAGAGCCTTCATCTCTCTTTGCATTCTATCAAACTACTCTTGAAAATCATCCATTCTGTCATAAAGACCCAAGTCTTCACTCGGCGGAGGGAAAGGACGACACATATCTTCATTGACAAACGGAACCAAATTCACCAAAGGAGGTGCAGCAGGAACGGTATGCACCACAGGAGGTGTTGGAGTAACAACATTTTGGATCACTGGAGCATCTTAGGGGCCCAAATTGAAACCTTCAGGTGCAAAATGCTCTGGTATTCCCCATGGATAACCCTGAGGCATACGGTTTTGAACAACAACCGGAGTGGCGGATACAGGAACAGTCGGAACTTCAGCATTTTCCCTTGTTGGTTGAGGTTGAACACTCGGTGGCTGATTCTGAGCAACCACCAGAGCTTCCATCAGAGTAATCAAGTTGGCCAATCCAGCCTTCAAAGCAGAAACTTCTTCGTGCAACTCGCGATTCTCCTGTTCCAAGTTGTCCATCTTCTTTTTGAAATTAGCCCGAGTGTTATAGTGATGAGTCAGTTTGCTGAACGAAGTAAAAAGCTGGGTAAGGCACCTGGATATGCATAATAAATGCAAGAAATATGTGCAATATGATGCATTATATGCAATGCATATGATTATTTTTACTTTATCATTTAATATTTCAAGGGATTTAACATTTATACACATATTGCAAACATCAAAATAATAACGCATTTGAAATACTGAAAAAATTTTATTATAATAACTTCAAAATGGATTACAAGTTTCAATGATCCCAAGTACAAGATGAAAATACAATCTAAAAATCCTGAGAAAAAGAACTGATGGAAATAAATTTGTACGTTGGCGCTTCCCTGTGAGCCTGGCAATCTGAGCCCTCAACCTCTGGTTTTCTTCCATATACCTGATGGCAACTTCCTTCCAATCATCTGAAGCGGGAAGTGAGTAATCAGCACCTGTTTGAGGCTTAGGAGAAAATAAATTCCCTTGCCTCTCCATAGACTCCACTGCTCGACTCTCAAGGATCTCGATCAAATCATCTTTCTCCCTCAGGTCTGCTATGTAGGAACTCTCTAAAGTCTGGAACTTGTTCTTCCAAGCATCCCTTTCCTGTTGCATCTTAACCAAAGCAAGCTACAGCTCCTCTAGATCATCTAATAAGGGAGGAGTGGTCTTCACAAATAGATCAGGCATGGGTGTCTCCCGAGTATACGGCATCTTCAACTTAATGGCTCTCGATCGGACCCACTGAAGATATGGCTCCAAAGAAACAAAACCCCTAGGTCCCAAATCCTTCCTATTCTTCTTATGAACGTGATGCCAGGCCTTCACAATCTGCTCCCTAGCTTCCCTGTAGTCTTCCCCTTCCTTCAGAAAGAAACTACTCAAACGAATAGTGTTTGGTTTATCCCTCATCGGATAACCAAGTTGTCGCCGTGCAAGAATAGGGTTATAGTTAATTCCTCCCTTTGTACCAACAAGAGGTACATTGGGGAAACTACCATAACTGTCAATAATCTCCACATCCTGGTAAGCTCGATGATACCAATAAATATCCGAGTGAGTAAGTGCCATGATCTTAGGAGCCCAACGGGGTTCCTTCTTGACATCTAAAAAAGCATCAGACTGAGGCATATGAGAGATGAACCACCGGTACAACAAAGGCATGCAACAGATAATCATTCCCCCATGATAGGAACTTCGAAGATGAACAGAGTAATAAGCATCACCCAACAGTGTAGGAACCGGGTTTCCAATCATGAAAATCTTGATAGCGTTAATGTCGACAAACTTGTCCACATTAGGGAATAAGAATAATCCATAAGCAAGTAAAGCGAAGATGGCCTCAAAAGCAATCGTACTCTTCATCCTGGCAAAGTAACGAGCTTTCTCTAATAAGAATTGAGTTAGTAATCCTATAATCCCTCCTTTGGTATTCATATGGGCTTCCATCTCAGACTTCCCCAGATGAATCAAAGTAGCAATCTCATGTGGTTTTGGCTCACCCTACGAACCAGTAAAAGGAACACGATTGGTAACAGGTAAATCCAATAGATAAGAATACTCCTCCAGTGTAGGCATCAACTAATAATCGGGAAAAGTAAAGCAGTGATACACCAGATTATAGAACTGGACCAAAGTTGAGAGAATACCTTCCTTCATCTTCAACTTCATGAGAGGAATAATGGATCCATACTTCTTCCGAAAGTCTGCAGGACACTCAATCTCTGGAATTAGACTGATCAACTCATCTATCTTGGGATCCTTGAAATTGTATTTCCCGGTCTTTCTCTTTCTAGAATCCATGGTTAAAAGCACCTGAGATATTCACAAATAGTCAACCTTTAAATCCCTTGAAATATTGTTTTCTTCCAAATATGCTTATGATTGCATGGGTGCATGATGCAACAATCACACACAAGATCACACATATAGGGTTCATAAGTTCAACGTCACGAGCATGAGGTCGAAGGTACTACCCATAAGGTATTGGTCTAAAAAGTTATCACCTTCCGAACAAGGTTCTAGAGGTTCCCAGAGTCTACATCCTTCCTTCGGATATTACCAACTTCCCTATTAACTAGGTAATTAGTAATATTCTCAAGAAAGACTCGTCCGAGCGTAGTATCGCGTGACAACTATTTCCGGATTACTCCGTCATAGCTTCCGCACTACACCTAAAAGGCCAAGATGGGTTTGGTATTCTACGGTCCTCAATTTCAGCAGGCTCCCAGGTCGAAAGCAGTATGTCTTCCCGATTACTCGGTAAACGACACTATAGTCAAAGGAGCCTCCACTGAGTGGGGGATCTCATGCCTCATTTTTGGGGATTACTCCCTCAAAGTTAACATGACTATACTTCCCGTCCTATCTTAAAGTTTTCCCAAGTCCGGGTATAGGACTTATGAGTAATCACCAAGCACCTTGAAAACCAGGAAAATCCAAACAAACATATATACAAAATATAACACATAAACAACATTAACACATATACAGATATAAACAAAGATAGGCTCAACCCACTTAGGGATGGACCAGCAAGAGGTCAATCTTTCCCCAGTGAAGTCGCCATTTTTCTGTAGCGGTAGAAATTTTTCACGACTAAGCCATTGGATTGACTAGACTTTATATAAATAAATAAAAATCGCCACCGCGCTTTATTGTTTCCAAAGGAATGGGAAAAGAGTGAATAACCCAAAAAATGGGGAAAGATTCAAGGTAAGGGGGTTGGTTATGCAAAGGGAAGGTATTATCACCCTAAACATCTACGGTACTCCGCAGGAACCTCTTTGAAAAATCTGTATATTTTGGCTATATAAAATGTGTTGTATATAAAATGGATGTTGGAGGTGAGAAAAGAAATATTTTTTTTATGATTTTTGCATCCGTCGCGGTTGCGAACCTTTAGTGCCTACGTACCACCTTTCGTGCAATAGGGGATCAGGATACACGTAGTTCCTCTTTTAAAAGTTTGAAACATAAGTGTGTTAGTTGATTTTAAGAGATAAGACATCATCGTCATTGTCTGTGTGGAAAACATACTTACTATCCACAATCATGAGAAAGGAGAATTTGCATCATCTCAAAGTGGAGGATAATGGCTTGGATTTAAAAATCAACAATGCCTCACTCAACACCCAAGTGGAAAATATCTTACTTCACTATATATCGTAGAAGTAAAGTTGTTTGTATCACTACAAGGATTGACAAGAGTCTAATCTTTTAAGAAAAAAAGTATAAAGATAAAAAAAAAACAAAGTGGCAAAATAGTTTGAAATGAGATTGATTGACTTTTAGTTTTCTCACAAAAAGTGTCAAAGTATTATTAAATTAATTGAAGTTTATTGATGAAAATGTTTTGAAAATGCATGGACCTAAGTCCAAGTTTATTATGAAAGTGTTTCAAGTTTCAAAACAAGAAGAGTTTTCAAAAGGAGGGAGAAGATTTTTGAAATTAAAGAAGATGGGAGGAGTAGAAGAGGCTATCCTAAAGCATAAGGTAAGATTTAAGGGTAAGGACCATCTAACCAACAAGAATCCAAAAACTTGACATTATGAGCCAAGATAAAATTTCCATTCTTTGGATTGAAACCAAGCAGGCAAAGATACTAGACCTCTTCAAATGCATTAAGTCTTCACAAAAATTGGGCAGAGTAACGGTTGTATACGAGTGAATTCTAGATTACAAACAAAGGATGTAATCACAAAAACAAACAAGCAACCCAATGTCTTAAGGTAAACCTCAAGAGCTCCAGACAAAATAATCAGATAAGATCACAAGGTCTCCAAGATAGGCTAAGGTTTCTAATCCTAAGTCCAAGAAAAAGTCCCATGCTCCATAATGCCAAGGGTAGTAACCAAATAGTCCAAGTACCATTAAAAGTTTTTTAGGGTTTAAGTTGATTATGAAGTATCTTAGGAAAAGAAAAAGAAAAGCTCAAGTGAGCAAATTAAAAATGGTAAGAAGATAAATGCTCAAATGAGCAAAGATGAAAATGGCATGAAAATGAAAAATGCTAAAAAATAAATAGTACATAAAGCATAAAAGAATAAAGGCATAAAATAAACAAGTCAATAATTAGTGGTTAGTTGGATGACCATCTTGAAACTTGCATTTGGAACTCATTAGAGGAATGGTAGAACCAAAGCCTCCACACAACAATTTGCATTTGCTTTTTGTCAAGTATATCATCCATTTGGAATTCTCATAAGTACCATTTAATGATCAACAATGTTTAAGTGATCCGCGTTCACCAAAAGTGTTGTAGATCCATTAGAGGATTGGTAGAACCAAAGCCTCCACACAATAAATCTCAAGGTTATTGGATCAAAGAGATCATATTAACATACTTGGGCTTGCAATCATAAGTTTGGGCCACAAATGATCATTTATTCGAATCGGGACAAAATTTAGCGCTATGTTAAGCAATCGTAAGTGGACTTATATAGAAGTCGCACCTATTTTGAGGTCGGTCAATAGCAATCTATGCACCATTTATTTTGAGACATGATATAGAGATCATGCTCCAACAACACTTAGTGCAATAAGAAGGGGATGAGATAAAGATGAATTAGGATAAAAAGAGAAACCATATTTGAATTAATATTTAATCAAACTATTATTAAAATCATTCATCCATTTTTTATGGAGTTAAACTCAACACCATGGATCCAATGATGTTAATAAAGCCATGATCAAAGAAATCAACCCAAGACAGACAGAAAATAATCACAAAATAATATCATATTTAATACATTAAAAGGTTTAAAAATGTTTTTTAAAAAAAGGAAAAAAATGAGGAAAATATCAATTATATTCAAATTAATTAAGAAATGAAAAATAAGACCTTAGAAAAATCAGAAAAGAGGCCAAGTAATTTTACAAAAATTTTGGGAATTTTTAAAAGTCAGAAACTATTTTTTAAAATTAAAATAAATGGGTAAAATAAACAAAAAATGGTAAAAAATAGTAAATTAAAAAACAAAAATAAAATAAGGTCACCAATATTTGTCACAATATCATTGGATCATTCCATAATTTTTTCAGAATTTAAAAATGTATAAACGTATTTTTAAACATTTTAAACAAATCAAATAAGTGTAAAATTTATAAAAAAATACCAAAACACAAAATTAAATTGTGAAAAAATAAAAATCAGAAAGAGAATAATCAAAAATATTTTTCATAATTTTTTCAGATTTTTTGGATTAAAAATGAATTTTCTATGATTTTTTGAAATTTAAAACAATTAAAATATAAAAATCAGAAAAAGAAAATAAAAGTAAAAGATGTGGACCATTGGATGAGAGTCAAAACGTGTTAGTAATCAAATCCAAGGGATCTTGCGCGCTGTGCATATCATGGTCTTTAATGAATAATGTACAGAATCAATAATAAAATCAGAATTTGAAAAATACATATGGCGCGCCTTCATTGGTTAGAAGATGACACGTTGGTCATCTTCAACCTCCAGCCATCACGAATTGCAGGTCTCTCAAACTGTAAAATCAGAAGCTCGGACCTATGTCATTCGTTTCGTCGCTTCAAGACGAAGACAACCATACCCTCGCGCCAAATTTATATAAACTGTAGCTCAAGCAATTTGTAAAGAAAGTTTTGAAAAGGGATTTGAAAATTCATGGCCAAAACGTGTTTCCAGTTAAAGGAAAGTGTTGCGACTAGAACCAGGGAAATGAGAGCATCACAGTGATACCAAAGTTTTGAAGAATTGATGAAGTAATCTACCTATTGAAGTTGAGTTGCAGAGATCTGAAACTGGACTTCTATGGAGCAATATAAGGCACGATTCTTGAATGTAATTATGGTTAGCTTCAGGGAAGATCAAGGAAGGTGAATTGAGGGGAAAATGGATTGAAAAAGGCTTGAGAATAGAATTTGAAGTTGCTGAATTCTGGGTTGTGAAGCAAGTTTAGCAGGGTGATTCTGGCTATCTAAGCTTGGGAAATTGAATGGGGGATGACCCTCTATTTATAGGGAAGCAAATGGGATCAAAAAGATTAGCAAATGATGTGTTTTGGAGGGAATTTGTGTGGGTTTGCATCATGAAAAAGTGTGACTCAATCTTGATCAAAACTCAGCCAAATCATGTGTTTCATGATGCTAATCACTTCTGGAAAGTTGCTAAACATGATTAGAAACAAAAACGCGTGGAAATCTTGTGATTAAAAGCCAAAACAAAGATTTCAAAATTCTGACTTTGTGCAAAATTCAGTTTCAAACTACCAAATTCAAATCCATGGCATTTCCACCTCAAGGGGTCTTAGGGCATAATTCTTGATGCTTTGAAAAGATGAGGTTACAAGCTTTGCAATGGAAAAAGAATGGAATCAAATGGATGCTTGTGCTGAAAGTTACATGGAGTCAAAGTTGAAGAAAAAGAGTTGACTTTCCATACTTAGAAATATTTCAAATTCTTCTTTAAAAATGACCTATAATCCTTTGCACCCAAACATGGCCTTCCACTTAGAATTTTCTCTTGACCAAAAAATATGGAATGAAGTAAATCTCTTGAATGACATTTTGCAATTTGAACCACTCAAAATCTCCAAAAATTGAGCAAGTTATGACTTGTTGAAGTTGGCTAAAAATCATGAAATAGCCTATAATCTTTTGCATTCTTAAGTAAACTTACATCCATTTTCTTACTTTGAACATAAAATAAGGAATGAAGTACACATCCTTAATATCATCATGAAAAAATAATGGGATCAAGGTGATAAAAATTGACCAAGTTATGACCATTTGAAGTCACATATGGAAAATTGGGGATTCATCTGGGTGACTTGTAATCTTTCTTCTTCACCAAGTTCCTTCCACATGAAAATTCCTTGGAACTTTTGAAGTGATTTGTTGGAAAGTATTTGAATAAAAGGATGTTTTTGCAATCACTCAAAAATACCAAAAGATGAGAAATATATGCTCCTTTGAAGTCCAAAACCCTAGCCTCTTGATCAAGAGAATGCTTTGAGGAACTTTGCCAAGTTTGAACAAACTTTTTGTGCCAATATTCTTTATTTATGAATAGAAATTATTGAGGGTTATTATGAGGACTCGTGGCCACCAAAACCACTTCCATACCAATTCTTCCAAAACAACTTCAATGGTAAGCTTTGAATTTCTCAAGCTATTGACTAGGGCATGGAAATAAACTCATGAACCCATGAAGCAACTTGCTAAACCTCATTGCCTTTACCTACATTTTTAACAAGTAAGACAAGCCAATATTATATTTTGTTAATTAGATAGAAAATCAAAGCAAAATATCCATGATCACAAAATAAAACAATTCAAGGTGCTTGGTAACTCCTCAAAAGAGCAAAGCTAAAGATAGGGAGAAGAACCAAAAACCCTAATATGATCTTGTTATGATTGAAACAATATGGTATGATGAAGGAATCTTAGGGGCAAAAATTGGAGTACAACAGTAGTGTAGGGCTTGTGATAATTCTTTGGAGAATTCAAGACTGCCCATATACCGTTCCCTAGTGCATTTAAAGCCCCGTCGAACATGAGTGTCCAAAGCGCCCCTGGCTCGGGTCCTTCGTCAGGTCCTGGTATTTCATAGTCACCTACAACCATGACATCTTCATCTGGAAAGTCGAACTTCATAAGTTGATATTCTGGAAGCGGTTGGTGAGCTAGATGATCAGCTAGTATACTACCCTTGATGGCCTTTTGAGTGACATATTGGATGTCATATTCTGATAGTAGCATCTGCCATCGGGCAATTCTTCCCGTAAGAGCCAATTTTTCGAACACGTACTTTAAAGGATCCACTCTCGATATAACCATGTGGTGTGGGTTAACATATATTGCCTTAACCTCTTAGTAGCCCAAGCCAAAGCACAACAAGTTTTCTCGAGGAGCGAGTACCTGGTTTCGCAGTTAGTAAATTTCTTGTTGAGGTAGTAAATCGAATGCTCTTTTCTTCCTATCTTGTCTTGCTGTCCAAAAACACAACCCATCGATCCTTCGAGCACTGTCAGATGCATGATGAGTGGTCTTCTGGGAACTGGTGGCATTAGGATCGGTGGTTCTTGCAGATATTGTTTTATTGTCTCGAAGGTTGTTTGGCAATCATCATTCCATACTACTGTTTGATCTTTTCATAATAATTTAAATATAGGCTCACATGTAGCTGTTAGATGCGATATGAACCTTGAGATGTAATTCAATCGCCCTAAGAAACCACATACTTTCTTTTTTGTCCTTGATACTGGCACCCCTTATATAACTTTTACTTTGTCGGGGTCCACCTCGTTACCACGTTGACTTACAATGAAACCCAATAACTTGCCTGATCTGACGCCAAATGTACATTTATTCAGATTCAACCTTAGTATGAACTTACACAGTCACTCTAATAACTTTTGTAAATGTATGATGTGTTCCTCCTCCGTATGGGATTTGGCGATCATATCATCTATGTACACTTCAACCTCCTTGTGAATCATATCATGGAATAGTGTGACCATGGCCCTTTGGTAAGTTGCCCCTGCATTTTTGAGACCGAATGACATTGCTTTGTAGCAGAAGGTTCCCCAAGGTGTCATGAAAGTAGTATTTTCCATGTCTTTGGGTGCCATTTTGATTTGATTATAGCTTGAGAAACCGTCCATGAATGAGAATACTGAGGCTTGAGTCGTGTTATCTACCAGAACATCTATGTGAGGTAACGGGAAGTCATCCTTGGGACTTGCTTTGTTTAGATCTCGATAATTCACACACATGCGTACCTTGCCATCTTTCTTGGGTACCGGCACAATGTTAGCTATCCATGGCGGATAATCTACCACTTCTAAGAACCCTGCGTCAAACTGTTTAAGAACCCCATCTCTAATCTTGCTAGACATATCCGGACGAGTTCTTATGAGTTTTTGCCTAACTGGAGAACAACCTTCTTTGAGAGGTATTCTATGCACCACAATGTATGTATCTAACCCTGGCATGTCCCTATAGGACCAGGAAAATATATCCACATACTCATGCAAAAGCTTGATCAACCTCTCTTTGACCCTCTGCTCTAACATTGCCCCTAACTTGATTTCTTTCGGGTCTTCCTATGTGCCTAGATTAATGGTCTCAATAGCCTCTTGATACGGTTGTATGTTGTCAGCCTTTCGCTTTATTTCCCTTTCCATTTCCTCCGAGAGTTCAAGATCTTCATCACCTTCCTCTTCGTCTTGGTTGATAGGAGCATCAAAATTATATCGGATTGAAACAGTAACATTATCGGTGGTTTTGGGCATGGATCTGCATGTTTATCATGTTTTGGTGCAGAATTTAGTATATGAATTTTGAAAACGTATATGAAAAGAAAGTATTACCATTTTTAGATTTAAGAGATAAATGCAAGAGAAAAACAAGGATCTTAATTGAAAATAAAATATAATTTTTATTAATTGTAAATATTGTCTAAAACAAAACGGGGGAACCCTTACAAGAAACCCCTATGTCTCGGGCTTGACATAGGTTCTTTTAAAACAAGAAAAATTACTTAGGAAAGAAAAAGATCTCGGGAATCTCCACGGCTGTCCAGCTTTTGAGTTCTTCTCCTAGGGTGCATTCTCGGATGAAGTCAATTGCCCTTTTGGTGTTGACTTTGTTGGATATCATCGCCACATGTCCGCCATGCTCTACTCCCTTGTTGACAAAGGTATCTTGGATTGGAGGAAACCTTGATTTACCCTTCAGAGTAGCTTTTGATAGTTCATATCCCAAACCGAAGTGATTCTTCTTCTCGGGAATTTTCGGGAGCTTTCCCAACCTTTCGAGGCACCACCCTCCATTTTTGTTTGCAAATATCTCCACGAGGTCACCTTAGGCTTATTATTTTTCTCCACTGGTAAAGTCACCATTGAAGCAACTTCCAGGACTTGGAATGGGGTGGCTATACAATCTTCGTTGACACTAATATATCGGTACGATTCGATGTAACTTACAAAGATTTCCTTCTCACTGTCGATTACGATTAATTTCCCTTCCACTAAGAACTTTAACTTTTGATGTAAGGTCGATGTAACTGCCCCTGCTACATGAATCCAAGGTCTCCCTAGTAAGCAAGTGTATGTCGGCTCTATATCCATGACTTGCAACGTGATATAAAAGATATGTGGCCCAATTTTAACTGGAAGGTCCACCTCTCCCAATACCGAGCTTTCAGAATCGTCAAACACTTTTACTGTTGTAGAGCTTAGCCTCATCACAATGTCATCTAATGTTAGCTTCATCAGACTTGATTTTGGCAACATGTTGAGGGCAGAGCCAGTATCAGTGAGTACTCTGGATAGGCTGGTGTTGTATCCCAAAATTTGTCCTCCTATTTTTATTCAAGGCATACTCATTAAGGTCCCCAATTGCTCAAGGTTGACCAAGAATTGATCAGATAAATTTTCCTCCTAAGCAATGGCCTTTCAATTAGATTCACTTTTCACCAAGATGTGTGAGCTCCAAAGTTTCAAATGATTTCCATGACATCCTAGACGCCTCAACATAACGGCCTAACTGAAGAAAAAAAAGAAAACAAGGGTATGTCGAAAGCTGAGAATATGCCTAAAAGCTTTTGGGTTGAAGCAGCTTCGACAGCAGTATGATGCCCAACGAAGCACTAGGATCGAAGGAAGGATAGTTCCAAAGAAAGTGTGGGGAGGCTTTTATGAAGTCTTCAATTGGAAGATATAGTAAATAGCGTCATCGAAGGGTTCATTTTTGAACCATGGAAATGTAAGATATTTGAAGCATTACTTGGAAGGCACACTTTGATTGCCATGTTGGTTGAATTGGCGCTTCGAAAAGAAGAAGATTTTGAATTTGAAAGATTTGATCTTATAATTCGAAGGACATGCATGTACCTGGACAGGTGGGGAAGAAGTTGGATGATTGAAGTAAAGTCTTGATGCTCATAGGTTATCCTTCGATTGGTGCATACAAGACGTATTCACCAATCGAAGATGAACTAGTAAGCAGTAAAGATTGTTCTTGCAGATGAAAGCAAAGGGTGAGAGTGGAGTCAAAGTTCAGTTTGAAAAGAATATGAACAAGTTGATACTTCCACTGGTCGAATCGAAGAACTACCTGCACAATCGTGATCGAAGAATGATAACCAGAATGAAGCTTCGACTGGTCGAATCGAAGGACCACCTGCTCAATTGTGTTCGAAGGAAAGAACAAAACGAAGCTTTGACAGGCCAAGATGAATAGGTGTTTGAATTAAAGGAAAGGAGATCGAAAGGAACAAGAACTAAGTTCGATTAGGCTGATTGGATAGTTTTTCAGATCAAGCAACTAAGGCAGATAGTGACTCAATCAAAGAAGCCATAATGATGAGGCCTTGAACAGTTCGAATTAGAACTCAGAGCCATCGAAGAACAAAGCTTAGGAGCATTGGAAAGAATCAAGATGTGAAAAGTTGAAACGAACACCTAATGGGATGAAAGCTGTCCAGGTTCACTCAAAGCCCAAAATGGTAGAAAATCATCAAAAATGGCAACTTGTTAAATCTTTCGATTTTGCTTTCAAAGCCATGGTCTATCAAAGTTCCACACACAAGAAGTTGCCTCAGAAAATAGATCAAATTCTCAAAATATCACGAAGGGATCAACATTTGAAACACACTTTGCAGGCTCCTCTAGTACAAACGAATACAAGCCCTCCTCGACACTTAAAGCATCCCAAAACTGTAGATCGAAGCATATCGGCCATAGGTATAATTTTGAGATTCAATATTTTGATCTAAGCGTATATGTGTGTCCTAATGTGTTTGTGTGTGTTTATGATGAAGTGTTAGACATGTTATAGTCCTCACATGCGAGCCCTAATGTCAGGATAATGACCTACCATTATTAGGGCATTTGAAACTGATTCCTTCGAATCTCAAAATCCAGGCGTCTCTTTCCTTTTGGCTTGTGCAGTGCGCGTGTGTTGATTTTGAATTTTATATATATATATATATATATATATATATATATATATATATATATATATATATATATATATATATATATATATATATATATATATATATATATATATATATATATATATATATATATATATATATATATATATATATATATATATATATATATATATATATATATATATATATATATATATATATATATATATATATATATATATATATATATGATTTGTTTTACTAATATAATGTTATGATTTTATTTGTATCAATGAATGAATAAACAACTCAGATGGTAAAGGGGAACATGTGTAGTGGAAAGGGCCTGGGTTCGATACCCAGGTCGTGTATTATGTTTTTTCTAATAATTATCTTGCAGATCCAGTGTGCTGCGTTTCAAACACATTCCATGCGCCTTCAAGCTCCAGCCAATGGATGACAAGGAGATCAGATCCAATGCCCCAGGAGTACCACCTCATATGGACCCTCGATGTCCAATAGCACAGGATCCCTAAGTGGCCTGGGCTTAGTTTCATTTGGGCTAAAAAAAAATCCAATTCACACCTCCTGTTACTTTTACTATCCTGGCCCATTTAGTTTTGCTTTTAATTGTTTTTTTATAACATTGTAAAATCAAATAAAAAAATCACAAAAAATATTAGGTTAGTATTTTCTCAAATAAATTAATTTTGTAAATTAATTGATTAATTATTTTAACCCTTTTCTTAATTTAAAAATAAATAGACTTAGGATTTTAAATTAAATTTCTTTCCATGGTCAAAAACAAACAAAAATATTTCATTTTTCTTAGGATTTTTAGACGCATTTTTAATTCGGCGTATTATTATCTTTCGCATTCTATTTTTTATATTATTGTACCTGCTTCCTGGTTGTAGTAGTTTAAAGTAGGACTTTTATTATTTCTGCTTTATTCCCCATTTTTGGACATGTAAAAATTCCCCCTCCCCGAAGCCATGTAATAGTTAGGATTTACATTTTTGCACTTTTAATTACTGCAAATTATTAACTGTTTAGATGTATGCTAATTAGTATTGCATTACAAGAATTAAAAATAAAACACTAGCAAACTTAACACAAGACTAAAATAACTGAAAACAACACAACTGCACATGCGCACTTCTAGTGTATCCCACTTCGGTAGCCTTCGGAAAACAGTCACAACTCTCGAAACGTGAGAGACTTTAGTGGCTACCCTCCGGCTTAAAGATCATAAGTCCCTCGATGACCCTCTCGATGTTGCCTCGGTAAAAATGATCTTAAAGCCCTAGGATAGTTACTAAGGTTTCTTGCCCAGTTGCCTTTGTAACTATAAATGTCCCTTCGAATGTCCCTCAAACATCTAACTACTAGGGCTACCTACTCACTAATAGTAGGATAATATTGTCTAAAGGAAAAGAGAAAAAGAACAATCCTTTCGAGTAAAGTAGATAGCTGTTAGATGCTTGCTCAAACAAATTTTTACACTTACATAAAACAACTTTCAAAAACATTTTCAAAATGCTTTATCAACACTCTTGAGGACAGTTACAAGAGTTATCATAAAGCAAACTGCCTTACTATTGGCATTTCAAAAATACTTTTCAAAACACACAAAGCACAAGGTCTTTCAAAATGTGCTAAGCATCTAAGAGCCCGTAGATAACTACGGATGAAAAGGATGCTAACACCTTTCCTTTCCATAATCTACCCCCTTACTCAGAAAACTCTCGAAATGTCTTTTTTTTGTTCTTTTCACCCTTTCCTTTGTTGGATAAAAGAAAAGTCGGTGGCGACTCTTGTTTACTGCAAAATTTGTGAATACAAATGCAAAACCAGTATAATAGTCGGTTCTGCCACCGTATCACAGAACTGGCAACTCTGTTGGGGATTTTCTAATAAAAGTGGGGTTACCTTAGAGTTTAGTTCATTTTAAATTGCTTTACATTGTGTGTTTGTATGCTTTAACTTTGAGGGCTTGTTTGGCTTGTTACTAAAAGATCCTACACCCGGATCTGGGGCACATTTTAGGTAAGCAACAATAGATCGTGGAGACTGTACGGCATAGACCGATATGGTTAAAGCGATAGCTGCATTAGTATGACACATTTGTTGGTACCGGTATCCCTTGTGTTAAATTGAGGAGAATACGGGGTCGTTGTATGGTGTCATAAAGCACTAACGGACCTTAGAACCTTAGTCGAACAAACTTGGACATTAGAAAGTAGTGAGATAGCCAGCCTCGATATAAAGCTGAGGATTGGTTGATACTCAATGCTACACTCATTGAGATCAGACTTTAAAGATATTTCGGCCGCGAGAAAAGATCGCATGAGTTGAAACAATGTCTGATAAAGAAAGATCAGTGATATTGAGACTCCTTAGAACCCGATTACTTTTTCTAAGACAGGTTGAACCAACTAAACTTCAAGAGGATACTTACCTATAAACCCCATGCAAGCCTAAACCTAATGTCTTGTGTGATTTTCTTGCGTGTGATTAAATTGTTCAAGCATAACATCATGCATCATGACATAAATTTTCATTTCACTAACCATTTCAAGGACCAAGTGAATTTATCTTGGTTCAGTTTTGCAGATCATGGCTTCCGTTCATAGAAATACCATCCAAATTAGCTTTGTGAGAATACCTCTCTATCTCAAAGAACTAGTATCAAGGGTTCCTGAGACTTCTTCGTTCACCAAGAAATATGGTCGACTTCTCAACTTGGTTACCTCAAACTTTGATGAGAAGATGATGGGTGTACTCTTTCAGTTCTTTGACCCCAAACACCATTGCTTCACATTTTCCGATTATCAGTTGGTACCCACCATGGAAGAGTTCTCTCAATTATTGGGTGTACCTATTCAGGATCAGATGCCTTTCACCGGTTTAGAGGAGGCTCCAAAGCCAGAGGTCATTGCATTAGCCTTGCATCTGAAATGGTCTAATATTATATCCAACTGGGAAAAAAGAAGCGGAGTTAAGGGTTTCCTAGTCAAGTTTCTATTAGAAAAGGCTCAATTGTTTTGGGATGATTTGGATTTCCAAGCTTTCGAAGAAGTCCTAGCTCTTCTAATCTATGGGTTAGTACTGTTCCCTAATCTGGACTTACTCATAAGGTTTTTCTCTCCCGTAACCCTGTGCCTACTTTTCTCGGAGATATCTTATATTCCATTCACACTCGTACAATGAAGAGAAGAGGGGTTCTTATGTGTTGCATACAATTGTTGTCTAGTTGGTTTATGTTGCACCTTCCCCAATCAATATTAAAGAACGAATAAGGTTCGGGTTGGTCGCAAAGGATAATGTCACTTTCTCACTCGGATATTCTTTGGTACTCTCGGTCTATGGGAGATATTTCTATCATTAACCGTTGTGGGGAATTTCTTAATGTCCCACTCCTCGGCATTAGGGGAGGTATCACTTATAATCCTTCTCTGGCTCTACGACAATTCAGTTATGCTCAAAGGGATGGTCCCCATGATATGCTTATCCAAGGCATTATGTTCAACTACGAGGATGATGTTCAAGGGTATCATCAAAGGTTCGTACGAGCTTGGGGAATGGTAAACAAGGTTGATAGAAAGGCTTTGGGGCACAAGAATTCCATCCCTATGGAGCCTTATATCAGATGGGTACGAGCTCGTGCCCAAAACCTCATGATGCCATATACAACCATCTTACTGGTGATTGTGGAACCTGTCATTGAAGAAGATGTTCCTTATACAGTTCTCCATCCTGACATGCCCACTGATCTTAAAGAGTTACAGAGGTCCTAGATTCAGTTGAAGGAAGAACGAGACACCTTTAGAGATTAATTCTACACCAGTGAGAGGAAAGTGTTGGAGCTCACAAAGTAACTTCACAAAGAGGAAAGTCTTAATGTCTACCTCGGCACAAAGAGGAAGAGCCCATGGGAGATTTGATTCTTATATTTTAAGAGTTTTTAATTTTCAATTGTAAGCCTCAAAGGCAGTTGTAATTTGAATTTAACTAATAAAATCTTTGTTTCATTTTGGTTTACAAATTTAAATTTCCCGAAGTCCTTGAAAACGTTGCATAAACATTATCATGCATATCATTACATTAAGTAGGTATTTCAAGACAAGTTTCTTATCTTTTCGTTGTTTATTTTAGCAAAAAGAAATGGATCTTGAACAAACAGTTAAGGATCTTCAAGCAAAAAATGCTCAATTCCAACAAATGTTCCTGGCTCTGGCAAAGGGACAAGAAGATCTGAAAGCTCTCATCATCAAAGAGAAGAAGAAGAAGGCAAAGAAATCGGTCGTCATCTTGAATATAGGAAGAAGGTTTAGAGGACCAGCCAAGTGAGCTCTAGATTTTGCAACCCTGTCAAATGAGGGGGACAATCAAGAAGAGAAGCCAACATAAGAAAACAATAACTCAGGGACTGATGAAGAAGAAGTTGATTACTTTGAGGAACAATATCCTCCTACTGATGATAAATACAAGCGGCTGGAGGATAATCTTAATGATATGGAAATTCAGAGGGTACCTGGTCTAGATTTTGAAGAGTTAGGGTTGGTCTCTGGAGTGGTCATTCCCCAAAAGTTCAAAGTTCCCATCTTTGTGAAATATGACGGGGTTTCGTGTCCTAAGCTGCACCTAAGATCCTATGTTAGGAAGATTCAACCTCACACTGCTGATAGGAATTTGTGGGTGCATTTTTTCCAGGAAAGTCTATCACGAACTCAATTGGAGTGGTTCTATCAGCTTGAGGGAACCAACATTCATAACTGGGAGGATTTGGCTGATGCTTTCTACAGAAAGTACCAATACAATGCTAACCTCGCTCCAACCCGTACACAACTTTAAAGTATGTCTATGGGTTCCAGCGAGGGTTTCAAATATTATGCCCAGAAGTGGAGAGATCTTGCGGGAAGAGTCTGTCCTCCTCTGTCTAATAGAGAGATGGTAGATATGTTCTTGGGTACTTTGTCTGGCCCATTTTTCAACCACTTGATTGGAAGCTCTTCAGCTGGGTTCACTGAGCTGATATTGACTGGGGAACAAGTAGAAGCGGGTATCAAGAGTGGTAAGATTCAGAGGGATGTATCTTCAAGTACAATGAAGAAACCCTTCACTGGAAAGAAAGAGGTCAGTGTTGCTTATGGCCAGAGAAATCAAAGCAAAACTGAACATCGTCCGGCGGTAGGAGCTGTGATAATCTCCAACCCTGCATCAAATCAACAACAAAACAATTAGCACAGACAGGATGCGCCCAGAAGACAGTTCACCCGAATCAACATGTCCTTATCTCAGGTTTTTCCACACATGTTAAAGTCCAATCGGCTTACTCTAAAGGAGGCTCCTAAAAATCCAAATACTACATCTCCCCGATATAACCCAAATGCTCGATGTGCCTACCACTCTGATAGTCCATGGCATGATACAAATGGCTGTTGGACTCTGAAGAACAAAGTGCAAGATCTCATTGAGGCAAAGGAGATTGAGTTTGACCCTCCGGAGACCCATAATGTAATAACTGCACCAATGCCCAAGCATGGCCAGGGTGTCAATGATGTTGATGACAACATGTTCATTCCTTCTATTGATGAGCTAGTTACTCCTCTACTGATTGTTAAGAAGAATCTGTTATGAGCCGGTTTATTTCCAGGCTGTGGTGAAGGTTTCCACCTGCGTATGTCTCTACCCAATGGTTGCTTGTTGTTAAATATAGGTGTCCAGCGCCTGATGAACAATAAAGAAATTATGTTTGAGAAAGTTCCCTCTACAAAAGTTCTGTGTGAAAACATTTCAATAATTACCATTTCCGACAATACTCCCAAGGTCTCCTCCAAAAGACCCGTCAAGATTACATTTGTTCCTAAGGTTTCTCCTTTGATTATCAATTTTCCTGGGTCGATACCATATTCCTCCAATAAAGTTGTTCCTTGGAATTATGGGGTTGACGTTTACTACCATGGCGTCAAGCAAGACCTCTTGGATATTAAAGATGATGTTGTTGAAGATATTGATCCTAAGATCGACAACATTGTTAGGACCAGTAAAATTACTAGAAGCGGAAGGATTTTCTCTCCTGAAATCTCTCTGAAGACTGTTTCTACTCCTTTGGTTATTCCTATTGCCACTCCTGCTGCTACTCCTACTGTCATCCCTGTTGTTATCCCTGTTACTCAGTCAACTAAGACTCGGGGCAAAGAGGTACTGGTTGAGCCTTCCTAGACGGAGGCACCTAAAGAAGCCATTCCTGAAGCCTCCAAACGAGAAATGGAGGAAATTTTGAAGATTATATGAAAGAGTGATTACAATGTGGTGGAGCAATTGGGGTAGACCCCTTCAAAAATTTCAATGTTGGCCTTACTATTATGCTCTGAAGCCCATGCTAAGGCTTTGGTAAAGTTCCTAAAGTCTGCCCATGTCCCTCAAGAGACTTTCGCCGACCAATTCGAGAACTGCGTTGCTAGTTTGACAGTTGACAACAGACTTGGTTTCTCTGATGTCGATTTAACATCCAAAGGAAGAAAGCATAATGATGCCCTACATGTCTCTATTGAGTGCAGGGACACTACCCTAGCTTGTGTTCTGCTAGATACAAATTCATTATTGAATGTCTTACCTAAGAATGCTTTAGACAGGTTGGATCGTGAAGGGCTCACACTGAAGCCCAGTAATATTGTGGTGAGGGCCTTTGATGGTTCCAAGAGAATGGTGCACGGGGAGGTGAACATCCCTATTAAAGTTGGTTCTCAGACTTTTGACTCCACTTTCTATGTGATGGACATTCGCCCGTCTTACTCTTGCTTACTAGGACACCCTTGGATTCATGGGGCCGATGCTATCACTTCCATCTTGCATCAGATGTTAAAATACCCAGTTAATGGAAAGATTGTTACAGTCCATGGCGAGGAAGAATATATGGTGAGCCACCTGAACTCTTTCAGGTATGTTGAGATGGACGACGAGTTCATTGAGACCCCCTGCCAGAACTTTGAGGAGGTTCCTCAGACAATTGCTGCAACCAAGATTGTTATCAATGTTCCAAATATTACCAAACCTCCATTGAAGATGGCTTCTCTGAAGGATACCAAAGCAATAGTCGAAGAAAGTGGGTGTACCATTTGGGGCCAACTCCCTGATATCCCCTACAAGTCCGACAAGTTTGGTTTGGGTTTTACTTTAGGAGCCCAAAGATCTGTTCGTCGTGCTCGCGCCGGAGGACCATCACTATGCATCAACAACCATGGAATCAATGCTTTAGAGGATAGTGACAGTAACTGCGACATGGACAAGTGGATCTTCCCAACTATCAACGGTGGACTCAACAATTGGGAGGCTAAGGATTTTGTCCCCATTACTTTTATTCAGGAGTAATTGTATTTTTATTTTTGGAATATGTAATATTTGAACAATATAAACTCTAAAGCCCTGTGCTTTACCCGAGGCGCAATGGTCTATTTTGTGAGGGTTATTACTTCATATTCATATGTCATTAATAAATCATTGGATGTTTTGCATACAAATTTTATGCTCCCTGTCTTTCTTTTCTGCTTTTAATTTATCAAAATAGTTATGCTCTCTTACACACACCCACATATCAAACTGTAGATCCACACCCACTCTGGATCCCATTGATAACGGTTCTACTATTATCAATTATGACTTTGAAAATATGATCTACCAATCTGAGGACAAAGATGGGGAAGATTATGGAGTACCAGGGGAACTTGCCAGACTGTTACAACAGGAGGAGAGGGCACTACAGCCTCATGAAGAGCCGGTTGAGACAGTAAACTTGGGTATTGAGGAGGAGAAGAAGGAAGTCAAGATAGGTGCCAATCTGGAGCATAGTATCAAAAAGCAGTTAATTCATATGTTACATGACTATGTTGAGGTCTTTTCCTGGTCATACGAAGACATGCCCGGGCTTGACACTGATATTGTGGTTCATCCCCTACCGACAAAAGAAGACTGCCCTCTCGTGAAGCAAAAGGTTCGTCGTATACGGCCAGAGATGTCAGAAAAGATCAAGGCTAAAGTCATGAAACAGTTCAACACCGGTTTCTTAGTTGTTACTTCTTATCCATAATGGGTTGCTAATGTTGTTCCAGTACCTAAGAAGGACGGTAAAGTACGTATGTGTGTGGATTACAGAGACTTGAATAGGGAAAGCCCCAAGGATGACTTTCCGCTTCCCCATATTGATATTTTGGTTGACAACACCGCACAACATAAGGTATTCTCCTTCATGGATGGTTTCTCCGGGTACAATCAGATCAAATGGCACTTAAGGATATGGAGAAAACAACATTTGTCACGCAGTGGGGCACTTTCTGCTACAGAGTTATGCCTTTTAGATTAAAGAACGTCGGGGCAACATATCAGCGTGCCATGGTAGCTTGGTTTCACGATATGATCCATCGCGAGATAGAGTTTTACGTCGACGATATGATAGCCAAGTCTCAGACTGAAGAGGAGCACCTTGATCACCTGCAATAGTTGTTTGAAAGACTGAAAAAGTACAAACTGAGATTGAACCCGAATAAGTGCACCTTTGGAGTAAGATCTGGTAAGATTATGGGCTTCGTTGTTAGCGGAAAAGGTATTGAAGTAGACCCTGCAAAGGTTAAAGCTATACAAGAAATGATAACTCCTTGCACTTAGAAGGAGGTTAGGGGATTCTTGGGACGTCTAAACTACATTTCCATATTCACTTCCCATATAACTGCTACTTGCGAGCCAATCTTCAAATTACTGAAGAAAGACCAAGTAGTAAAGTGGAATGACGATTTCCAGACCGCCTTTGACAAAATCAAGGAATATCTTTAAGAGCCTCTAATTTTGATGCCGCCGGTTGAAGGAAGACCTCTGATCATGTACTTAACAGTGTTAGAGAACTCAATGGGGTGTGTGCTGGGGCAACATGACGAGTCTAGTCGAAAAGAGTATGCAATATACTACCTTAACAAAAAGTTTACTGACTGTGAAACAAGATACTCACTGCTCGAGAAAACTTGTTGTGCTTTGGCATGTGCTGCTCGCCGACTAAGACAATATATGTTAACTCACACTACCTTGTTGATATCTAAAATGGATGTTATCAAAAACATCTTTGAGAAGCCCGTTCTCTCTGGAAGAATAGCAAGATGGCAAATGATCCTGACCGAATATGATATTCAATACACAACCCAGAAAGTAATCAAGGGACGTGTATTAGCTAATCATTTGGCTCATCGGGCTGTGGATGACTACTAATCCATGAATTTTGAATTCCCAATCGAGAATATTATGTTAGTAACTGATTATGAAAAACTTGGACTGGATGAAGGACCTGAAAAAGGATCCTGGTGGACTATGGTTTTTGATGGAGCTTCCAACGCACTCAGCAATGGCATTGGTGCTATGATCATATCTCTCGAAGGCTGACATACTCCTTTCACCGTCGGGCTATGTTTCAACTGTACCAACAATATGGCTGAATATGAAGCATGTATTATGGGTCTCAAAGCTGCTATTGATTTGAGAATCAATTTCCTAAGTGTACACGGAGACTTGGCTCTGGTAATCAGTAAAATCAATGGAGAATGGGACACGAAGCATCCTAATCTCATCCCTTACCGGGAGCATATGCTGACAGTGATTCCATATTTTGAAAATATTCCCCGAGAAGAAAATCAGTTGGCGAACACGCTAGCTACTATGTCATCCATGTTCAAGGTCGGGTGGGATAATGAAGCTCCTCAGATCACCATTGAGAGAATGGATGAACCAGCATAATATTATGAGGTTGATACTGAAGAAGTATTGGACAAACCTTGGTTCCATGAAGTCAAAAGATACCTTGAAGCCCAAGAGTATCCCGAGGGAGCTTTCATCAACGATAAGAAGTTCCTAAGAAGGTTCTCTACCAATTTTTTCCACACCAACAGAATCCTCTACAAGCGCAACCACGAGTCTACTTTGCTTCAGTGTGTGGATGAGAATGAAGCAGAAAAGATTATGGCAGATCTGCATGAAGGCACCTTCGGCACCCATTCTAGTGGGAACATAATGTCTAAAAAGATCCTACGGGTAGGATACTACCGGTCCACTATGGAAGCCGACTATTATCAGCATTCACGAACTTGTTACAAATGCCAGATCTATGCTGATAAAGTACATATGCCTCCGGTTCCTCTAAACGTCTTGACTGCTCCCTGGCCATTCGTAATGTGGGGCATCGATATGATTAGAGAGATTAGACCTACAACTTCTAACGGGCACCACTTCATCCTAGTTGCCATTGATTACTTCACAAAGTGGGTCGAGAAAGCCTCATTTGCTTCTGTTACCAAGAACGTTGTGGCTCAATTCATCAGACATAACGTCATTTGTCAATATGGCATTCCAGAAAGAATCATTACAGACAACGGTACCAATCTCAATAATAATATGATCACCTATCTCTGCATACAATTCAAGATTCAGCATCATAACTCTTCTCCTTACTGGCCGAAGATGAATGGCGTTGTAGAGGCTGCTAATAAAAACATCAAGAAGATCATACAGAAGATAACGGTGACATACAAAGACTGGCATGAAATGTTACCATTTGCTCTTCATGGTTACTGTGCCTCAGTACATACGTCAACAGGGGCAACTCCTTTCTCTCTGGTATATGGTATGGAAGTTGTCCTACCCATCGAAGTCCATATCTCTTCCTTGAGAATCATGAAGGATGCAGGTTTGAACAAAGACGAATGGATTCAGGCTCGACTTAACCAATTGAACCTGATTAACGAAAAGAGGCTCGCGGCTGTCTGTCATGGTCAGATGTACCAAAAACGTATGATCAAAGCTTTTAACAAGAAGGTCAGATGTCAGATATATCGGGCTGGTGATCACAGGGGCAAATGGACCCCCACATACAAAGGGCCATTTGTGATCAAGAACATATTTTCTAGTGGAGCCATGATCTTAACCACTATGGACGGTGACGACCTTCCGCATCCTGTAAACGCAGACATAGTTAAAAGATACTATGTGTAAGCAAAAACCCGCTAGGTCGACTGGTCTAGGCAAAAATAAGGGCATCTCGGCGAACCAAAAGGGTTCGGGCAAAAATTAGGGATATACATATGGAAAAATCTGTACACTCGGCAAGTCGAAAACCTGAAAATGCGACTTGGGCAAAAAAGGGTATCCCGGTGGATTGAAAACCCGAAAGGGCGGTCCAGGCAAAAGTTAGGGATTAAAAGCGTACAACTATGTATCGTCAGATCACCTTACAAACAGACTTCGGTAGCAAGTGTCAAGTTCAAATGATACTAATCAATCCAGTCAGCTTTGGACAAGCAGCACAAGGATGATACGCTCAAAGACATGAAGACAATAGCAAGATGGGAACCCAATGGGATAATTTCACATAGCTGTTTTTCTTTGTATACTATTTTGCACAATTTTACGTCTTACGACGAGATTCTCTTATTAGGATGTTCGTCTCCTTGTACAAAAATGTCTATTATAGGCAAAACTCCTTCAAATTAATACAAAGCTATTTTGTTGAAAGTGAAAAACTATTTATTTTTATTTTTATGATTTGTTTGCAAAAACGTCCAGTAATTATTTTGGAACATATGCATTTGAATGTGATTACCATTTACAAATACACGCATAAAAACAGAAAGACAGTTACTACGGGCTTTAAGAAACAAGACAATATCTAAAGGCCATCTGCAAATCCCCACAGATACTTTCTCCAGCGGGTATAGAGGCAGAGACATCCTACTATAGAGTCACTACCATATCCTCAGTTTACAGCCTAATGATGTCAAAGTTTCTGATATCCCCGGTAGAGCAAGAATCTCTAATTATTTCCCCAGCATCTTAAAGAATTCTCTAGCCTGGTTCACAAGCTTCTTGGGGGTTCCTAACAAGGTTTGATAAAAATCCCCAAGTGAATTACGGAGTTTCCCTTCCTCAACAAAGTTTATTTCTCTAACAACGGAAATTCGTCTCCCAGCATTTCAACTTCAACAAAATTTGAAGACTTACATTCTTCATCCCCAGCAACAATCAGGGATTTATTTTCCCTAGTTCTACAACATTGCAATAGAACAACCGATACGTTCATACATTGTATTAATACATCATTTTACAAGTGTCATAGCATATGCAGCACAAATGCATATATCATAATCTCATTTGTTTTGAGAACATCATTACCCAATGCACTTCATGCATCATGATATTGCATACATCTAATTATTTTACTTTTCAGGAAAGATCAACAGACGAATATCATTAACAATTTTCAAAAGTTCCAGATTAATACGTGGAACAAGACATGACAACTATTTGCGGACAACTGATTATAGATTAAGACTTGAAACAAGACAGGACAACTATCTACATGAGCAGATCGAAGATTAAATCCCGAAACAAGACGGGGAAACTGTCTTTCTTTATCTTAGGTCAGAGATTAATTCCTAAAACTAGATATGGAAACTATCTCAATGACCAACAAAAGCAAGTTCCAAATTAATACTTGAAACAAGACAGGATAGCTATCTGTGAACAACTGATTGTAGATTAATACCTGAAACAAGACAGGACAACTATCTACATATTGAAGATTAACTCTCGAAACAAGACGGGGAAACTATCTTTATTTCTCTTAGGTCAGAGATTAATTCCTGAAACAAGCTAGGGCAACTATCTCTACGACCATCAAAAGGCGAGTTCCAGATTAATACCTGAAACAAGACAGGATAACTATATGTGAACAACCGATTGTAGATTAATACCTGAAACAAGACAGGACAACTATCTATGTATTGAAGATTAACTCCTGAAACAAGACGGGGAAACTGTCTTTCTTTATCTTAGGTCAGAGATTAATTCCTGAAACAAGCCAGGGCAACTATCTCAACGACCAACAAAAGCAAGTTCCAAATTAATTCCTGAAACCAGACAGGACAACTATCTATGAACAATTGATTATGGATCAATTCCCGAAACAAGATGGGGTAACTATCTACACGACCAGACGAAGTAATCTTACACGGGTTCCTTCTCGTGATCTCTAGATGCAGTTTTACAAGGGCTCATCCTGAAGCAATCTTACACGGTTTCCTTCTCATGATCTCCAGATGCAGCTTTACACGGGCTCATCCTGAAGCAATCTTACACGGATTCCTTCTCGCAATTTTTAGATGCAGTTCCACACGGACTCATCCTGAAGCAGCCCTACATAAGCTCCTTCTCATATATCTCCAGATGAAGTTTAAAACGAACTCATCCTGAAGCAGCCCTACACAGGCTCCTTCTAAATATATTTCCAGATAACGGTTAATTTCATTTTCCCCAGTAAGTTACTGCAAAGCCTGGATTTCAACCAGGAAACAACTAACTTTCATCTCTCCAGTCCAGAGATAACTCCTCAGTAGAGCCATGGACAACTAAAACTCTTAGACTCTATTCCCCACAGAGTGTTCCTCAAGAAAGATAACAACATAAATAAACATTCCCCAGTGGAGTCCTCCTCAAACAACAGGAATAGGAATCCCTACAAAGAGACCTCTTATGAAGTCAGCATCTATTTTAGATGGCATCTTTAAGCCCATCTCTGATAACTCTCAGTCATCTTCTCCAAATGGAATTTGTAATACCATTCCTAATGTCATCAACCAACGACGTTACTTCATGCGAGTGCAAATTTTTGGGCACTCTAGTGTTTAATCATCTTCCGCCTTCAGATCACGAAAGGCAGACAAGCCAATCTAAATCTTCAGGTTTAAGAAGATTGAATAGGGGCAGTTGTTGTACCCCAAAACTTGCCCTCCCATTTTTATTCAAGGCATGCTCATTAAGGTCCCAATTGCTCAAGGTTGACCAATAATTGATAAAAAAAAATTCTCCTCCTAAGAAATGTCCTTTCAATTAGTTTCACTTTTCACCAAGATGTGTGAGCTCCATAGTTTCAAATGATTTCCATGGCATCCTATACGCCTCAGCATAATGGCCTAATTGAAATAAAGAAAATAAGGGTATGTCGAAAGCTGAGAATATGCCTAAAAGCTTTTGGGTTGAAGCAGCTTCGACAGCAGTATGATGCCCAACGAAGCACTAGGATCGAAGGAAGGATAGTTCCAAAGAAAGCATGGGGAGGCTTTTATGAAGTCTTCGATTGAAAGAGCTAGTAAAGAGCGTTATCGAAGGGTTCATTTTCGAACCATGGAAATGTAAGATATTCGAAGCATTATAAGGAAGGCACACTTTGATTTCCATGTTGGTTGAATTGGCACTTCGAAAAGAAGAAGATGTTGAATTCGAAAGCGTTGATCTTATGGTTCAAAGGACATGCATGTACCTGGACAGGTGAGGAAGAAGTTGGATGATTGAAGTAAAGTCTTGGTGCTTCTAGGTTATCCTTCGATTGGTGCATACAAGTTGTATTCACCAATCGAAGATGAAGTAGTGAGCAATAAATATTGTTCTTGCAAATGAAAGCAAAGGGTGAGAGTGGAGTTAAAGTTCAGTTTGATAAGAAGATGAACAAGTTGATACTTTGACTGATTGAATCGAAGAACCACCTACATAACTGTGATTGAAGAATGATGACCAGAACAAAGATTTGACTGGTCGAATTGAAGGACCACCTGCACAACTGTGTTCGAAGGAAAGAACAACATAAAGCTTCGACGGGCCAAGATGAATAGGTGTTAGAATTGAAGTAAAGGAGATCTAAAGAAACAAGAACTGAGTTCTATTAGGCTGATTGGATAGTTTTTCAGATCAAGCAACTAAGGAATATAGTGACTCAATCGAAGAAGCCGTAATGATGAGGCCTTGAGTAGTTCGAATTGGAACTCAGAGCCATCGAAGAACAAAGATTAGGAGAATTCAAAAGAATCAAGATGTGAAAAGTTGAAACGAACACCAAATGGGATGAAACCTGTCCAGGTTCACTCAAAGCCCAAAATGGTAGAAAATCATCAAAAATGGCAAATTGTTAAATCTTTTGATTTTGCTTTCAAAGCCATGGTTAATGACTGATTCATTCCATTTTCGTTCACCACCACACCCCTATAAATATAAGACATATATTTCCCCTCAACACACACGTATTGCCTATACATAAGAGACTGTCTATCAAAGTTCCACACACAAGAAGCTGCCTCAAAAAACAGATCAAATTCTTAAAATCTCATGAAGGGATCAACATTTGAAACACACTTTGCAGGCTCCTCCCGTCCAAACGAATACCATCCCTCCTCGACTCTTAAAGCATCCCAAAACTGTATATCGAAGCATATCCGCCATAGGTATAATTTTGAGATCCAATCTTTTGATCTAAGCATATTTGTGTGTTCTAATGTGTTTGTGTGTGTTTATGATGAAGTGTTAGACAAGTTATAGTCCTCACACACGAGCCCTAATGTCAGGATAATAACCTACCATTATTAGAACATTTTAAATTGATTCCTTCGAATCTCAAAATCCAGGCGTCTCTTTCCTTTTGGCTTATGCAGCGCACATGTGTTGATTTTGAATTTTATATATATATATATATATATATATATATATATATATATATGATTTGTTTTACTAATATAATGTTATGATTTTATTTGTATCAATGAATGAACAAACAACTCAGATGGTAAAGGGGAACGTGTGCAGTGGAAAGGGCCTGAGTTCGATACCCAGGTCGTGTATTATGTTTTTTCTAACAATTATCTTGCAGATCCAGTGTGCTGCGTTTCAAACACTTCCCATGCGCCTTCAAGCTCCATCCAATGGATGACAAGGAGATTAGATCCAATGCCCCAAGAGTACCACCTCATGATGGACCCTCAATGGCCAATAGCACAGGATCCTAACGTGGCCCGGGCTTAGTTTTATTTGGGCTAAACAAAAATTCAATTCACACCCCCTGTTACTTTTACTATCCTGGCCCATTTACTTTTGCTTTTAATTGTTTTTTTATAACATTGTAAAATCAAATAAAAAAATCACAAAAAATATTAGGTTAGTATTTTCTCAAATAAATTAATTTTGTAAATTAATTGATTAATTATTTTAACTCTTTTCTTAATTTAAAAATAAATAGACTTAGGATTTTAAATTAAATTTTTTCCATGGTCAAAAACAAACAAAAAAGATTTCATTTTTCTTAGGATTTTTAGATGCATTTTCAATTCACGCGTGTTATTATCTTTCACATTCTATTTTTCATATTATTGTACCTACTTCCTGGTTGTAATATTTTAAAGTAGGACTTTTATTGTTTCTGCTTTATTCCCCATTTTTGGACATGTAAAAATTCCCCCTCCCCGAAGCCATGTAATAGTTAGGATTTACATTTTCACACTTTTAATTACTGCAAATTATTAACTGTTTAGATGTATGCTAATTAGGATTGCATGACAAGAATTAAAAACAAAACGCTGGTAAACTTAACACAAGACTAAAATAACTGAACACAACATAATTGCACATGCGCACTTCTAGAGTATCCCACTTTGGTTGCCTTCGGTAAACAGTCACAACTCTCAAAATGTGAGATACTTTAGTGGCTACCCTCCGGTTTAAAGATCATAGGTCCCTCGATGACCCTCTCGATGTTCCCTCAGTAAAAATAATCTTAAAGCCCTATGGTAGTTACTAAGGTTTCTTGCCCAGTTGCCTTTGTAACTATAAATGACCATTCAAATGTGCCACAAACATCCAACGACTAGGGCTACCTACTCACTAATAATAGGACAACACTATTTAAAGGAAAAGAGGAAAAGAACAATCCTTTTGAGTAAATTAGATAGCTGTTAGATGCTTGCTCAAACAAATTTTTACACTTACACAAAACAAGTTTCAAAAACATTTTCAAAACGCTTTATCAACACTCTTGAGGACTGATACAAGAGTTATCATAAAGCAAACCGCCTTACTATTGGCATTTCAAAAATACTTTTCAAAACACACAAAGCACAAGGTCTTTCAAAATGAGCTAAGAATCTAAGAGCCCGTAGATAACTCTCGATGGAAAGGGTGCTAACACCTTCCCTTTCCATAATCTACCCCCTTACTCAGAAAACTCTCGAAAGGTCTTTTTCTGTTCTTTTCACCCTTTCCTTTGTTGGATAAAAAAAGTCGGTGATGACTCTTTCTTACCGCAACATTTGCGAATGCAAACGCAAAACCAGTATAACAGTCAGTTTTGCCACCGTATCACAACTGGTAGTACCTATTTGCATAGAGATATGGAGTGCTTTGTTGTGAGCTCGGCCTTGTGGTGGAAATTCATTGTTACTAAAACCCAAGTAGGATCCGAATGTTAGGTTTACTACAACATTATCAAATTGATTCACAGTAATCTCTTCCGCAACATAGGCTAAACTTAGTACCTTTATTAAAGAGTCTCGGTGCGCTTCAGAACTGATGAAAAACGAGAGTATGGAGATTTTAGCTGGGGTTTGGTGAAGCCAATTCACCACCCTGTAGTCACTTCTTTTGATTATTTTCAGAAACTCCTCTGCCTCCTGATCAGTAAAGTTTTTGCTTGGAGGTTCTTTCTCTTGGCTTGTTTCCACCACTGCTTTTCCCTTGTCCTTTATTAAAGTCTTGTCTTTCTTCTTTAGTGGTTCAGATCCAAAGACTCGACCACTACGGGTCATACCCCTTGTCCCTACTATGTTTGAAATCGCAGGTCCTTGACTTGATGATGGCTCATTTTCTTGTTTCACTCCGTTAATGTACACGGCTGAGTCATAACTCCACGACACTGTTTTGTTACTTTAATAAGGGATAAGTGACAGTCCTTTAATTATCACTGTGGCCTTTGGAATTGTTGATATTTGGAGAACCTTCGTTGGTGCCATCCCTGGGTTTTTTTCGATTCTTCCCACGGGATCACTAGAATCTTCTTGTTAAGATTTGGGCCTTGGCAAGGGATTACCAATGGCTTATTTCCTTCAATTGCTGCTACATATTTTTCTTCGGGGTATGGTCCGAATTGGATTATCCCTTGGTCCACTAGCTTTTGTAGCGTTCTTTCAAAGGCTTCATTATGTTCCAACATGAACCCACATTCTAACAGATATTCTTTCAACAAGTTTATCGAGGCTTTTGCTTGTTTGGTTAACCCAAAGTCATTGGCTACTTCAATTTCATTTATTGTTGGTCCCCCATGCGGAGGCATGGGGTTTGATTTGATATTAGACTTCTCAAAATTGATGTATTGAGATTCTAACAAATCTCGAACCTTGTGCTTGAATAACCAACATTGTTTTATGGTGTGCCCAGGAGAATTAGCATGATACTCGTATCTGGCGTCAACATTTTATTTTTATGGGAGTGGCCCGACTGGAGGAGCTAGAGGTTTTAATTCCTCCAAGGATGCCTTAACCAAGTGTTGTAATAACTGGCTAGGTGGCATAGGGAGAAAATCATAATTTCTCTGCGGCCTTCCAAGTCTGCCTTGCTGCTGTCCTTGTGGGATCATTAATGGTTGTTGTGTCCTTGGTTGTGAGGCTACAACATTAATTTCCCCTATTTTCTTTTTGGGAAGTTTGAAGCAGGCCTTTTTGAATTGTAGGGGGCATTTGATGGCCCCCCCTGTTATTTTCCCATTCTTTATTCCAGTCTCAATTCTTTCTCCGATAGTTACTAAGTCTAAGAATCCTGAAGAGATACTTCCGACCATCTTCTCATAATATAACCCTTGTAAGGTTCCCATGAACATATCTACTAACTCCTTTTCCAACAATGGTGGTTGCACACGGGATGCCATCTCCCTCCATCTCTGAGCGTACTCTTTGAAAGACTCTTCTTTCTTCTGGGACAGATTCTGGAGTTGCATGTGGGTGGTTGCCATGTCCAGGTTATATTTGTAATGCTTTAAGAAAGCATTAGCAAGATCTGCCTATGTTCGAATGTGCGCTTGCTCCAACTGCATATACCAATCTAGAGATTCCCCGCTTAAGCTGTCTTGAAAACAGTGAACCATTAGCTTTTGATCATGGGCATGGGTATGCATCTTCCTGCAATACATGCACAAATAATTTCTTGGACAAGTGAGCCCTTTGTATTTTCCAAAGTCAGGCACTTTGAACTTCGGAGGAATTACCACATCAGGAACTAGGCCCATTTCGAGAGCATATACTTCGAAGGCATCAAATCCCTCCACAACTTTCAGCCTTTCTTCCAGAGCCTTATATTGATTCATCACCCGTGGATTATCGACAACATGAGTACCAGTCGTCTTTAAGGGGTGCCTGATTGACATCCTCTAGGTCATGGTCTCCATACTCCAGGTCTAAGTAGTTGCATGCATTATTGATTGGGATTTGTAGGGTATGTGATGCCCCTAATTTTGATGGTGGTGTGATAAACCCTTCGGCCTCAGCTTCTCTTTTTTCTTGTTGGGCCATGACGGACTTTTGGGGTCCTGTTTATGGCTCTTTTCTTAGTTGGTGACCGCTTGATGCACCAATCGTTTGGGCTACTTCTTTGAAAGCTACCCTGGGAATCTAATCTTGTCTGTCAATGATGTTCTTTAAAGCTAGGAGAACTTGACTCATATCTCCTTTCATTAAACTCATATCACCCTTTACTTGGTCGAGATCCTCCTTGAATGCAACATGATTCTCCTCGATTTGTTCCATTGGTTTTTGTTGGTAGGCCCTTGTTTGATATGGAGGCCAAGGAGGTGGTGATCTTTTTCTACCAATGGTTTAACTGGAGAGATTTTTAAAAAACATGAGCTTGAGTATGAAATGTAGGTTTTTGTGAATGCATGCATGCGAATGAATATGTATGAACATGAAAGGGGTTAAATGTCTTATTCACTTAGGTATATATATTTGTTTTTGCTTTTTCCCTTCTTTTTTTTTATTTGGTGAATATCTTAAAAATAGATACGCAAATGAGATACAGAAACAAAATGCCTTTATTGAAAGTAACATGATTCAAATATTGAAAGATATTACAATCTTAAACCAAAATTTGTTTGCATGAAATTAAGCAAAGGGAAACAAATCTTCTAGGTGGGCTTGTGGATGTCTGCTCTGAAACCATCGACCATTTCTTGACAAAGCTTGAGAAAGTCTTCAACATCCTTAGGATCAAGGGTATCCGTCTAGCAGCGAGCGAACATCTTCAGAGCTGTTTCATATAATTTCGCTTTTATGGTTTTGATTTCAGACATGTCTGGCTTGATGGCATTGACGCGGACAAGTTGTTTCCCTTTGGTATCCATTTCAAAGATAATCACTTAAATCTTGATTTTATTATCTTTGTTTTTTTTTCTTTTACCTGTGAATAAGACAAATAAAAATAAACAAGATGATGAATATATGAAATGTATGAATGTGTGGATGTGGGGTTTAGTGACGGGATTTTGTGATAGGTTTTTTGTGATAGGTACCCTTATAAGGTAGGCTCTTAGCTTTGACTTATGGTTAGTCTACCCTCCCAAAAGGTGGTTTCCTTAAGGGTATCATGAATAACATCAGAGGGAAAGGGCACAAGGGCCTCCCTTAGGCGGAGCCTCTTTGCGGATTGAGACTTTCATCTCGAAGTCGTGAAAGGTCTTGTCATGAGATTTTGGTTAAGGTCGTTACAAAGAGTCATGGGTGGAATTCCAAAGTCTTACTCGTCAAGAGGATATCTCTCGATAAGTATTCCTTTTACATAATTCCACCGACTCTAGGCGAAGTTGTCACATAAACTTGCAGGGATGATGTATCCCCTAAGCTAATAGGCGAACCTTCTTTCTAAGGGTTATTTGAAAATATTTTTTTGAAATAAATATCCCGCCACGCATTAAATATATAATGATAAAAATATACAAGAATAAATAAATGCGATAAATAAGTAAATAAAGAAAATAACAACCCAAAATAAAACCTAAAACC